>CM034156.1:329395792-329995792 GCA_019776745.2 Taxus chinensis | reverse complement strand
CATAAGTAATATACATATAAATGTGTATCAGCACACAAATCCAATTTCTAAGTTAGGAAAAGTATTCAGGTCTACTATACATGAAATAGAAGAATGATAATTTATCAATTAAAATAATTTGAGATTATTAATAACTTGATTTCAATGTATTATGTTATTAGCAGCAACATTGAAGGTTCCTTTACTTCAACAACAATATTTTCCAAATGTTAAGACAACCACTATGTTTTTTAAGGAATTAAGGTTAATGAGACCCTTTAAATATTGTTTTAATTGTATCATCTATTATAGTATATCATGCTTTGTATACCCTTGCACTTTTTTATTCTGGTCATCTTATCATACATTCCTACTTTGAACTTAATTTTATGGCAATTATATATTAACTATTACAATTATTACTAAGTTACTTTATTTCATGGATTTTGAATGTTCATTTTAATCTCTTTGATGTAATGAATGATTATTAGTGCTTTATCTAAATGTTGTACATGTTTGCAAGAATTTGTTAAATTTTATCTCTAACATGCATCCAAAGAAAATCTATCACAATACAAGGGGACTTGTCCGTAGCATCTGGCATGCAGCAACTAGGACTAGTCTATAGCAAGGCACAAGCAGTCAAAGAAGAACACGCATCTACAAAACCATGATTATGGGAAACTTAATCAACAAGGATTCTTCACCTGATTTTGCACCTACTAGTAATGAATTATTTATGAAAACAAGATCAGATCTCATGCCAATGCCTAATTATTCTCTAAAAACTGTAACTTGGAACTAGCTGATTTAATTTTATAACTGGTTGTTTGAATAAATAGTTAGTTATGTTGATGTATTAGAACACCTTTCTTCATTTTTGATTGCATACATATGAATCTATAGATTTCTTGGGAGTGATCTGGTACTTAATCAAAATATAACTACTAGTTTAAGGAGTCTCTTCACATCTCTGTTGAATATAAAGAGAATGATAAGACTGTAGTAGATATCGATCCATAGTAAGGAAATTATTGTAAGTTATATTCTTTATTCTTCATGCTAGTGATTAAAAATCAGGTTTCTATCATTTTTCTATAGACACAAGCCTTAGGAAGGGATAACACCCAAGGAAAGTCCCACTTTTAGTTTGCTAAACCCCTTTCCTTTTTCTTTTTTGTTTTAAGTTATGTGTATGAGTAGATTAGAGTTGTAGCAAATCATTTCTTTACTTATGAGTTGTTTTTACTTGTTTTATTCATTAGATGTAGTATCTATTTTTATCCACAACCTAGTTTAGTTTCAAAATTATATTCTCTAGTTATTGTGACAAAACTCCTTTAGTTATATCTCTTGAACACTTGTAACTGTGTAGATAGCACTGGCATTGTTGAAAGTCTACGTCCCTAGGTTTGATGAATAAATGAATGTGGATTAGTAAATAACATACTAATTTTTATAATTTAATTTACACCACCATTTTTTACACCATTTCTTAGGACACTACCGAGTTATAGGTTCATTGAAGAGGTTTTTTCATTATTTAGAAGTAGTCTAGTTTTTAGGAATTTACCTCATTTTAAACCCCCCTAACTAATTACCATTGAATGAGTTTATTATTTTATGCATGCACCATCCAAGGGATGCCCATTGTAGATTTTTTCCTAATCCACAAGTAGCACAAATATCTTCATTTACCTTTGAATATTCTGAAGAATAAACCTCTGCACTCGGTTTGATTTTTGAAGACAATCCTCCAAGTGACAGTTTTATAGTTGATCCTGAATAGCTAGGGATGTCAGAAGAAGTAGATCATAATTCCTCAAATGGGGCAACCTCTTTCGAGTTCCCCATCACTGACAACAATGCATCTGCTAGAATGAATAATATTTCTCCATCAGCCTTACCAAATTTCCATGGAGTCATGTTAGAAGATCTAGACACCTTTCTCTTTGAGTTTGATGATTTGTGTAGGAGCTATGATTATACCACTGATGCACATATGTTGAAATTATTTCCTGCAACACTCAAAGATGTTGCTTTAAATTGGTTCATGGGATTGGGAAGGAATGTTATTACTACATGGGCATAGATTAAGGAGAAATTCCTCAATTAGTATCAAGACTATTACAAACCAAGTGGCAGAGGAGGAGATGAAATCTACAGAATGCCAAAAAAAGAGGATGAACCATTCAAGGATTATTTGGAACGGTTTTTATTTGTTCATAATTCAAAACATGCCATTGATATACCACTTGACTCCCTCAAATTACTCTTTTTAAAGGGGCTCAATGATGAAGACATGGATTCTTTGGACCTGATAGGAGTAGGAAACATTTCAAAGGCTAGTTTTGGAGATATTTGTGATTCCTATAAGAACTATTCAAGATCTACTATGAAGATAATAAGGAATGTAATATAAAAAGGTGGAGATCTACCAAAACAATGGGGGACATATCTAAGTCTAAGATTGTTAGCATGTTCAAAAATATGAAGCAGGAGATTGTTAATGACATGGCTAATTAATTGGATGCTCTACATACCAAAAAGAAGAAATAAGACGTAGAATCAGCACTCACATAGTATTTCCATGCATGTAGAAGGAATAAATTAGACTGTAGATGTCAAGAAATAGCCAGCACTGCTCAAGAAAGAGAGGCTTTACTTGATTTTAAAACATTGGAGACATAGTATGGGCAAGTTTTCTATGTTGCTCAAAGGAAACCATGGCCACCAAGGTAAAGAGGTATACCACAAGAACCTATGCATTCATTTAAAAATTGGTCTAATAATTCATATATGTAGCCTCCACCTTAGGCCAACCCTCAAGGTTGGGCCTCATATCCTAACCAGTACCAAAAAAATGAAAACCTCCATACCAAGGCCAACCATAGAAACAATGGAAACAACCTCCCCAATCATGGCAACAACCATGGAGGGGAAAACAGTGGAATAACCCACCTCCTAATTACCAGAAAATTATCAACAGACTCCTTATCAACAGTAAAAGAAAGCTCTAATGCCTAATCCCCAATTAGGCTCTCAACCAAAATCTACACAAATACCCACTAAACCAATGCCTAATCCTAACAATAAATCTACTCAACCATCCTATTCCATTGAACCAGCTCAATACCCTACTTATTCTATTGATATCAACAATATCCATCTTCGCTCAGAAAGAGAACTTCCCTCACCAGCTAGACCAACCATTACAAAAATTGTAGAGGAACCACAATTGCTACATGATGACTCACAGAAGACGTTGCAGGATGATCCACATCAACCTACTCAGAACTCTAGTAAGTGTAAAACATAAGACAATGAGCCACCTTTTCCTGAAATATTATAAGAGAAAAATACTAACCTCATATTAGAATTTGATTCTAATTTTTTCAATCAACTTAAGGACATTTGCGTCGAGATACCATTTACATAAGTTATCAAGGATGTGCCTATCAATAATAATCTAGTCAAGGACCTATGCATTAAGAATCCCAGAAGGGAAAGGAAAGACCCATATACTGTATAGGTCATTGGTAAATTAGTTGATATTATGCTTGGGAACTCAGTTCTTCCCAAGTATATTGATCCAGGTGACCCTCTAGTGAATTTCATAATCAATGGTATAGTGATCAAAAACACACTGATTGATCTGGGAGAAGCAATAAATGTGATGAAAAAAATTAATGGATGACTTGAAATTGGAAGGATTAAGACCAACAGCCACAGTCTTGCATCTTGCAGACATATCCACAGTAAATATTAAAGGGGTTTTGAAGGATGTGGTAATGGTGGTAGATTCTTGGGAGTACCATGTTTACTTCATTGTTCCACATCCAAAAACAAGCTTGTAAGGATATCCTATCATCCTAGGGAGACCATCGTTAACAACTATTGATGCATTCATTAGATGTAGATCTAGAAATATGATCATCTCCAACAGAAGTTACACCAAAAATCTTATGCTCTACCCCCTTACATAGCCATTCAATGAAGAAGATAAAATTGTTTGGGTGGAAGAGCCAGAAGAAGATCACAATTAAGTTTAGCAACTCATGATGCTAGAGAAGTCATGCATGATAGAAGGATGGGAGGAGGATGATGTTCTTTCAAACATTCTACAAAATAATTATGGTAAGAATGAAGAAGAAGATGGTAATTTTCAATGCGTAAGCTTCCCTGAAAATCAAATCTTGCCTCAGCAAAATACTAAGAATGTTTCAGGTAAGAATTGCTTCCTACACCATCTTCTTCCACATGATTGTATCTTAAACTCTGTAAGTAGTAGCATATACTCCATGACTGATCTTTCCAAGAAAGTGGATATTATACCTCACAAGACACTCAATGTGAACAAAACATTAAGCATGCAGTAGGAGCAGCTATTAGTTGCACTTCTCAAAAATCATAGGACAACATTTGCATGGGATTATGGAGACATGCATGGAATCCATCCTAAACTATGTACTCATAAGATATACATCAAGGATAGCTACAAGCCAATAGGGCAACCATAAAGGAGAATGAACCCAGCAATGAGGGATATAATGAAGGAAGAACTAAAGAAAGTATTGGATGTTGGATTCATATTTCCAATCTTAGACAGTTAATGGGTGTCACCACTTATTATTGTACCTAAAAAGAATGGAAAATGGAGGATTTGTGTGGATTATAGGGAGCTGAATGCAGCAATGAAAAAGGATCATTTCCCACTTCCCTTCATTAATCAGGTACTTGACACTCTTGCTGGAAAAAATTATTTTTCTTTTATGGATAGTTGTAGTGGCTACAATAAAATACAAATTGCTCTAGAGGATCAAGAAAAAACCATATTCACATGTCCATGGGGAACGTTTTCTTACTTTTTTCTTCCATTCAAATTGTGCAACACACCTGCAACATTTCAAAGGGAATTTCTGAGTATTTTCTCAGATCTCACCAATGATTGCATGGAGGTATATATGGATGAATTCACAGTCCATGAAAACACTTTTGATGATGTAATGAAGAACTTAGACAAATTTCTCAAGAGATGCAAGGTAAACTATCCTTAAACAACGAAAATTTTTATATGATGATGTCTGAAGGGATTTTGTTAGGTCATTACCTAACATTTGTTGGGATCCAAATAGATACAAAAAAAATATCAGTAATTATAAATTTTCCAACTCCCAAAAAGTAAAAGGATGTAAGGAGCTTCTTGGATCGTGCTGGGTATTATCAAAGATTCATCCAGGATTTTAGCAAAATTGCAACACCATTGTTTGGTTTATTAGGAAAGGATGTTGCATTTGTATGGATAAAAAAATGTGAAGTTGTGTTCTAAGCATTGAAACTAATGTTGACCTTTTCACCCATGTTGAGAGAGCCAAACTAGAGTTTGTCATTTCATATACATACACATGCTTATAATCACACAATTGGAGTTGTTCTAGGATAGAAGGATGGGATACTAAATTATGCCATCTATTATGTGAGTAATAAATTGTAGCATTCTGAGCTTAACTACACTGTCACTAAGAAGGAATTCTTAGCCGTTTTATATGCCATCAACAAGTTTAGGAACTATATCATGGGATATCTAGTTTTTATCCATACAGATCACATTGCCATCAAATATTTGATCTACAAACTAGTATTAAGTAGCAGGATAATCAGATGGTTGTGTCTCTTACAATATTTTGATGTAATAATTGTTGATAAGCATGGGAAAGACAATGTTGTAGAAGACTTTCTCTCAAGAATGGAAAACAGTAATGAGGAAGAACTTGTAGATTAATCTTTCCCAGATGAGAACTTGTTTGTCATTTCCACCAAGACACCCTAGTATGCTGATATAGCTAACTATTTGGTTTCAGGTAAGACACCTCCACACTATCTATATTCTAAAAAGAAATATATTGTAGAGAAAAGTTTGAATTCATCTTAGATAATTGGTTTCCTATTCCACACAAGGAAAGATAATGTTATGAGAAGATGTATTGATGATGAAAAAAATTATGATGTCCTCAAAGCCTACCATAGTGATTCATGTGGAGGGCACTTCGCTACAAAAAGAACAACACAAAATCTATTAAAAATAGGGTATTATTGTCCTACATTTCACAAGTATGTAACATTGTATGCAAGAATATGTGATAAGTGACAAAGAATGGGAAGGTCTGCCAAATCTGATGAAATTTCATTACAACCTCAGATAGTATTAAAACCATTTGATAAATGGGGATTGGAATTTATTCATCCCATTGATCCTAAGTCTCAAAAAAAAAATACATCCTAGTATGCAAAAAATACCTAACCAAATGGATAGAAGTAAAGGAATTACTAAATCAAAAGAGTGAAAGAGTTGTAAAATTCCTATATGACCATATCTTTACAAGATATGGAGTTCCAAGAGAGATTGTCACATATCAAGGTACCTACTGTTAGAGTAGGTATTTACCTTAGCTCGTGTTCACCTAGGTATTTTATTTACCTTTATTGTATTTATCCTCACCCACGTATGTGTGTGGATATTTCTTTTATCTTATTTAGATATTAGCAGATATTATCTACTTGTTAGGTATAGTTATTTCCTTGATATATGGTATTGACTAGTTCTTTTCTTGATCTATGGTATTGACTATATCCTTGATGTCTAGTTCTCTCCTAAATCTATGGTCTTGACTAGTTCTTTGATGACTATTTATTTCCTTGATTTATGGCTTGATCTACGACCTTGATTGGTTCTTAGATTGTTATTCCTTGCCTATTTAAGCAAGGCACATTCTCAATGTATTGCATTGAGTTCCATAATAATATATGATATTGCTGCTCATTTTTTTGCAAAGGTTTTATGTAAAGTTATTCTGGTGAATTGCTTTCATCTTATTGATCGTGGTGTTTGATTAGCATATGTGTTCTTGGCTTGGTACAATTTGGTTATCATTCCTTTTATGGTATCAAAGCAGAAGATTGTTGTTGACATCCATTTGTAAGTTTTACTTTGCAAACATGTTTTTTCAATATTCATATATTCGAAATTTTTCTATATTTTGTTGATGCGTGCATTATTATGGAACTCGATGAAATACATTGAGAATGGGCCTTGCTTAAATAGGCAAGGAATAACAATCTAAGAACCGGTCAAGGTCATAGATCAAGCCATAAATCAAGGAAATAACTAGTCATCAAAGAACTAGTCAAGACCATAGATTTAGGAGAGAACTAGACATCAAGGATATAGTCAATACCATAGATCAAGGAAAGAACTATACCTAAAAACTAGATAATATCTCATAATATCTAAATAAGATAAAATAAATATCCACACACATAAGTGGGTGAGGATAAATACAATAAAGGTAAATAAAGTACCTAGGTGAACATAAGCTAAGGTAAATACCTACTCTAACACCCCCCCTCAAGTGAAGCTAGGGGCCAAAATAGATGTGGCATGTCCACAGTATGAGTCCTAGAAACTAGGCCTGATGAGGTACTCATGTACAATATATCCATGAAGAAATCTCAAACCAAAAGAAGGAAAGAATCCTGCTATAAGGAAAGAGAAAGAAGAAGAAGAAGGAAGATGCTCTCACGAACACCCCCCAAGAATAACTTCCAAAACCCCAAGCATTCCACGCAACTCAAGGTAGTGAGGTGATGCAAAAGGCTTCGTAAAAATGTCTGCAACCTGCTGTTGATTTGAAAGGTACTCCAAGCAAAGAACTCCATCCTGAATGTGTTTCCGAATGAAGTGGATGTGTTTCTCGATATGCTTGGTCTATTGGTGCTCAACTGGGTTGCAAGAAATGTGAATTGCACTTTGGTTGTCACACCAAAGTATAGTCGGTGAATCCTATGGGAATCTAAACTCTATTAATAACTGGTGAAGCGAAAGAATCTACTGACTCACTGTAACTGCTGCCCTGTACTCTACCTCATAGAATAAGTAAAATAACATTAAAATTAGTGGTATTTCACTTACGCCGAAACGGCTCCCACTTATATTCTAAATCCAAGAATAAGTCTATCCATTCATGCTCTTTTTGTGGGGGTAGTAATCATGAAGAACATAGGTGTTATAAGTGAATGCAAGCCTTACAGGATATAGTCAAGAAACACAAAATTTCTATCTATACTCCACCTCCTTCTAATCAGCATGGAAAAGCACTTAATGTTGTTGGAAGATCTCAATCACCACTTACAGACAGTTGGGTTATAGAGTCTGGTGCTTCTCATCACATGACTTCTTCTAAGGAGTCTTTTTTTCTCTAGGTTTGAGTTCTACTTCCAAAATTGAGGTTGGAGATTCTTCCTTTCTCTCTGTTAAAGGAAAAGTTGATATACAACTTGATGGTGGTAGTATCCAAGATGCACTATATGTTCCTAACATCACTACAAATTTGCTTTCTGTGTATCAAATTTGTCATTTTGGTCAAGGGAAAACAATGAATTTTACACCACATGGGGCAGAAGTACGAACTTTGTTGGAGCCAAATTCACTTGTTGCTCAGGGTATCATTGATCATAGTTCTAGACTATATCACTTTGAGGGTTTTGATGACACTTCCTCTATAGGGACAAGATTAGTTTCTCATGCAGATTCAGAGAGTAAGCTTTGGCATGAAAGATTTGGACATCTAAATTACAGAATTTGAAGGATTTGAGCACTCATGGTATGGTAGATTGTCTTCCTAGAGTTTCTAGTCTTGAGGGAGTTTTCTCTAGCTGTGTATTAGGGAAAAAACACCAAGATCCATTTCCTAAGAATTTTTCTAAGAGAGTTTCTTCACCACTTGAGCTTGTGCATAGTGACTTGATGGTTTTTCCTACTCCCTCTTTTAATAGAGCTAAGTATGCACTTACGTTTATTGATAATTTCTTAGGTGTACTTGGGTTTATTTTCTCAAGTACAAAAGTGATGTTTTTTCACACTTCAAAGTCTTCAAGGCTTTGGTCAAGAAACAATCTTCTAGTTGCATAAAGAACCTTCATATTGATAATGGGGGGGAGTACATCAATGATGATTTTTCTAAATTTTTGGCAACTCAAGGCATTATTCACCAGCATTTTGTTCCTCATACTCCACAACAGAATAGCTTAGCAGAAAGGAAGAATAGAACTTTGAAGGAAATGACTAATTGTATGATGCAGTCTAGAGATTTACCTCCTATTTACTGGGTAGAAGTAGTTAATTATGCTAACTATATTCAAAATCACACACCACATAGAGCACTTGATCATTTGACTCCAGAGGAAGCTTGGTCCAACACTAAGCTAGATGTCTCATTTTTTCGAGTCTTTGGAATCCATTCTTGGGCCTTTGTGCCAAAGAAGAAAAGGAAAGCTTTGGATAAGAAGATTAAACCCTTGATCTTTGTATGGTATTATGAGGACATGAGATCTTATTGTCTTTTAGATCCTAATACACATGATGTTCTTTTTCGAACACATGTTCAATTTGATGAGCATTTCACTCCTCATGATTCTTCATCTTCTTTCATTCCTTCTTCTTCTTCATCTCATCTTGAGGATCCTTTCTTTGAGGAGATTGATGAGGAGGTTATAGATGTCATTGAGGATCCTATTCCCACTAATGTTGGCACTATGCCTAAGTGGACTTGTACTACAGTTTCTAAGGCAACACCTTTCATAGAGGTTATTCCACCCACTAGGCATCATCACGCACATTCTACTAGTTATATACTTTTATGTCAGGAAGTTTCTGAGGATCCACAGTCTTTTTCAAAGGCTCATGGGATACCGGAGTGGGATGATGTGATGGTAGTTGAGTATTCTTCTTTGATGAAGAATCATACTTGGGATTTGGTATCTCTTCTTAAAGGAAGAAAGATGGTTAGGTGTAAGTGGGTATACCAAACCAAATATGTAGCTGATGGGTCCATTGACAAGTATAAGGCTCATCTTGTTACAAAGTGTTTTTCACACATCAAAGGTATTGATTACTCTGAGACTTTTGCACCCGCTTCCTAGATGGATTCTATACGCCTTGTACTTTTTATTGCTGCATCACAGGGGTGGCCCGTATACCAAATGGATGTGAAGAGTTCCTTCTTACATGGAGATCTACAAGAGGAAATATATATGGAGCAGCCAGTTGGATTTGTTCAAGATTCTTCTCTTGTTTTTCAGCTCCGAAGGTCTCTCTATGGTCTCAAACAAGCCCCTTAGGCTTGGTATGAGAAGATGGATTCTTTTCTTCTATCTACTAGTTTTGTTCATTGTCATTCTGATCATACAATGTATCTCCAACATGTTGGTGAGGATATTGTGATACTTGTCTTGTATGTTGATGATCTATTACTTACTGGAAGCTCTTCTTCCCACATTTAGAGAATTCAGAGGGCTCTTTCTACAAAGTTTGACATGAAAGATCTTGGGCTATTGCATTATTTCCTTGTTTTTCAGATTTCTCAGATAGATTTAGAGATTCAT
The DNA here is from genome assembly GCA_019776745.2 of Taxus chinensis. Lineage (NCBI taxonomy): Eukaryota > Viridiplantae > Streptophyta > Pinopsida > Cupressales > Taxaceae > Taxus > Taxus chinensis. The sequence continues at coordinate 329,985,373 of CM034156.1, read as the reverse complement.
TTGAGTCAGCAAAAGTACACCCATGATCTTCTTAGGCACTTTGATATGGCTGATTGCAAGCCAAGTCCATCTCCTTTTCAGTCTGGAGTTACTCTTACATCCACATTTACCACACCACTTTGTGATCCTATGTTGTATAGGTAGTTGGTTGGGAGTCTCATGTACTTGACCCATACTCGCCCTGATATTTCATTTACAGTAGGGCTTGTATCTTGGTTTGCACATTCTCCTCATAGTAATCAATGGCAAGCTGCAAAAAGGATTTTACACTATTTGCATGGAACTTCCCACTTTGGCCTACACTACACTAGGGGCTCTACTCAGTTGGTTGGGTATACTGATTCAGATTGGGCAGGTTCTATTGATGACAAGCGTTCTACTTCTGGCTATCTTTTCTTTCTTGGTTCTTCTCCAGTTGCTTAGGCGTGAAAAAAGCAACAAGCTATTGCACTTTCATCTTCAAAGGTAGAGTACAGGGCAGCAGTTATAGTGATTCAATAGATTCTTTGGCTTTTCCAGTTATTGACAAAGTTTGGATTCCTACAGGATTCACCAACTTTACTTTGGTGTGACAACCAAATTGTAATTCACATTTCTTGCAACCCAGTTGAGCACCAACAGACCAAGCATATTGAGATACACATCCACTTCATTTAGAAACACATTCAGGATGGAGTTCTTTGCTTAGAGTACCTTCTGACTCAGCAATAGGTTGCAGACATCTTTATGAAGCCTTTTTCATCACCTTGCTACCTTGAGTTGCATGGAATGCTTGAAGTTTCGGAAGTTTTTATTGGGGGGTGTTCGTGAGAACATCTTCCTTCTTCTTCTTCTTTCTCTTTCCTTATAGCAAGATTCTTTCCTTCTTTTGGTTCAAGATTTCTTCATGGATATATTGTACATGAGTACCTCATTAGGCCTATTTGTTGGGACTCATACTATGGACATGCCACATCTATTTTGGCCCCTAGCTTCACTTGAGGGGGGGTGTTAGAGTAGGTATTTGCCTTAGCTCATGTTCACCTAGGTACTTTATTTACCTTTATTGTATTTATCCTCACCCACTTATGTGTGTGGATATTTCTTTTATCTTATTTAGATATTAGGAGATATTATCTAGTTGCTAGGTATAGTTCTTTCCTTGATCTATGGTATTGACTATATCCTTTATGTCTAGTTCTCTCCTAAATCTATGGTCTTGACTAGTTCTTTGATGACTAGTTATTTCCTTGATTTATGGCTTGATCTACAACCTTGACTGCTTCTTATATTGTTATTCCTTGCCTATTTAAGCAAGGCCCATTCTCAATGTATTGCATTGAGTTCCATAATAATATATGATATTGCTTCTCATTTGTTTGCAAAGGTTTTGTGTAAAGTTATTCTGGTGAATTGCTTTCATCTTATTGATCATGGTGTTTGATTAGCATCCGTGTTCTTGGCTTGGTACGATCTATTTATCGTTCCTTTTACCTACTTCACTTCTGAAGTTATTGTTGATTTAGCTAAAAAATATGAAATCAAACATAGGAATTCCACACCTTATCATCCATAATCCAATGGCCAAGTTGATGTAACAAACAAAGAAATTAAGGCCATATTGATAGAGACGATTGCGTTGCATAGAAAGGATTGGTTAGAAAGACTTCCAAAGGCAGTTGAGTTATTCAATACCACATGGAAGACAACAACTAGATTCACACATTTTGAGCTATTATATGGTAAGACCATTTTCCTCCCTATTAAATTTGAGCATAAGACATTAAGAACTGCATTGGAATTAGGTATAGATTTTTCTGAAGCACAGAGATAAGGGGTTCTTAAACTCAATGAGTTGGACAAAATGAGGAGGCAAGTTGTTCATAATACAAAGGTGGTACAAAAATAAAGGATCAAGTGGCATGATAGGTTCATTAAAATAAGGCAATTCCAAGAAGGTTATTGGGCACTTCTCTTTGACTCCAAATACAAGGACCACGTGGGAAAACTCAAGAAAAGGTGGCTATGTCCATATGAAATTGAGAATATATTTTCTAATGGAGATGTGAAACTCACCACCATTGATCTTGCAAGATTCAAACTACCAGTAAATGGTCATAGATTAAATTTGTACAAGAAGCCAATCAGTAAGAATACCTTCATCTAACAGTTCAGAGGAGGCCAAAGTAGGATAGAAATGAGAACATCATAATTTAGGACAGAAGTTGAACCTACTAGTTCATCTTTTGATATTTTGGAAGAACGAGATCTTTAGTGGCCTTGTTTTATTCAACTTGTTAGATAACCCAGGGAGGAATAAAAGTGATTTGATCATCCTTCATGGTGATCAACACCTCCCATTAACATGTTTTATTTTATTATCATTTCTATTTTGCAGGATTTGGAGTATTTACAGCAAGGAGTGCATAATCTCTTATGAAATGAGGTGGTGGAAAGACTAGAACGTCCACTTACAGTAGCATGTAGCCAAACCCCTATTTTGCTTTCTTTTTAATAGAACTTGATTATATGAAGATTCAATAATCCAATTGTATGAAGATAATCGACACTAGAATAATTCAATCTTCCCTCTCTGGGAATTAATTGGATTAATTATGGAGCTCATCTTATCTGGCATCACATGCAAAAACACCACCTATAGTAATACTACTTGAAGCCATGCAATACATCAACATGCAACCACATGCATGAATCCAAGGGTGGGAAATCCAAACATGGCACATGTCACAATCATTTGGTGTACATCTCGAGTTAAGTGCACTCGATTTCCTTTAATTGAGTATCGATAAAATAATTATATTTATTTAATATATATGTGCCATGTTGTCAAATAAACTTTATTGTCCATAATGTCTCATCACCTTTTTATTTGCAACTTATCTCCCACATCATCCCATGACCATCACTTCACATGGGTATAATTCAATTCAAATTAATAATTCCCCTTTCAAGCTATGTGTATACTTAGACTCAAATTTAAAAAATGTAAAGCACTTCATTCTTCTGTTCATTTGCATTTTGTATTTTCATTGCCAAAAGAGAAACCACTTTCTTTGCACATTTCATATAGTTGAAAAAAAATTTGATGGGGAGAGATTTAATAAGAAATGAGCCAACAGATCATTGGCAATTGTGGAATCAACAACAAATCCTTCATTATTTTTGTGATAATGGTTGGATGGATTATGTCAATAAGTTTCAAGGTTTTAATGAGTCAATAGTTACAGAATTCACCACTACATTCAGATATGGTCATGCAACACTTAATGGATTGCAAGTTAAGGTTGATGACAAAATACTGGCTACATTCATGGGTCCTCCAACAGAAGGTGAATTGTATCCTGAAAAATCCAATCCTGAAGAAGCTCAACTAGAATTTGCAGATGAAGATGACAACTTTGTGGCAGATAGACAAGGTACACTACGTAATTCTTTAAAACCTTTCTAGGTAGATGTATCCAATTATATCATAAAATATTTCACCTGTGAGGGTAGATATTCCTGATTGAACATTATCCATTTTAAACTATTAAATCATTTGAATAAAGGTAGACATGTGAATGTGCCAAATTTATTTCATGAGGGGTAAAAGAATATGAGTAGAGAGTCACAAGAGGGAATATTTTTCATGTCTCATCACTATCTTGTAAAAAAATTTGTAAAACATGCATTGGCAATTGAGCATCCTCCATTGAATTGGGGAGATTTCATAAGAGCAAAACATATTGATGACGTGTTAGGGAAGGGTAAAAATAAGAGAAAGAGTTTGGCTAGTTCTTCTATGCCTCCACCTAAAAATTTATCTACAGAAAACCCTTCTCCTTCAGAAACCCTAGTTCATACTGAAGCTTCCATACCTTTTGTAACACTAGCTAATGAAGAACCTCCACTTCCAGAATAAGGCCCTGGGCCAATATCTAAACATATCAACCCCAAATTCTTCTTCCTACAAGGGAAAAAGGAAATCCTCCTCCAAAGCCTATGAGCCATGAAGAAGATCCCATAGACTCAAAACTAAAAAGCCAAAAACTTCAAATTCTGGGAAAAATATTAAAATATACCTAGACAGTGACAAGGAGAGGATAGATAGGAATGATAAATCCATTCCAATGGAAGTTGAGTAGGAAGTTCCCATAGTCACATATTTAGACATAATCATGGAGGAATAGACCAGTGAAGTTGAAAATAAAGAGGAAGAATTGGGTGAAAACCCTAATAATGATTTCCCTATTGAACTAATTAGGGTTCAAACAAAGGTTGTTCATGTTGGGGAAATGCATGTTCAACATAAAGATGAGGTGATAGTTGAAGAAATTGAATTTTTAACAAATGATCATAAAATCCCTGAGGAAACAGAGACTGTTCATGCTCTACATGAAGAGGATTTAGTAACTAAGGAAAGTAAGGAAACAACAACTACAGTTGTAAATGATGAAGAACAACCTAAGGAAGAGCCATCAGAAAAAATACCTACAACTCAACCCAATGCCATGGATACTAAAATCAATTTACCACTTGACATAGATTATACAATTGACAACATTTTCCATAAAATTGAATTAGAGCTTGCCCAAGAATATTATACACCAATGCACATAGATAACCCCTCAATTATTTCTATATCCTCAAAACATATGTCTCAAACCTCTAACCTGTAGCCACAGGTTATCATATAAGAATTCTTTAAAGATCCTCCAAGGTCATCCTGTAATAATATGGTAACACAAACTAGTTTAAAATATTAGCTGCAGAAGTTTGAGAACTATTCCAATAAACTATAGAGAATATGGGAAAAATAAAAGGAAGAATTACTCTTCCAGCACCAATAGGATTTGGAAGAAAAGGATAGGTAGGTAAGGGAAAAAGATAATCAGATTGCATGGTTAAAAAGAAACAAGAAGAAACAGTCTAGGTAACAAATGAAAATTTAAATAGGAATACTTCAAACATTGATAGGTCGTTGATTCATTGGAACCCTCCTGATATTAACTGGCACAAACTAAACTTTAATGGTGCCTCCGAGGGTAATTCTAGGATTGTTGTAGGGGGAGGTTTAATTTACGATCATAAATTACTTAGTTGTTTCCTATGCTGGAAAAATGGGGATTCAGACAAACCATTATGTAGAATCCCTAGCTGCTCTATGGGGGCTAAGGGTTACTAAGGATTATAACATACAGAACATCATTCTAGAAGTAAATTCACCAAACATTATCAATCACCTTAATCGTCTTCCTCCTCCTAGGTGGACTATTAAGGACTTCATTATAGAATCCATAAATATTTGTCAAAATTTCAAGAATATCAACATTGGGCATACTTATAGGGAGGGGAATAAGGTAGCGGATACCTTGGCCAATTTTGGCATCAATAGTAATCTAGCCATTTGGGATAATGAAAATTACATTCCTGAGGAGGTACATAATAGCATTAATGTGGATAAATATGGGCAATCATGCATGCAGTAAGAATTATAATGAGATGGCATGGGCTTTAGCGGGTGTGAAAGATTACACATGTGAGAAATATCATGGTAACTACGGCCATAATAACTCCCATGATTCTCAAATAGGTGGCTGGGTTCTTAAAAACTGGGACAGACAAAAGGAAAGTAACAATTCAAATGAGGGTTTAGAGCAGAAAAATTGTAGGAGTAGTAGGGAGAAGGAGATGGGAGGTGCCCCATGCCAACTGGAGCCTTACAGTGATCCGGCTTGGAATAACAATGAGGAGCTATGGAACCTCCTTCAAAAGGGAGGCATATCCAACTTCATAGATCACATTCAGGGGCATGACCAAAATATTTTGGTTCATTTTGTGATGGACTAGAAGGATAGAAAGGTGGAGTATGGTGGTCACTGAGTAATGATAAATGAAGAATTGATAGCTGAGGAAATAGGCCTCGAGTTGGAGGGATATCATTTCTTCAACAAAAGGATCGATAGGACTTTCGAGGCAAAGAAATTCTCTAAGGATGGTGAGGAGCTCGAATTCATAACTGTGGGTGTTAGGGTAAGCTTTATCCCCAAGCCTTTTGATGAGGTTACAAAAATGATGGTTAGGTACATTTATTTAGAAGTATGCTACAAAACAGTTCCTTTCAAGCACCTAGTCTTTCTTAACCACTTTAGAAGACAAGTTGCAGTCTTCTTCGTGCATTACTTGCTAAATTCCCTTCAGCAGTCCATTTTATAATTCTCGAAGCACTCTCGTGCCATTCCTCTTCACCAAGACCTTATTTTTCTACTTCATAAGCTTTGTGTCTCTAATTTCCCCGTCTTCCCGCACTCTCCAAGCGATCCACACATCCCTACCATTAATTCTCCCACTTACATCCTAAACACCTCTTCCAAACCCAATACTAAGAACCCAAAACGTCCCAAAATTGACATGCCTCACTCTTCCCAGGTTCTTATAAGCACTAAAGAGCTGGAAGTTGTGCATAATCTACTTCATATTAGTATTATTGGCTAGGATACAGCCTTGCAATAGGAGGGGAATAATATTCCTCATAGGTTGGATTCTTTGGAAAATGAGATGATGAATTTAAAGAAGGACCTGCAGCACATTTCCAAATAGAAGGGCAAAAGAAAGGCTAATGATGAAATTGATAATGGGAATTATCAGATTGTAGACATCTACAAGAAATTGAACTCTTTGGACAAAAAATTGGGGAGAGCCAAATATAGGCACAATCATAACATGTCTATCTTCAATGCCATTGGTGAATTTTTAGAACATCATGCTTGCAGCATTTCCATGCTTAACGGGGTCCTTGAAACTATTTGTGGGACTGACAAGGAGAGAATTTAGACTATATCGAAGTTGTATGCAAGTGACCCCACACACATCACCACTTTGGCATTTTTCACTTCGCTATAAACAATCAAATCCAGGATCGACAGAGCTTCCAAGAAATAATCTCCCTCAGGCTGGAGGGCTTCATTCTAGACGTTGTTATATTTCGGTATTTTTCGTTATTTTTTTGTTGTTGGTTTGTTGTCTTGTTGCAGTTTCTGTTCTATTTCACTTTCCACTAGTAACTATCTTTTGGTTACTGGTGGGCATAATGCTTTATTTAGATTTTTATCCTATTTTTTTGTCCCTCTATAGCTCTATTTGGCTATTGAGCCCTTATTGTAACAGGGTTAGTCCCTTCAAAACTATTTACCAATAATTAAAAAAACAAAGGAAAATTTAAAATTTAAACCACCATCAAATGTTTACTCTGTCTTCTTAAAAAATGGATGTTGCAGTAGAAATTTACTTGTATCAATAGTTATATTCCATTTAACATTAGTGGAGCAAGGACATTTTTTAGAATTTATCTCAATATGCCTCATGAAATCCAATTACTTCTTTGTGAACTCTATATGTACTATTATGCTTTGGAATATGAAAGAGACTAGATCCTTGTTCTCTCCATAGGGAATTTTCAAATTCAAGCATTATGCTCTTATTTCAATAATGATCTCTACAGGGAAAAATAGATGGTCGAATACAAACAATTGTGCAAAGAGAAACCATTAATGATTAGAGAAGAGGAAAACAATACAAAGGCTATGATTGAAGATTATGGAAAATTAATGAAAAATAGAAAATCAAGTAGAGGCTATATAGGATGCAAGAAGAATTCCATGATGAGGCCAAATATCACATTAAGTACAATGGTGCAGAGATAGTACAGGCATGTATAAGGATATGGGAGGAGATGTCACCATAACTAAAGAGGAAGGAAATTCATTCCTATGCAAACATTATCCCAACACTCCAGTGAATCAATCCATATACTCAGGTAGTAAAGGGATGTGGGAAAACTTTGTTCCTAGTTGGATACTATCCACCTATTTTCCACTATCCAATACCTCATTGGTCTGGGGAGAGAGAACTCAATGAAGAAGTGAAAGAAAGGATAATGGAACACTACAGGAGGAATGTAAGTTACTTCTTTACTAAACCTAAGTGAACATCCATGCCAACTTACTTCAGGAAACTATTTAGTAGCATCTAGGTGGACCCCAAGAAATAAAAGGATAAACAAGAAAAAGAAGAAAAGGATAAACAAGAAAATCTTGAATGAGGTCATTCAAAAAATTAAGTATGGGGGTGTGATGAGACCCTTTAAATATTATTTTAACTGTCCCATCTACTATATTCTGTCATTTTTTGTATACCATTGCACTTTTTTATTCTAGTGATCTTGTCAAACATTCCCACCTAAACTTAAGTTTATGGCACTTATATATTAACTAGTACAATTATTACTAAGTTACTTTATTTCATTGATTTTGAATGTGCATTTTAATCTCTTTGATACAATGAATGATTATTAGTTCTTTATTTGAATTTCATACATGTTTGCAAGAAGCTATTACATTTTATCTCTAATATGTAGCCAAAGAAACTCTATCACAATACAAGGGGAATCATCCGCAGTAAGGCACCTACATTTAAATAAGAACATGCATCTACAAAACCATGATTATGGGAAACTTAACCAACAAGAATTCTTCACCTTAGTTCACACCTACTAGTAAATAAGTAGTTATGACAATAAGAGCAGATCTCACGCTAATTCTTAATTATTCTCTGCAAACTGCAACTTGGAACTGGTTGATTTAATTTAACAAGTGGTTGTTTAAATAAACAATTAGTTTTTTTGATGTATTAGAACACCTTTCTTCGGTTCTGATTACATGCATATGAATCTATGGATTTCTTGGGAGTGATATAGTACTTTATAAAAATGTAACTACTAGTTGAAGGATTCTTTTCGCGTCTCTATTGAATATAAAGAGAATGATAATACAGCCGTAGATATCGATCCATAATAAGAAAATTGATGTAAGTTGAATTTTGTAATCTTCATGTTGGTGAATAAAAATCTGGGTTCTATAATTTTGTTGTAGATACAAGCCTGAGGAAGGGATATCACTAAATGTGGACCCACTTGTGGTTTGCTAAACCCCTTTCCTTTTTCTTTGTTGTTTTAAGTTTTGTGCATGAGTAGATTAGATTTGTAGAAAAACATTTCTTTACTTATGATTCATTTTTACCTATTTTATTCATTAGTTATAGTATCTATTTTTGTATGCAATCTAGTTTAGTTTCAGCATTATATTCTCCAGTTATTGTGACAAAAATCCTTTAGTTATATCTCTTGAACACTTATAACTATGTATACAACACTAGTAATGTTGAAATTCTACATCCCTAGGTTTGATGAATAAATGATTGTGGATTAGTGAACAACATATTAATTTCTACAAGTTAATTTGCACCACCAAATACACTACTATCAAACTAAATGCAATAGCAAGCCATATAATTGTAATCCTTGTGTGATAACAAATTGTAAATTGCTAACAAACTAAACAATAATAAAATTTTCATTTATAGCAACATTAAAATTAATCATATAGTAAACAATAGAATTCCTAATCTGTATTGATTTTAAATAGTCATTCTTCCAAATATAAATAAGTTGAACAATATATAAGTTTTATTCCTTTTAATACAATAAGATTACAATATTATCAACAATCCAATCTGCAATAAGAATTCCTTTTTCAAATATAAGAATAATTTAAGAATTGGGATGAGAGGTGCACCATGGATATGGTCACCCTTCCATGCAAGTTGTATGGAATGATGGCCATTCCATGCAAGTTGCATGGAAGGATTGCCATACCCATGCATATCCCATCTAGTAAAAGCACATTTACTTATAAATGTCCTCTTACTAGTTGGGATTTACTATCTGTTCCAATTGATTGCCAACCAAGCTTGAAACACCAAAAAACATATAACTTATGAAAACTAGATTAAAAATATATACCCCTTCAAGATTCATTCTTACAGCCCTCATATAATGCATATTTAGTTAGTTTACACTAATCAATAACATTAGATTTCATCATGGGAAAAATCTTCAAATGTTATATTACAAAGAAGAACAAGTTTACACTTCCACAACTCTATTTAAGTTGCAAGTTCACAATATTACAATGAATCCCCTTCAATTTTACAAGTTCCATAACACATAATATATAATGATGCCCAAAATACTTCTTTCCAAGGCTTACAAAATGAATGATACAAGTTTATATCGACAAAAATATAAAGCTAAATTCTCCATCACATTAAGAATAGAGTTGCAAGGTCCAAACACTAGTCATCTCTAACAATCTCCAAGCACACGCGGGGAGCTAAGTGACGCTCTCTACCTAACTAAACCCATTAAAGAAGGGGATCTCCTCCATAATGGCCCCTAAGCTCCAAAAAAATAACAATGGACAAACCAATAACTCCCTGGAGAAACACAAATGGTATATCTCTATAATACCCAACACACAAGTGCAAAATACACACACAAATACAAGCAATCACAACAAGAACAATGGTCTGCAAAAAACCCAAGTGGGAGAGGGAAAAATGTTGGTTGGTCTCCTTTTATCTCTAAATGGGTAGTGGGATTTGGCCTTGAACCTCCAAATTACCAACCTTCTTATTTCTCTACTACACCTTATACATCCTATATCACCTCTTTTCCCTCCACCAAAGGTCAACCCCTATCTACCCCAAATCATTCCAAATGAAATACCACATCCAAAACAAGCCTAAAATAATCCTTTTCCCTCCACCAAACTAACCCCACACACTCCCCTCCAACACCCCAAATCTAGAGGCTCTCTACCTATCTAAACTCATTTCTATGCAATAAGAAAACAATCTAAAAAGTGAGAGGAAATTATCAAAAAATCCAAGATAACCCAACCAATCAAGCACACCATTTCATTATGCAAGATAAAAAAAGCAAAGTAAAACAAGGTTTTAAACATTGTCTCAAATACATAGATTTTTTCATTACTTTTCCCAACTCTTCTCTACTTTTCTAAGCTCCTATAAGCATAATTTTCCCTAAAGAATAAAAGAGTGTAATTTTTCCAACCCTCAATTACTAAACACAACACTTATTTATAGAATAATAAAGGGGGAAGGATGATTTTTCTCTACATGGATGCCAATTAGAATAACCTTCTCCAACTCACCCAAGGTACACTCCTTTCCCCATGCACATTTACTTTCTCCCAAGATTTAGTCAAAAGACCATTATTTCCCAAAACAAGGACACACATAAATTATAAAAAGGAAATAAATGCCTTAATAAGGGGAAACAAGCAAGCCATCACCTTTCACATACCTCACCCAAAAATCACATTAATAATCAAAGCAAAATATCTGCCTAACAATGTAATTCAACCAATAAATGAAAGTGCATTTAAACCTTATGAAAAAAGCTACAAAAATGAGTTAAAATTCATAAATAAAGCTACAAAATTACCGTACCTATGTTAGGTTATGGCTAAGGGATCTTTTAAAGTAGTAAGGACAAGTTTAAGTGACAAGATGGTTGCCCAAAGCTTCACTCCAAAACCAAATCCGCCCCTCCATTACTTTTTGGGGTTTTTGGAACTCATTAATTTATTCCCACCTATAAAAAGGATCATAAACACTCAAATCAACACATGAGGTGATGAGAAAAAATTATAAATTTCTCAAATTAAATGAAATTCAAGGGTGTACAACCAAAAATGGGGACCTCAACATAGGTATTCCAAACTAAATCACACAACTATAAAAATTACAAGATCCTAGCCACTTTTCTAATCCACACTCCATGTTGTTCAAGGTGGCTGAGGGGGCTTGGCCTGAACATTCTTCGCCTATTGGTCCCTTGGTCCCCATGTGATATATGTATATATGTATGTATGTATGTATGTATGTATGTATGTATATTGTATAACATTGCACACTTCACACACACACATTAAATTTGTCCAACATATCTCCAAAACATCCATTTTCATATACTAAGATAATCAAAATCAAGATAAATTAATATCAATCATCAATCATCTCTATTAGCATAATTACATGTAATACAATAAATTTAATCACAATTGTGTTAGTAAAGCATTTAATCATTTAAAATTTTCAAAATATGAACATTAGGACATTATCACAATAATAAATTAATCACATGATGAATATAAACACAATAATACTATAATCCTGCATTAAAAGGTTAGTACCATCCAATAATATAATATATACACATATACAAGCATCAACTCCATCTAATTAAGTCTTTCATATCATGCTGATATAAATAATATCTCAATACTAAAGTATCAATATCAAAATCCCCTAATAGTGTGAGCAAAATAGAATAGATAACCATCTAAGAGTAGCTAATATGATATCATAAAAAGGGTCTAAGGAAAGTGGGCATTACTGTTGATGATGTGAGATTATATTTAATCTATATTGTTCTTAATGTTTACTACCGAAGCTACTTTACATCTCATAATTATTTCTCGTAACCTATTTGTTCTTATTAGATTGGGTTTTGGTCATACAAGATCAATTATATGTTCTTAAGTCCCTCATTTATATTTTCCTAAACTTCACAATTTTATTGCATTAGAAATTTAATTAATTTTATTTCACAAGTTAACCCATTTTAATAGGGTTAGGAACTACTAAGCCAAGTCATTGTCTTAGTGCATGTTATCCTAAATTCATCCCCTGGGTTAATTTTGATATTTCATTATAAATGGACTTAGTCATTCAACTTCTAAGACAAGAGGGAGGTCGTCAAATTTAGTGTTGGGTCAAAGAGAAAGACAGCTCAAGATGGATTAAAAGTTAGAATTGAAAATATATGAGTTGTCTAGTAGGTCAGGTCTTACGGTGAGTTGGCAAGCCACAGTGAAGGTTTGGAACCATCTCATGTTGCGCATCAACCATGTTTCAACCACCGCCTTTTGTCATGCGTCAAGCACATTGTTGTAGTGCATCAGACGCCCCTTGCTGATGTGAGTCAACCACCTTTCTATCGTGTGTCAATGCCCTGTACTGATGCGTGTTAACCACCTTCTTTTCACACTTCAATGCCCTTTGCTAATGTGCATCAACCACCTTGTTGTTGTGTGTCAGATTACCTTTGCTAAAGCACATCAACTTCCTTCCTGTCGCACGTCAAACCCCTTTGCTGACGCACATCAACCTTCCCTCATTGTCACATATCATCCACCTTCATCTTGTCATGTGTTAGCATTCCATCTTGACACATGTCAACCTTCCCTCACTATTGTGTGACAGCATTTCTTGTTGTCGTGTGACAACCCTTCCCTGTTGGCAGACAACTTCTTCCATTCTTGTCAGGCATCAGCAAGGAATGTCAAGTATAGACCGAGCGTGAATGGTATCATACAAGGTAGCTCAACAATCGAAATAATGAGGTATGGAACCCATATTTTTCGTATAAGAAAAGTACCATTCGAAAGTAGACCGGTATGGCTTCCCATACCTCCGCATGGACAATTAAAGAGGGTTGTTAGTACGTGAGAAAAAAAATTATATATAATTTATTCAACCCCCTCATTTTAGATAGAGACATTCTAGGAGCTGGGGAAACTCTTGGAAAAAATTTCCCTCAACTCCATTTGAGTTGCAAACCTTCTCTTGGGCCTAGCAATGTAATTATGCCTTTGTGCATCAAATTTAATGGTCTTTGCATAGTTTGAAGCAATAAAAATTATGTTTTGTGGTGTTTCTTCAACCCTATCTCATTTTTATTGTATTTTCTTACCTCCATATTATTATTGTTGTATTTTGTGCATGTTATTTCACTTACAGATTTATGATGTTTTGTTATATGGAGTTTTGATGGCAGATTAGGATTTGGGTTTGTGTCATATATATTTGACCTCCCTTAGCCCCTTTTTTCTTATTTTATCCTCCCTCAACAGAGTATATCACCCCTTTTCTTAGTGTTATCACCTCCCTTATTTTAGGAATTTCATTTTATGGATCTCTTCCTTCCCTGGTCCCTTGGAAAATCTAGGTTAGTGTTAGGATAGTTGTATTTCCCTTTCTAGGATTAGTTTAACATTAGGATTAGGTAGAGGAATTCGGCCTTCTCTGAAGGTTCATCTCAGGTTTGCAAGTCCCACAACTTGAGAGATGGACCCATGTTAGTGAAATTACACCGATTTTCCCACACATGTAGAGAGTAAATCGGGGGGTACTATAATTTTGACATAATATTTTTAGAACACCCAGTGGGACAATCAAGTGAAATTTTACATTTCACAAGTGTTCCACTACAGATATTTGTCAGAATATCTTTTATAAGTGTGCAATTGAACGTCTAGAGTAGAATTCATCTTAGAAATTTGGTGTGCTCTTGTCAAAATTTTATCCTTTGGAGGCACATGCTCAAACACATCTGACGACTCCATCTGGTCAACAACCCCTTCTCTGAGTCACAGACCTTCCTCCATTCCACTCATTTCCATTTTCTTTCCATCCCTCTAATTTTATTCCATTTCATGAAGTTTTGCAATCATGACTTCATTCCTCACATGGAATTTACACTTGTAGTAGCAACATTGCAGTCCACCTCCAATTTATTGCTCAACTCCTCTAGATCAGCACTATAAACACATCATTAATCACTATGCCTACCATGAGCAGTACCAAGATCAATTTGGCTATGGAACCTTTCGAGAGAATGTATATACATGTAGTGACATCAATTACATGGAGAGTGTTGATTTACAGGAGAAGATTCAAAAAATTGAGGCAGGCATGGTGCAGCCAAGGGCCACATCTTAGATGAAAGCATTTAGAATTGGCTATAGGGAACCTTGTCCATGGGTCGGCCCTATGCCAAAACATTTCATCCCATAACTTAAGCTTTATTTCATGGTTGAGATACTACCCAAGCTTCCATAGTAGACCAAGGAGATAGAGTCTTATGAACTTAGTGCTAGGAAGCCTCATCAATGGGTAAGTCCTACACCATCATCTAGTAATTTTCTTTCCATTCCCCAAGTAGCACCATCTCAACTTGAGCTTCAATTTCCAATCTTCCCATCCACTGCTTCTATTGTGGAATCCTTTTCTTCATCTTCTAGTCTCACATTACATCTTAATTTCTCTTCCCTTGTCCCTTCTAAACCCAATTCCCCTCCACAAGAATAGAATTAAATACCTTCCCTCCTACCACCTCTAGTAATGTAAGCACTAGTTGTGATCTAAACCATTCCTCCTCATGCATTCCCAATCCCATTATGAGAAGCGACCCAAAATACCAATCAAGAGGAACAAAAAATAAAATAGGAACCCAACAGAGAAGAAATGACAAAAAAATATGAAGATTTAGGCTTCCAGGTTTGGAATAAATAAGATCCCCTTGTTGTTCAATCCTTCGAAGGAGGTTATGGTTGAAGTACCAGCGGTGAAAGCTGATGCTACAACAGAATAAGAGAAACATGAAGAAGATGATCAATGATCCACATCCTCATAATTTAATGTCCATAAGGGCATCCTATTTTTGGAATTTGTTGACTTGTCATCAGCTACAGCACCAGAGAGGGAAAAAGCATTAGCTCTAAATACAAAGAGAGAGGAGAATTTTTTGGCTGTAGAGGAGAACCATATAGTTCTAGAGGCTTCAAGTATAAATTAGGCCATAGAAGAACCTTCAATTCTTCCTCCCACTTCATCCCCTTCAATATCTAATGTCAAAGAATATTTTGAGCTTCCAAACTCCATGTTTGAGGATGAGGGGAACCATGGTGATAAAGTTGTAGATCTAGAGGACACCATGGAGGAGGCCAAGCCAATGCAATAGGATAGCGAGGAGGTAGATTATTTTTCTAACTTGGAAGATTTCTTCAACAAATAGGAGCCCATGGATATCACATCATTTACTTCTCCATCATCTACCTTCCAAGCACAAAGGCCTGCTGACATGGGGAGAGAATTCAATTACAGCATCCTACACTTCATAAGAGCCCTCTGGAACAAAGGTTGGAGGATATAAATCTTCCATGTTCTTCATAGGAGGAGGAATGGAACAACGATGACAAACATTGCATATTAGTCATCAAGGTAGAATGTCAGTTTTCTATAGGTGAGCAACAAGGCCAAAACCAACCCACCAATAACCACTTCTTCTAAGAAGGTCCACAAGAAGACTCCATTTTTGGAGTTGAATTTCATAGAAATGGGCACATCCATCAGATCAAACCATGCCCAATCATTTACTTAGGTTCATTGGAGCTAAGGGAGAATTCAAAACCAATCATGTCCACTTCAAGGCATGAGGATGAATATCAAAGCACCAAGGGTCACCATCAACACCTCTAGGAGTCTAATGTTAATCATCTTGAGGAGGTATTTTTAATTAATGTTGGTAATTTGGGTGATTTGGGTGGAGGATCAGCCTCTTGTTAGTTTTTCACTCATAATAACAGTCATGTTCAGTGCCAAATCATATACATGGCTTCCTATTTTGAGAAAGGGAAGTTACTTCTCCCTATCAGTTGCAGGATTTTTTTGAGTTCCATTCACATTTGGTTAGAGTAGAGTAGGTAGGTTTATTTTTAGTAGAAGAAGTGCTTTTGCACATGCTACATACCTCTACTTGGGGCATGTATGTTTTGTATCCTTTATACATAGATTTTGTGTGGTGGTTTCTCTTGCATAGTTCATCATGTTTCCGAGAGGGAAATTTTGTAATTAGGGGTTCAATGTTGCAAGACACGGTTGATATCTCTAATCAAATCAAAATGTAAAGTAACTAAATTAGATTAGGGGAAGTTTTTCAAAGTTTTCATCTCTTATGTCTCCCTAGATCAGTCACAGTTGAGCTCCTATGTCTCTTCTTGCATCAAAAAATAAGTTTTGGGGGAATTTAAATCTTCAGCATTTCGGCTAATGGCAGTGTTCATGAGGAGAATCAGATTTTTTGGGGTAGTTTCACAGTACATACATTCAGCCCCAATAGATCAGTTACAAGCTTAGAGTTCTTCATGCCTTTACCTTGATCAAATTTACAGTTTTGGGGATAGTTTACAGGTTTTATCCAAAGTCCCAAAATCAGATTTAAGAACATGCCAAGGAGGTTTCAGCCCAGATGCTAAGTTCATACAAGCCTAGGGGATAGGTTTTCAAATGGAAAGATCAATTTATTCAAGGTTAGGCTTAACTCCATGCCCAATGAATGCTTCAAGGCAACTAGTCACACATATAGTAGGAAAATGTCCCTAAGAGGTCACCAAATTGTTATCCCAAATTCAACCCCAGGTTAATTTAAATATTTCATTATAAATGGACTTAGTCATTCAATTTCTGATACATGCAAAAGGTCATCAAATTCAACATCGGGTCGAAGAGAAAGACAACTCAGGATGGATTACGAGTCAAAATTGACAATATATGAGTTGTCATGCATGTTAGGTCTTGCGGCGAGCTAGCTCGCTATGGTGAAGGTTTGGATCCATCTCATTTCACATGTCAACCATGTTTCAACTACTTCCTACTATCATGCATCAAATATTGTATTATCACACATCAGAAAATCCTTGCTAACATGCATCAACCACCTTCCTATCACACGTCAACACCCTTTTATGACATGTGTCAACCAACTTCCTGTCATGTGTCAACTTCCTTTGCTGACACACGTCAACCACCTTGTTTTCATACATCAAAACCCTTTTTTGACTTGCGCCAACCACCTTGATGTCACATGTCATTGACCTTCATCTTGTCATGTGTTATCATTCCATCTTGATGTGCATCAACCTTCCCTTGATGTTACGCAATAGTGTTTCTTCTTGTCATGCGACAAGCCCTCTCTTTTGCTGGAAAACTTCTTATGTTCTTATCGAGCGTCAGCAAGGAATGTCAAGTACAAACCAGGAATTAAAGACATTGTACAGGGTATCACAACAACTAGATTAATGAGGTATGGCACCCATGTTCATTGTACAATAAAAGTATCATTGGAAAGCAGACTGGTATGGTTTCCTATACCTCCGTACAGTAAATTAATGAGGGTTGTTGGTAGGTGAGACAAAAAAATTTATATAATGTATTCGACCCCCTCATTTTAGAGAGAGACAAACTAGGAGTTGGGGAAACTCTTGCAAAAAAATTCCCTCAACTCCATTTGAGCTACGAGCCTTCTCTTGGGCCTAGAAATGTAATTATTCCTATGTGCATCAAATGTAATGGTCTGTGCATACTTTGAAGCAATAAAAATCATGTTTTTTGGTGTTTCTTTAACCCTAGCTCATTTTTATTTTATTTTCTTGCCTACTCATTATTATTGATGTATTTTGTGCATGTTCTTTCACTTACAGGTTTATGATTTTGTGTTCCATGGAGTTTTGATGGTGGATTAGGATCTAGGTCTATGTCACATTTTTTTGACCTCCCTCAGCCCCTTTTTCCCTATTTCATCCTTCCTCAACAGATTATCTCACCCATTTTCTTAGTGATATTTCCCCCCTTAGTTTAGGAATTTCATTTTATACATCTCCTTCCTTGGTCCCTTGGAAAATCTAGGTTAGTGTTAGGATAGTTACATTTCCCTTTCTAGGAGTAGTTTAGCATTAGGATTAGGTAGGTTTGCAAGTCTCACAACTTAAGATATAGACCAATGTTATAAAAATTACATTGATTTCCCCACACATGCATAGAGAAAATTAGGGGGTGCTATAATTTTGACATAACATTGTCCTAAACCGGTCTCTTATTTAGAGATGTTTACACCGTTCCGATTTGACAAATATAGAAAGTATATAAATTTTAAAGTCTAATTTTAGAGTTGTAGTAAAATGATAAAGAAATATAGTGCATATTTGACCTAAGCAATAATAAATTAAACTTGAAACCCTAAGTGTAAGATAAGGGATAAAATAATTCGCTGATTTCACAATGATCCTGAAGCTATGCCAAGTTAGAAAATCAGTGGAACAAGAAGCAAGACTTTCGTAACTGATCTCAGAAGAAATTTAGAATTGTCAGAATAGGTTGGACTAGGGTGCATGTATCATTTCAGGGGTGCTTGGGCATTGTAGACCACTATTGGTATCTCATGATTTCTCAAAAGCTCAAAAAATGATTTTTACATTATCATTTCCCTTTACATTGGATCGCCTATATGTCACACTAAATTCATAAGATTCACATGTAACCTGCAAAGAGAAAGAGAAGCTACAAAACCTGAGACACATAAAATCCTAAAAATCAAAAGATGCAAATGGGGAGTCAGACTGGCCTTGGCGGTCACCTAAATGAGTGAACTTATGATTCAGGCACTAAACTACATTTTATAATCCATGTATTTCTATGTGTGTGTAGAATCGTGCCCTAGGTGGCTCTTATGTCAGAACTACTTGAATAACAAGTAATAAATAGATGTCAAATATGTAAATAGATGTGTGCATGGAAAAATGAACTTCCCCTCGTATAAAGTGTATGTATAAAAAAATATTCCCTTGTCCCTTGAATGGTACCTAGATGGATGCTTTGATGCTCTTGAAATGCCTTTAGATGTAACCTTAGGTGTAGTAGTAGATGCTTAGATCTTGGTCCTTTATTATGGTCACAGAGCTTTGTATTTATATGATTCCCTTGTTTTAATTTCTTAATTAACCACTAAAAGGATGTCCACCAAGAAAATAAGATGCCCAATAGCCAGAAAATACCCAAAATATGTGAGTAAGATATAAAGAGGTTGGGGGAACCCAAAGGGGACAAGGGCACCTGGGCGCCACATCCTAGATGGGAGTTGGTGTCCAGATTTAAAAAATATAAAGTAACGAAGGTCAAACTTGGAAGTGGGGTGTGCAATACCAAGATGAAAAACAAAAAGAAATCAAAAAGGCCAAAGATAATAATCACTTGGTACTTTTCTCACTTAGGAATCATATGAATAGTAGTATGTGATTTGTTAGTGTAGGATTTATTTTCCTTGCTTTATTTATATTATCCTACTTGTTATATTCCACCTCACTTGGATTTTCCCTACACTTATGGGATATGATTACTTAGGTGTATACTTGACTACATAATTCTAGGTGCTGGTTACCACTTAACTACACTATTATAGGTGTTAGTCACCACTTGACTACACCATTATAGTTGTTGGTTACCACTTCTCTAGGTGGATATTTCCATGATTCTAGGAGGAGGTTACCCATTCACCTCTTATATGTACATCCCTTGTATTATTTTATTTTATTGTATTGCGTTGGAGCTATTTTTGTGTTATTGTAATTATCTCTCTTGTTTTTTGTAATTTACAGTATTGCATACTTGCATTGTTTTGTCTTGGAACAATTTACGTCTCGCATCATTCACATGTGTAATCTTCAAACCAGTATATCTATGGTTCATCTTAGATATGGTCTCATGACCTAGAAATATACCCAAAGTGCATGATTTAGTTTCTAAATTTTCCCCCACTTTATGTTGTTGAGCTAATGCTCAATAATGTAAAGTAGATAAAATATGCACTCTTGATAACCATGTAGATCAATGGTGAAAAGTGTGCTAAGTAGATAAGAAAAAGTGTGGAGTGATAAAAATGAAGCATGAAATCTAGATAAGAAATGAGCCTGGGGTGAAAGAGTGTATGTGTATATGTCATGTTTTATCTATTTTCAATGTCAATTGTACTTGGTGTTGATGTGTTTGATGATGTGACTATTATGGTCACAAATTTTTGTATATATATGATTCCCTTATTTAAATTTTTTAATAAACCACTAAAAGGCCGACCACCAAGAAAAAAACATTCCTAACAGCTAGAAAGGACCCAAAAGATGAGATCAAGATACAAAAGGGTCGGAGGCACCTAGAGGGGATGAGGGTGCCTGGGTTGGTTCTGGTGTCAAGACTCAAAAAAGTGGAAGTAACGAAGGTCATACTGGGCAATGGGGTGTGCAAGACCAATATGAAACCCAAAAATAAAGCAAAGAGGCCAAATATAGTGCTTAATTAGTACTTTTCTCGCTTAGGAATCATATGAATAGTAGTATGTGATCAGGATGTATAAATATACCCAATGTGTGTGATTTAGTGTCTACACCTTCCTTCATAAGTATTAGTTCAATTATTTCGTAAGGGACTAAGAACCCTTGATTATTTGATTCATAATATTCATACTTTCTTATTATTACTAATATTAGATTTTGTGTTCATTATCCTAATGAATTCTATTAAGAAATAAGATAATATTATTACCATATTTGTTTAGTATTCATTTATTTCATTAAGATATTAACATCCCATATAGTAATATATGTTATTCTATTTGGTTCATTCATTGTTACTATTTATTTACATCCACCTATAATATCATTTTCCTTAAGATCTCATAATGAGTAATATCTTATTCTTTCACCATCGGGGTATTGTGACCAATTAATAATTTACTAAAATTTCATATCATATAAATTATAAGCCTTTATCATAAATGTAGACAATGTATTCTAGTACACATAGTAACATAAATAGGTCTTTGTAATTTTTTAATACCAAAATTTTACAATGTTTGAACACAAGTCTCTTCATTACAAATTTCATAATTATAATTTTACATCAGGGTCATCAACCCTTTACTCATTTAGGATTTCATCATGAAATAAAACAGTACCACTGTAATCTAATGAAAAACTAAAGTCTTTAGATGGAAGACCCTATAGCCATATACATCAAAAGTATGAATATCAAATCAAGAGCTTACTTCATGTCTTCATTTTTTACCTATACAATCATTAGAAAATAAAATATACATGTGTCAGTTCATAAGAACGAGCATGAAACTACTTATTATCCTCTAAATGTAATTGCTATAATATGATATTAACAATTTGTTTGAACCAAGCATCAGATGATACTATATATATTGAATTATCATTAATATAAAAACAATATAGTCCTCATATTATATCAATCTAGAATAACAATTTAGATTTATACATCAATCAATGCTCTTATATTTAAAAATAGAGTCCCTACTAAGATATTATCATTCAACCTTCCTAAATACATATAAAAACCCACAATACAACCCAATGTTCAAAAAATCTAACTCAAATAATCAGTCTCCAAATGATTACATGTTCAAATGTAAATAATTCTCCCTCAATTAATCTATTTCATCCTAAAACCAACAATACACCAACCCAATTACTATTTTGACATCCTCATTCGCATGCAATATTAGCATATCAACTAAATGACTATAACTATCATTTTACAAATTGCAGTCAGGCTCAAAATACCCTTTTTTACATTCAAATCAATGCACATACCGGAATGGTCTTCTATTTCTTTCTACCCATTTTCCATTCAAAAGAAGAAATCAAATACAATAGACTTTGAAACCTTATAATCCATAACTCATCATTTTTTATATAAAATTAACATATCCAAGTTGTATTGCACCCACAATGTTAAATAGATTATGTTATAGTTACTCATACACAAAACAAATGACCAACTAAAATGAATCCCGACTACCTAGTTCACTTGTTATACATTTTTAAATCATTAAACAAGTTAATAGATCTCCATGCAGCTATACACAATTTAGACTATCTCCTTAAAAATATAAACATAACTAGTTAATATTTCCTCACACGGTCATGCAATTAACTATACTAGATCAAATTTGTGCATATACAAAATATAAATTAACCCATTTTGTATATTATTCACCCAAAAAAAATAACAATACCCAGTTAATATTTCTCCGCATGGTCATGTAAATAACTAAGCTAGTTCACATTTATACTGCAAACCCTTTATACTCACCCAGCTTGTATTTTCATTAACAATCGGGAAAGAAAATACTATACCCAGTTAATAGATATTCACGTATCCATGAAATCAATTAAGTTATCTCACATTTATTTTATAGAGCCTTTTAAACTAAACCCATATCGTATTTCATTCTCAAGAAAGGAAAAAAACAATGCCCATCTCACATTTTGACATCCAAGGAAATATACTATAAGCAAATGAACTTATAATGTTATATCTGTGTTTTTCTAGTAAACAGATTGGTGAAATACCATATCACCAATACAAAATCATAACAAACATGTTACAGAGATTAAGGAAGGAGCTTATGCCTGATATATGCTTTCCTTTTTCCAGGCTTCACTTTCTTCCTCCTGCAACTTCCTTTAAACTCAAAATAACAATCTTGAAAGTTAAATATTTCTCTTTGCAATGAAATAGATCAATATTCGAGCTCAAAATAATTCCCATGACCGTAAAAAAATCACAGTGGAGGAGAGATTCCACTATCTCCATCTCCCACAAAAATAACAGAGTAACAAAAATAGTGAAACAAAGATAATAGAGAGATAAAACACAAAATGCATTTGGAGTTGGCTTCTCGGGAATGCTAACTATCTCGAGGATTCCAACCACAATAAATGTTATAAACCCAAAACCATGCCACCATATTAACTCTAAGACGTATTCCTTATAGTCCTTATGTTATTATCCATGTAATCCACACTCCATGTTTTCCAAACTTAGCTAGTTAGAATGGTTTGAGCATGGCTCACATGGTGTCCACTTAGGTCTAGTTTTATATTCCCCTATCCAAAAATCAATAACATTTTAAATTTATACCACCAAATAATAACATTATATATATGTATTAATATTGCATATGCCACCAATAAAACAACATCCACACATATATTTACATGTTTATATTTTCATCCAATAATGTTAGTTTATGCCTCACTCAATATCCTTTACCTTATTTACCATCCATAAACAGTCATAAATTTTCAACATTTATGTGCTTGGAACTTCCAAGTGTAATCCTTGTAAAGGATTAGATGGTACCTTTGCCAAGATCTAATCACACATCTAAGGAAACCAAGATTAATTATGTATATCATATATTAGCATAATTATTGGTGAGAGCTAAGACTCTCGGTAAGTGGCTTTATACAAGCCTAAAAATGGTCAATTGACCACTTATAAGATAATATATTTTTGGGACTAAAAGAGCATGATGTTACACTATCAGGATGTTGGCAGATATATACATGTGGATTGGTCATATACAACCATACCAGTCAATGGTAGAATAAAGAAGCCTCTTCCTATAAGAAAGATGAGATACATTGTTCAAAGATAGGATGACCCAAGGTAAAATATTTATACCAAGATCTTAGATACAAAAATTATTTCATAACTTCAGAGGAAGATGCAGAGCTTCCCACATTGATGGAGGAGTACCCAAATTTTCTTGAGTCAATTGAGAAACAATATGATGACTTAATGGACCTATAATTTGAAATTGCACACTTCTTATTAAGTATAGAAGTAGGTTCTCTACTTGGTGATGATAAGGATAATGGTAATCTTGAATTGTCACAAATCAAACTTGAGATGATAAGTAATGTAGACCATGAAAGTAAAGTGATGTCAAACGAGGTATGTGAATGTGAGTCTTGTGTTTCTAGTAATATTCTCAAGTCCTAGGATGAGGAATTACCCAATGAGTATGGTTGTGAATATGAATCTTTATTTTTTACATTTGGAGAAGAGGATCTTCTCAACGATAAAAGAATAAATGGAAAGTTTTTTGAGTCTCTCAATGATGATTCCACTCAATAAGAAGATATATGCAGTGTGGATATCGCTACTATAGATCAAGTTGGTCATGATGAGGAAAGTGATGATCTCCATATTTCATCCCCAAACTTGTGTTCATTGTCTTTTCAAGAGGAAGAAACATGATGTGAGTCACACCATATCGAGAAATAGATTAAAAATGAATTATTTTGATACTTTTGACACTATCCCATACTTCTTGTTTCTCTATGTTTACAAGAAGTATGGGATAGTGTCAAAAGTATCAAAATATTTATCAATAACTAGTTCATGGAAACAATGGTCACATGGAGCATGACAAGAAAAGAGAAAATTCCAATCAAAGAGCACAATCCTAGTTGTGAACATGTCAAGTATGGTATGATCAAGAATTAACCTTATATCAGTGGAAAAGTAGAAAATGAGAAATCATAATCATAGTTGAATTTGAAAATGCATGGGCAGTTGGAAATAAAATTTTAGAGTAGTGAAGACAATGAGCTATCCCAGTTGATCCTCACTTGCAAGAGGAGTCATTCAAAAAAATTCAAGAAGAAACACACAACTTTATATTTCTTGGGTATATGGAGATATCTTATAGCAGATGTATTTCCCAAACAATTAAGAAAGGGGTGTTACTTCATTAAAGCATAAATAGGTTTGTAGAGCTACATCATTTGGTGTTTCCCATACATAGGTAGCATCTGAAGAATAATGAGTAATAAATTGAAATTAGGTTGTCCCCCACATGTACCATAGGTGATTTAGGTTTTTTTGTTACATTTTTCCCTTTCCTATCATGTGGTGTGTGTGTTTTTCCTTTCTTGTGTGTTTATTTCCTATTATGTGTGGGGTTTTCATAAAGGAGCATTAATAAATCACATTTTCTTCCTACAGTATATCATGAGATACTCTATCACCTAATTGATAAGGCACTGGTCAACCTAGGTTTGTGATACTATGGTGTTCCTACTTGCCTCATTTATTAAGTATGAGATAGTTGTTGGCTTTTAAAATGTCTCCACATTTAACTAGACAACCCTATAGAAATTTTTACCTCTTTTGGTCAAATTTGTCAAAACTTGTCCAAATTTCCAAAAATGCCTCTTTCAAAAGGTCAAATTTTGGGAAAGGTTTATGGAGCCTCAAAGTGTTTCAAGATCCTAGATTATAGTTAGCAGAAATATCACAGAGTTTTTTCACGATAGTATGGCTTAGAAAATATTTTGTAAGATTTGGAATGGCCTTAGGAGAGCTTTCTCTCTAGGTAAATTTTGGGGAAAATGAGTGTATGAGCAGTATAGAAGGGTCAACTTCTGGAAACAAATTCAAGAATTTCTTGTAGTGTTGGGAGCTCAACTATAAGTCATCAAAAATATTACAAAGTCTACCACATGGTAGAATGGGTAAGATAAAGTTTTGGAAGCATAAAAAAAACCTTTCCAACACTAGAGCATGGTGACCTTTCTGGAAAATTAATTTACAATGAAGGTTTTGGAAACATCAAGTAGAGTTGGGATCCTACCAAATTTCAAATGGCATCATATCAAACCCCCTTTGTGATCCAAGTGATGGTTCGGTTTACACTTATTACAAACTCCTCTGGTAACTCAGCTCATTGGCATGCCTTCCCAAGAAAAAATGGAGATATAAGAAAAAATTGATGAAGAAATGAGATTTTAGAGTTTCTAAATGTTACTATTGGATTTATTGTTTCATTTCCATGCAAAATAATATATTATATGGCCCAAAATGGTTAAGTATGGACTCTGGGGTGAAAAGTGCACTATGTGTTATAATTTTACGTTGTGCAGATGATGTCATTAAGTGTGCCCAGATCACTTTGGAAGGTTGGAGGAATTTTGAGTTGGGATTTCATCTTGCATTCTCACTTACAAAATTTTTCCCCTATAATTGGTTCATCAAAATTCAACACAAAAACATGAAGAAAAGCACAACGTAAAGTGTATCATGTAAATGGGTCCCAAAAACTCCACCTAATCACACTTTGGAAGGTAGACAACCTTTTAAGGTGGGATTACACCTTGAATTATCCACTTTTCATTCCCATTTGCATAAGTGTTCCCCCTATGATTGGTCCATCAAAACTCAACACAAAAACATAAAGAAAGTAAAAATTGGAGTGTGTCATGTAAGTGGGTCCCAACAATCCCACCTAGGGACACTTTTAAGGAATAATTGCACCAAGGAAGACTTTAGAGGTGCAATTACACCCCAAAAGTGTGCTCCATGTTGGTGGATGCACACTTTTTCCATATTATTTTCATATTGGGTGGAAAATACACTTTAAATTTGCACACTACATTCTCCACCATCAAGTAGACTTGGCTTTCAAACTTCCACTTCCCTCCCAAAGAAAAGGGATTCAAAAAGACAAAGTGACTCTATAAAACCACTTTTCAAGCTATTTTTTCCACCCTCATTTTCCATAAAATCATTGTTGCGCCCTAGGTCACCAAATAGTTGTTTTTCTCATAACTTGTGATTACATGGTCAAATCCCCTCCAGATTTTAACCACATAACCCTCTTAAAGGATCCCTTCCATTGATCCTAGACTCATAACATATGGTTTAGTATTTTATTTTTTATAAACACATGAAATATTCAGTTATTGCAATACTATTTTTCCCAAACCACCAAAAATTTTACTGAGGATTGTGTCAAACTTTTTGGTGTAAATCAGCATAACTCCTGGATGTTGATCAGATTTCTAGTTTGACATTTGGACATCCAGTGTGGTTGCACAACATTGAATCTTTTCCTCAAGTGTGGGACTTGTAAAAATGGAAAAAGAATCTCCAATTTATAGGTTGGTTCCTCAACTCCTCTGATCAGATGTATTACTTACAAGTTATATAGAGGTCTCAAACTCAAAATCCTACTCTAAATTCTAAGGGAGCAAAGATAGAGAACGCAAAAAAAAACTGAAACTAATGCTAATAAGGTGATGTACCAAAGGAGTGGTGAGCATTTTTTACTTCTACAAATTGACATAGATCATGGAAATGCAACAAAACATCATGCACAAATTGATGACATGTAATGAAAGATCAGAAAGGAGGCAAACAACATAAGCAGAGGATTGAAACTCATTCACAGAGCTTGCATTGTCATTTCCAATATAAAAATACATACATTACAGCATTTGGGAGGCATAAAACATGTTACAATCCTCTGGTTTTTCCACAAAATCACTTTCAAGGTGAAAATGGGGACCCGCAATACCTAAAAAATGTTCAACCCCTCAAAAAAATGAGCCAAATCTGGCTTTTACAGTGCAAGAAGCGACCCCAGGAGAGAGAAACGTGGGAAAATGTGGGAGAGTTTTAGCCACCAACCCAAAATGCAATAAAATAGAATGGGCATTCTTAGAGGTAAACCCCTGACATTTTTACCATGTTGGGAGAGAATGCGAGCCATTCTTCATTAAAAATGGTGCTTGAAACGTCATTTCTGCTCATGACCATGTGCCATAGGCGTTTTTCAATTTTCTCTCTCCAAAATCCATCAAAATATAAAATTGAGCTTGGAATCTTGTAGATAATTTCACCAGCTTTCCATTGATATAAAAAACATGAAAACCTGAGCTCTGGATCAAAAGTTATGGCCATTTGAAATTTTAGGGAAAAACTGGCCCAAAACAGATTGGCGGGCGAAAAATTTAAAATTTTCCACTTTTTGCATTCAGGAAAATTTCCCAAAAAAAACCCCATGCTCCATCCTTCTGGGTTCCACGTGGCACCATATTACTGGTTGCGGGCCTTCTGCACTTTATTTTCCACCGTTTTGGCCAGTGGAAAATTTTCCAAAAATTCTCCGTCGGGCCGATGAGTTGAGGACACGTGGCATGTTATGATTAGCTGCGGGCATCTCCTTTTTAATTTTCCATCGTTGTTTGACAATTTTTCCTCATTGGACACGTGGAAAAATCCCATTGGATGTGGGCTTTTCCCTTTAAATTTTTCCTATGGGCTTGTCTTGAATTTTTTGCCGCCACATGGACACGTGGCACGATCTCATTGGCTCACGCTTAGGGGGCGAATTTTCCTTTTGAAATTTCGTCTGTTTTGCTTTGGGAAAATTTCCCAAATTTTCCCCACCTTTCATCGGTCCGAGACATGTGGCAGCATCTTATTCAATGCAGGCCCTTGGGGAAAACATTTTTCTTTTCATTTTAGCCTTTGGAAAAAATCCCAATCTCCCCCCACGCTCCGAAGCTCCGAACCCCGGGGACACATGACCTGATCTCACTGGCCGGTGGGGTGGCGGGCTAGAACTTTCCTCTTGAATTTTGTAAAAACACTTCACCAAATTATTAAATCTTCCTCCGCGGTCCGTGGGTCTTAGGACACGTGGCATGAGGCCATTGGATGCGGACCCTGCGGGTGAATTTTGATTTTGTGCCCTTGCCAAACATTTCGTCAAAATTTTAACTTCATCTCCACCCCCCACCACTTCTTGTCCTAAGGACATGTGGCATAACATGATTGGGCACTGGCCTTTTCCTCGAAATTTTTCTTAGTGCCAACACTTAGTCAATTTTTTCAATTTGCCGGCGGGCCTGTGGGACGAAATATTCCTTTTTGAAATTTACCAAAAACTTGGTAAAAAATCCAAGTTTTCCTCTAACCCCCGCCACTTCCTTCGACACATGGCACCATATTACTGGCTACGGGCCTTCCAGGGAAAATTTCCCACAAAAACTTTATTGAGTCATAACTTCAAAAATACATGGAGTTAGGAGGAAAAATTTACCTTTCTGGAAAGCTGAGAAAGAGCTCTATCCAATGGTGTCATTTCCAAACAGTTTTGAGTGCTTGAAAAGCAAAAATTTATGACTGATGCATAAGAGAGGGAAGAAAGAAGGGAGTTAGCCACAAAAATAAGCAGGGGCTCATTTTAGATAACAATTTTTGATGACTCAAAGGGGTCATCTGCCTGTTGGATGAAGTTACCAGTTGCTTAAAGCTATCCATTAGGCATGGAGTCATTAAATTCTATATTTGGTACCCCAACTAGCTAGAACGCTGCAAGGAGGAAGGTGGGGGGGAGAACACCAGCTGATTGGAGCAAGGCCTGTAACACACATTTCCAAGAACAGCAAGCTTGTGCCAAAGCACTTAGGGAAATCAAAGCTAATCTACATCAAAACAAATTGCACAAGCACTTGGAGGAATGAAAACCTAAGCTAGTATGTACAAGGTGGAGAATTCCCTTAAGTAGCAATGCTTTAGATGGAATCCATTGACTAGAATCTGTAATTCTTCACCATCCAATGTAGACAATTGGAAGGAATTGTTGTCCTTACACTTTGTGACCATGTATGGGCTACTCCAAATGGCATCAAATTTTGAATGCCTTCCTTGTTTTTCTCTATCTGCATCCCATTTTAACACTATATCTCCAACTTGGAAAGATCTATTCTTGGCCTTCCTATCAAAGGTTTTCTTGATCAGAGCTTGATCCTTCTCCATTGCTTGGGATGCTTGATTTCTGATTTCTTAGAGCTCCATCAATTCTACATATCTAACCTCCATGGGCCCAAACTCCAACTATTTCATGAGTTCTAACGTTGGCAACTCAAGTGACATGGGAAAAATTGCCTCTCTTCCATAAACAAGCTTGAATGGGGAGTTACCTGTAGATCTTTCAGGAGTTATCCTATCAGCCCATAAGGCTGATTTCAACTTAATATGCCAAGATTTTTGATTTTCATCAAGATTCCTCCTAATGATCCTTAATAATTTCTTGTTTGTAGATTTGGCCTGACCATTACCTTGAGGGTAATAGTTTGATGAAGTACTTAGGTAGATCCCATTTTTGACAGCCCATTTAGTTACCTTGGACCCAATGAATTCCAATGCATTATCTGATATTATTGTAGCAGGTATGCCAAATCTGGTTGTTATTCCCTCATAGAAGTCCAGGATGGTGGATTCATTTGCTTCCTTGAGTGCTACTGCTTCAATCCACTTAGTGTAGTAATCTGTTGCTGTTAGAATTCATTTGTGCAATTGGCTCGAATTGGGATTAATTACCCCAATGAAGTCCAAACCCCATTGCATGAATGGCTGGTCAACTGAAATTGGGTACAATGGAAGGGCAGGTAGTCTCTCTTTACCCGTGAAGAATGCACAATTCTTGCACCTCTTGATCCATGCATAACAATCACTGAAAATCTTGGGCCAATAATAGCCATCCCTCATGATCTTTAGAGCTATCACTCTTGTGAAAAATGACCACCAGCTGATCCACCATGGAACTCTTCCAACACCCTATGAATCTTATTTTTACTAATGCATCTCAGCAACACTCCATTCACATCCTTTCTGAACAAAATACCATCGACAAGGGCATATGGGACAGCCTGCAATCTGAAGTGTCTTCTTTTGGTCTTGTTTAACTCTGGAGGGCATAGACCTGTGCTTAGAAAGTATGTTATGTCTTGGGTCTAGCAAGGAGTGAGGACACCATCATTTTCCTTTTGAGTGCTTCCTTGCTCATGGCTATCTTGTAACGTCAAAACAGCCTCCTTCTCATTGCATGATTCCTTGTGTTTGTTCAAGACCAGCTGCTCACACAATCCTTTTCCTCTAACCAACTTGGTGACTTTGATCTCTATGTCATACTCCATGACATGAGTAATCCAACTTGCTCTCTTTTCATTCAAGTCTTTGTTGAGGAGGAAGTCTTTAACTCCCACATGAGAAACCAGCAATTGAACCTTGTTATTTGAGACTAGATGCTTGAATTTCTTCAAGCTCCTGACTACTGCAAGAACATGCTTCTCAATGAAATAATATCTCACCTCATATTCCTCCAGGATTTGGCTGAAGAAAGCAATTGGCTACTCATCATTGTCTTTGTTCTGTTGTACCAAAATTGTAGAAATAGTATCATCACCCCCAAATGTATAGAGGATGAAATCCTTGGATAAATCTAGGTTAATGAGAGTTGGGGCTTGTGAGATGGCTTCTTTGATTGCTTCAAAAATTTCTTTGCCTTTTGTTGTCCATTTGAAAGCTATGATTTTCTTTAACATCTTGGTAATAGGCTTGACTAGGGCTGCAAAATTTGAGACAAACCTCTGAACAAAATTTTTTCTCCCCAAGAAACTTTGAAGGGCCTTCTTTTGGCTCGACAATGGTACTATTCTAATGGCTTCAACTCTTTCTGGATCAATTGATAATCCTTCTTTGGAGATAATGTGGCCAAGGATTTTTCCTTCATGGGCTAGAAAAATACACTTTTTAGGATTCAAGGATACTCCAAATCTTCTACACCTTTGGAACACTTGTCTCAAATGAAAGAGATGGTCTGCTGCATTTTTTGAAAAAATAGTGATATCATCAAGATATACCAGCACCACATTTTTAATCAAATCCTTGAACGCCATTTCCATTGCTCTTTGGAAAGTAGCTCCAGTGTTGGATAGCCCAAATGGCATTTTCCTGTATGCATAAGTTCCCCATTTGGTTGTAAAGGTTGTCTTCAACTGATCCTCTTCTTTCACCATGATCTGATTATACCCAGAATAGCCATCAAGTAATGAAAACCTCTCAAATCCAGCAACAACTTGTAAAATTTGTTCCATAGACGGAAGTGGATAATGATCTTTGAGAGATGCTCTATTCAAATCTCTAAAGTCAACACAAAATCTGATTTCCCCACTCTTCTTTCTAACTGGAACCAAGTTGGCCACCCAACTAGAATGCTTGATAGGGAATATGATTCTTGACTCTATCAACTTATTCAATTATTTTCTCATGAGAGGCTCCATGTGTGGATTAACTGGCCTTTGTTTTTACCTGATGGATTTAGTACTTGGATCCAATTCAATGGTGTGTTGAGCTAACTCAGGATTGAAACCTTTCAAATATTCATAGCTCCAACCAAACACATCAGGGAATTCTTGAAAAATATAGATGAACTCATACTTTTCTTGTTCAGCTGTCATCTTACCAATTTGGAGTGATTTGCCTTCTTCCACCGAGATGGACACTGAATCTTCTCCCTTGACTTAGATGTTTTCTTTCTCCTTCCTAAATTTATCATTAGGATTGAAAATGGAATCCAAAGTAATAAGTCCCTTTGGTAGTTTGTTGGTTCTTAGCTTTACCACTTGGTCACCATACTGCTACTCCAACTTTTCTTGATTTTTAGCTGAGAACTCAACCTCTTCTTGCAAGAAATGGATGATTTGCTGATCATTTTCAAACACTTGCCAACTTACATTGTTTTCTGGCACTGAAGGCCTTACAATCACATGGATGTTTGGTTATACCTTTTCTTTTTGAATTCTTTCAACAACGTCAAAGGATGCCCCAGCTACTGCAAGCCTGTCAATAGCTTGGTTCTCTTTTCTAGGAATGGATTTAATGCCAAAGCCCTCAAAATATTCAATGAGGTCCAACACCCTATTTTTGTAGCACTTGAGTAGATCATTCTTGACATCATGTTGCCCCTTAACTTGGTTGACAATCAACTCACTGTCACCAAAGACTTGCAAGTTCTTTATTCCTCTCTTGATTGACCAATGCAATCCTTCTATCAAAGCTTCATATTCAGTAGTGTTATTAGAGCATGCAAACTGAAATCTAAAAGGTGAATAATACTTAACTCCTTGAGGTGAAACAAGCATAGATCCCCCTCCTACACTTTTTCTACTCCTTCATCCATCAAAAAACAACTACCATATCTCATTGTCATCCTTGTGGTTTGGCTTGGTGATGTTGGGAATAGGTTGGTTTTCTTCATGCATAAAATAGAATCCTAGCTCAAATTCTTCTATTTCTTGATAAGGATCAAAAGCATGTAGCTTGTTTTCCCATTCATCAAGAGTCAGATATGGGATACTTCCAACCTTGGTGTCAGCTTCATCAATTCTTGGGTAATCCCCTTGATCAAACGTTGAACAATTGGTATTGATTTGTCTTGGGAGTATGAGGCTCAATGTGAAATTTTGCAATAGGTTCAAACCTGATTGTGTCCTTGGCTCCATACCTTGTCCTAAACAACATGTATGACCAATCAGGTAGATAGGTAGCCTCCAATCTCTAGTTGTGAAATCCCTTGACAAACATATGGCAAAGAGTGGTGGCAAGATCTGTCACTAACACATCTTGCAAAACAGTTGACATTGGGGCATGCATGCAAAGTAAGGACTCAAATATTTAATTAACACTCCAACTGTTGCTACTATTTTCCCATCTAACTTGCACCACCCCCTTGGATATGAATTCATATTGAAGGCCCAAACTAATCAGCTATTTGCTTTGGAATCACGGAACTACTTGCCCTAGAATTAATCATACAATTATGTACTAGTTGGTATCCCCAATGATCAATGAAACATAGAATGGAGGGGGCTTCAAAATTTAACCTTGATGTCCTCCATGATTCCCCTCAGGATGATTAGAATTTATGATTACCTTCTCTTGCATATGAGACTGGCTGATTTTAAGCTTGACCAATTCCTTCATGGCAGCTTGTAATAGATCCCTTTGTCCTGGGATGGATAGTGACTCCCAAATAGATATGTTCACATTGGTCTTCTTCATTTGTTTAATGATGTTGAATGGGGGATGAACCATCTCTTTGTTTTCCCTTTAGTCTGCACATTCTTTTCTTGTACATATGGGCTACAACATCTGGCATTTGAGCTGGTCTAGAAGGTGGCTTGGGTTGTCCTTGCACATTTGGAACTACATTTTGTCTTGCCAACACCTTATGGAGTGATGGAATATTGTGAATCACTTGGAGCCTAATGACTGTCCCTTCACCCAATATTGCTCCTTCTTTGACCTGTGTGTTAGCTACTGCACTCTGAGGAAGGTCATTTGATTCATACCACAAAAATCTTCATGCCTGCCAATTCACAAGTGTAGTCTCATTTGGAGTTGATATCTTGTTGGAGATGTCCCTTGTTGTTGGTTTGTTTCCTTGACTTGCTTCACTCTCTACACCAGTTGTTGTCATCATCAAGGACTTAATTCAAAGCACCATTGAAGCACATAGATTGGTTGTGAGGTTCATTACATGGGAAACACCAGTCATACTCTTGAGCTATATTATTTTACACTGGCACTAAGGCTTTAGAAGTAGATGCATAGCATTGGGATTATATTGCTGAAATGGTCTATTGGCAGGAGGCCTTACTTTGATTTTGATTTGCTAGCTGGGCTGGGTGGACTATTTGAGGCTGATATGGTTATCTATTAGGCTGAGTTTGAGGCTGGATAAGAAGGCCCTAAAAATTTGAGCTTGTTGTCTCTTGAGTGTAACCAGCTCATTGCCCAAATTTTGTAGTTGTTTCATAACTTCTTGAAGTCTCATTTGAGGCACTAGAAGATGAAGTAGAAGTCTTCATTTGAACTCTAGTTTCTAGGAGTGGGAATAGGAGCTAAAAGAGGCATGCTTGACTAGTACTTGGGCTCTCCCAACTCTAGATATAAGGGCATTAGGAGGCCTAGGATGCAAGTTTACCAGCTTCCATCAAACAATTATTCAGCCCTAATGGTGATGTTGTAAGCTAACAGGTAGAGTTACACCTCCCATGGATTGGATCAACATAAAAATGTCTGAATTTAAAGCCTTGATAAAGTAGTATAGAAAATGAACCTTAAGCTATTGGCCTTACTGCCAATGGGATTCTATTCCCAAGTTCATTTGAAACCTATGAAATTGAAGTTAGTTAGCTACTCATTGGGAGCTGTCTAGATAGTTTTCAGTTGCTCCAATAGAGACAAGTTTTCTCCCTTTCTCTCCAATTTGGTTATGGAGGGATGTGCACATAGCTGGTTCCAATTTTGGATAGAGCCTGACCTCAAGGATCTCTGAACCATTACAAGGCTTTCCTTTTGAATGAAGATGCCAGAAAATTTGATATAGCAATTTCCATCTCAACAATCTCATGGATTGCACAAACTATTACCAATGTCTTTGACATGATCACTAGGAGTGGTCTGATTTTCTCCAGTAAAGTATGGGATGTTCTTCAATGTTGCAATTAGGAAATTGGGTTTTGTGCATTGAGAGAAAGTGGGATGCTACCAGTGAAAGTTGACATAAGGGTTGGGTTTTGCCATTATGACTGACACTGAGAACCCTTGTTGATTGGATGAAAGGTCTACCAGGTGGAGGATTTGATAGAGTTTCTGTTTGGTGGAGATGGATACCTTTGAATCCTATCTTCCCTCTTTTGCTCTTCTTTTTGGGGATGATTTCAGATAGTTAGACAGATCCATCTTCTTTTTCAACTCTTGACCTTGTGTTGGATCCTTCTCATGAATCTTCAAGCTTGGACTATTGCTAAAACCGGTTGATTCTATCCTTCCTTGGAGTTGCCAGATGTGTAAATCAAGGCTCTTTCAAGCAAGAAACTTGTAACAATTACGACATCAACTTTGTTTGCAATGAAGATGAAGACCTCTAAGTTACCACCGAGCATGCCAAAAATGTTAGTGAAAATATAGCAACACCCCCTAAATGACCTGATCAAATTTGCTACTTTGACATTGGGTCATTTAGTGTGATGATTCACAACATTGAATCTGTGCCTTCGCCGCTCTACTGTGGGACTTCCTCTTTATGGGCCTACAAGTAAAAATTTTCCAATTTAGTACCCTGGTTGACTCAAAGCACCAAAAAATACAGGTGTATTACTCCTGCAAGTTATACAGCTGTCTCCACCTCTACCATCGTGGCATCTAAATTCACTAGGGAGCGGAGCCTTTTGTCTAGGGAAATTTTCCCCTCCAAAACCCATCGAGCCATAACTCAAGGTGATGCACCAAAGGAGTTAGTGAGGAATATTTTGACATTTCTAGAAAGATAATGACAAATTCTCTATCTGATGGAAATGCATACCCAAAAACTTTTGAGTCCCTGAATCATACTGAAAAATGATCATTTTAATTACCAGCAAAGGAAAAGAAAGAGGAGTTAGCCAACAACATAAACATGAGGCTTATTTTGGATAACAGGTTCCTTCTCAAAGCTTGAATTGCCCAAGTCCAATATTACAACATACATCACCTGTAAATGTTTCTGGATCCTTAGGCAATGGAACATGTTACCAGTCATTTTATAGGATCTGAGTTCATTTCCACATTGAATCACTTTCAAGGTGATTGACGGCACCTGCATTATGTGAAACTACACCTCCTTTTGTATTTTTCGAGGTGAATGAGTCAAATCTGGTTTTTTACAGTGCAAGAATTGACCCCAGGACAGAGTTTTGTGGGAAAATGTGGGAGAGCTTCATCCATAGTCTTAGGTTGTTTTAGGCAACATGGGGAGTTTTTTGGGAGGTCCAGGACCTAACATTTTTTTGTTTTTTGGTTATAGAATGTGAGTTATTAGTAGTTATGAGTGGTAAAATGGTGAATGTAACTTCAGTAGAAGGGTAAATTGACCACATGCCATAGGTGATTTTCAAAGGGGGGTCTCTCTAAGGTGCGTATGCATGTGTAGGAATTAGGGTGACCTAGGATTTTGGTGTAGATAAATTTTCACCAGCTTTTCTCAATTGGTTTAAATAACATGGACAACTGAGCGCTAGGTAGAAACGTTAGTGAGCCATAGTTGATATTTTTAGTTGGCATAGGTGATCCCCCCTCAAACTAATTGGTCATCGTGAGAAATTGTTTAATGGTTCCACTGGTTTGAAGGGATGATGGATGAATAAATGTCCCAAGAGACCCCCATGCTCCACCCTTTTGTGTGCCACGATTGCACCATATTACTAGTTGCGAAGTGTTTTGCTACGATTTAATGTGCCACCAAGATTTGGACAATGGAAATATACTACCACAAAGTTGGGCTCTACATGAGCCGATGAAGTCAAGTGATACGTGGAATGTTACCATTAGCTGTGGGTTCCTCAACCTATACAGTTTCCATCGAATTATAGGACCAGTGGTGGGAAACATTGGACTATGAGGATAAAACCATTCATGCTGGATGTGGGCTTTTCACATGATCAAATTATTCAAATAAAATTGAAATCTTGGATTTTTGAGCTGCCTTAGGGACCAAAAAGAAGCACAATCTCATTGGCTCGCGCTAAAGTGGTGCAATTTTCCTATAGGAATTTCCTCCGTTGATGCTTATAGGATCTTCATTGATTCTAAATGAATCACCTACGATTAGAAAGTCCGAGACGTTGATTGGTAGCATGAAGACTTATTCATATAGCAGGCCCTTGGGTAATCAGGAAATTTTATTCTACTCATTTTAGCCTTTGGATCATTATCCCAATGTCCCCCCGTGATTTCCGACATTTCTGAAAAGTGGAGGCTAGCAAGAGTGGAAAAAGGATATGACTGGCCATCTCCATAGGGTAGCAAGCCAGAACTTTCCTCTATTAATATTTGCAAAAACACTTGGTTCCATATATAGATATATATTGCTCCATGGTCCGAGGATGTTGGGACACGTGGCATGAGGCCATTGGAAGCAGACCCTACGGATCGAATGTTTGATTTGGTTAGCGATCAATCGCCAATCCATATAATTGTCAAAATTTGATATGTTCATTGTTGGATTTGGACCATTTCCTGGCCTGAATTTTTTGTTACACATGGCACAACATTTTATTTGTGTATTTTGTGGACGTTCCCTGAAGAGATTTCATGGTGACAAAGGACCGGGTGACACTATTGTTTCAGAGGTTACATGATTGGACATAGATGATAGGATCCGATTGGGCTATTTTGGAGGTATTTGAGGTTAGGGTGGATTATGTCATTATAAGATGTGTCTAAACGAGATTGGTAGAGATGATTTTGGTGTTCCTCTAGAGTGAGGGGACTTCCTTCAACTACGTGGCACCATATTACTGGTTTCAGGCCTACCATGGGAGAATGACCTATTAGAACTCTGTCGAGCCATAACTGTACATGATTTTGTGGTTTCCTATTTAGGAGTGAGCCAATTGTTACCTTATCTGATGAGCTGATAAGAATGGGGGGCAATCTAATGGTGAGATCGTATGGTAGAAACTGCTTTAGATGTGACATATTTTGTAAGGGTAAATTTATTTTGAGTCACAAGAGAGGACAACATATTAGTTGGGAGTTATTTGATTACTAAAGTGATTATGGGGATTATTATTTGTTATGCTTTAACTGACACATTAGGATGGTCATGCTGAGTTTCCATGGGTTTTGAATGGGGTTGTGACAAGGATATGGTTCATGCAGTACCAAACTATTTTTCACTTGAGGTGACCAAATTTATGTGCATAGTTTTATAGGGACACTATGGGAAGATGGTCCTGTAGGGGAGGAGGTTTGGATTAGTGAATTTCTAATACTATAGTGTCGGGATTTTTGAGAAGTAGTCATAGGAAGATTCAACCACAGGGGATTCCCTAGGCTATATGGCATGATGGAGTGTATATTCTATTAGATTTATGAGGTGGCACAATGATTTTTCCCAATGATGGACACATCTCATATTTTTTTCTACTGTGTAGGGTTCTATTTCTCTATTTTGAGACAACTGGGGGTAGAAGTGAGTTATTTCACTTTGAGGCCATATGGTACA
Organism: Taxus chinensis; assembly: GCA_019776745.2. Taxonomy (NCBI): domain Eukaryota; kingdom Viridiplantae; phylum Streptophyta; class Pinopsida; order Cupressales; family Taxaceae; genus Taxus; species Taxus chinensis. The sequence goes on along the minus strand of CM034156.1, from coordinate 329,946,303 downwards.
CTTCCCTATATTGCACTTCAGGTTAGGGAGATGAGATGTGTATGATGAAAAAGGAGAGGTGGATGTGATGGTGGTGTGATAAATATGGTTGATGTGGTGTCCATTCCAGACGGGTGAGGTGATCGTTTCATCCTAGTTTAACAGGATGTACTAAGTAATCATATTTAATTCTAGGAGAAATGAGGGAGATATCCTAACTCTTTGTCAACTACTACTCCAATGAGGGATATTGTAAGAGATGGACAGATGAGGAGGTAGCTCTATCTATGATTGATGAATATAATGGGATGACACCCAAGTATGTGATCATGTGTGTAATCTTGATTTGCATATTGGTGTCTTCTCATTGAATCTGGAATAGGGTCGTGAGGGCACGATGAGAGCAAGGAGAGGAGGACTGTAGAGATGGGAGAGGAGGATGAGGGGGAAAGATCCCCTCTGGATTGGAGGCTTCTCCTGGACTCATATTTGATAGCCCTATTCCTCCATATAATATTAACACAAGTATTTGTGGAGTGTTCTAATAAAATCCACTAGATATTATGAGAGTCACATATAATAGAATAAATGCTACAATTACATTTGACTATCAAGTATTCAAGCTAAATGAAAGCCTATAAAAACCTAAGTGTAAGAGAGGAGAATAAAATACTTGAGATGCATTGGTGGAAACTTGATCCCGAAGTATTTTGGACTGGATAAAATGATTTTTCCAACAGGGGAGACTGTCGCAAATGCACTCATAGAAATATATGACAACTTTTGGAATAGGCCTAGACCAGGGTGCCTAGAGTAGGGTTGGGGTGCTTAGGCATCAGAGACCTCTACTAGGTGCTTGTGACTGTATAGAATCTCATAATCTAGTTTTTTTGGTGTGACAAGGTGGTAGTTAACCTTCATAGTTGGTTTCCTATATTTCGTTGGATGATCATCGAATTCACTTGTAACCCACAAAGAGAATATGACCTACAATACCATTAAACTACATCAAATCCCAAAAATAAAAATGTAATATGGGGTGTCAGAATTCCCCCGGTAGTCACCTGACGAAGTGAAATTATGACCAAGCACTGAACTACATCTCAAACTCTATGTAGTTCTTGTGTGTGTGTGTGAAATAATCATGCCCTATGAGGCCCTTGTTTAAGTGCATATGATAATGGGTGATATCTAGATGTACTGATGTAAATAGATGTGTGCATGAAATAATGAACTTCCCCTCCTATGCACCTATGCAAAAATAATCGTCCCTTATCCCTTGTGTGGATTTTAAAATATGTTCCCTCTTTTGGTTCTAGAGAATGACTGTAAGAACAAGTATGTTCCATACTATGGTTTAGGCTAGATTATAATGTCACAAACCCTCTCATCTAATAACCTTTTTTCTAATTTCAAAACCTTATGTGAGTAGGATTATCTTCCCTGGGTTGGCCACTATGTAAAATTTTAACCTACAAAATCCCATATAAGCAACTAAATTACTATTTATAGCTCACCTAGCATTCTCATAAGAATATGTTCTAAATATAACCAGTAAAGCACTCAATACTCTCTTAAAATTTCAAATATTAGTTATGCATCCTTTAGAGTAGTTTCCCTACATGTTTTAAGTACTTGATTAAACAAATACTTAAATAAATAAATGCCTAATATAAATGTGTAACAGTGATGATAAAGATATATGCAGTGAAATATAGATTCAACCCAAGCAAGATAAGCTAGAAATTATGAAACTCTAGTTGCAAAGAATGGATAAAAAGACTTAGCTAATTCGTAATTAATTTTGGACTGTGTCGAAGAGATGAACTAATGAACAGAAGGAGAGAGTTGTCACACCAAAGCTCAAAACATTGTGCGACCACAAAATCTTCCTTGATTGGGGTGCCTGGACTGGGTCAGGGGCACCTGTGGGCACTACAAACCTGCTCTGGGCACCTATTACTACTTAGAACCTTAACAAGCCTTCTATAGAGGGTTGTGAGATGTTCTTTTTCCTTCATTTCCTATTACACCAAGTTTATAGATTTTTCATATAACCTGTAATGAAGAAATGACCTACAAAACCCCAAAATCACATCAAATCTCAAAAAGAAAATAACACAAATGAGGGATTAAACTGTCCTCGGCTATTAAACAAGTGAACTAATGATTGAGCAGTGCACTACATCTCAAACCCAATGTAGTTTTATGTGCGTGTGTGTTTAAATCATGCCCTAGGTGGCTCTTGTGCTTATCACACTTGATAGCGAGCAAATAGCTAGATGTAAAATATGTAAATAGATATGTGCATGAAATAATGAACTTCCCCTCCTATGCACCTATGCAGAAATAATCGTCCCTTATCCCTTGTGTGGAGCTAGATGGATTTTTAAATGCTCTAGAATTCTCTTGGATGTAACCTTAGGTGGTGATAGCTAATGTTTAGTGTTTGGTCCTTTATTGTGGTTGGATAGCTTTATTTTTATATCATTCCCTTGCTTGAATTTCGTAATTAACCCCGAAAAGGCCAAATGCCAAGAAGATAAGATGCCCAAATGGCTAGAAAGGACCCAAAATATGTGATCAAATTACAAAGAGGTTAGGGGTGCCTAAAGGGGATGGGGGCACTTGGTGTTGGCATCTTAGCTGAGTGCTAGTGTATAGAATAAAAAATTCCAAAGTATGCAAAGATAAACTGGAAAATGAGGAGTGTAAAACCAAAAGAGGACACATAAAGCAAGAAAAGAGGCCAAATACATGGGTCAATTAGTACTTTTCTTACTTTAGAATCATATGAATAGTAGTTGTGATCAGGACTAGATAAATACCCAAACTGTGTGATTTAATGTCTACATTTTCCCCCACTTTATGTTGTTGAGTGAATGTTTGATAACATAAACTAGATAAGATATGCTTACCTGATAACCATGTAGATCGATGGAAAAACTAATGTCGAGAGACAAGAAAAAAGGTCGAACGCTAAAAAAGTGAAGCGTGGAATCTAGAGAAGAGGAAGTAAAAAGTGATGATGATGGCCCTAGGGTGAGAACGTATGTGTAGATGTCATGTTTATACATGTTGTTGATGTCGATTACTGTGATTGATGATGTGATTTGATGTGTGAATGATGTGGTTAAAACTTCCCATAAGGATGGACTTGCATAAGAGAAGAATGATCAATTATTCAAATACACATATATGAAAATTTTGATTAAAATGAGTAAAAATTATGTATGTAAAAATGTAAAAAGGAACATGTGTACCTGATCCATGATAAGTGAAAGAGATAGAAAGGATCTTGAAGATGATGTAGAAGAGTGAGGTTTTTGGGTGATCTCATGCCAGTAGCACTAACTACAATTTGTTTAGGTGATCTCACACCGAGAACGAAAGAAGTGTAGGGAAAAAATTCTGGTGTCATCCTCCAACCTTTGACTGCTTCCCAAAGTGTAGAATACCATTACATATGTTGTTTAAAATTTTGATCTGGTTTGATCCAACGTGAAAGTAGAAAAGAATGTGTAAACTACCAAAAAAATTCTCAACTAAAAAATGTTGTGTAACTTTCCCTTGGTCACATGTGTCCAGGAAGGTTCAGAGGCACTCAAATGCTACTTTCTGGGTCTGGGTGCTAGTTTTTTTGTTATGTTGAGGACCCAAGTCAAGTTCTGGGCCATTGCTAAGACTGAATACTATGTTTATTATGTGTTGAATTGTATTGTACTGTAACCATAGACTATAGTATGGGGTGACTGATTCACCCAATGATACCCCCTTGTTTGGGGTGTATGTGACATTGTTGAGGAGTATGTGGCCCAAAGGAGGACTGGACACTAAACTGAAACTAAATCCTAACAGGGGGAGGGAGTGTGCTTGGTATAAACCAAGGCACATGTGAAAAAAAATAGTTGGAAACAAGTGTTAGTGTAAGCAAGATAAACACGCATGTAGAAGACAAAAGGTAAGTTAAGCACACAAGAAGATAATGTAGACAAACAATAACGTAGAAAAAGTAGACCATGAAAAGTAGGTTTTAAACATGGTACATCACACATGATGTCACAAGACAATCGAGGATGATTTTTTTGAAGGTAGAAAATGTGCAATCAAAGAAGAAACAAGACATAGTTAAAATCCTGCAAACAATGGCAGACAATAGCAAGAAAAGTAACAGACAATCATGGTAACAAATAGACCTACAAAGTAAATTTTGCACATGAAGCACCCATTTTCATGTTAGAAATATATAAATTATTTCAAAGCATGTATAATTGATATAGTAATGTGCTATGAAAAATGAAACAATAGCACCTATAGTGTATACTAAAGTGGATGCCCCCAGGAGATGTTTTGGTAATATTGCACCAAACATCTATGTTGCGTGTAAAGATCTATGTAAATCTTGTGATCATAGCTAGAAGGAAAGTGAATGTGCATGTGTATATTAAAATATAATGACATACAAGATATTTGTCTAGCATGTGTAAAAATTTTATATGTAAGCATAAGAAAACAAGAGTAAATGCGACCAAGATATGGATTATGTTGTGGATGAGTGAGATGGAATGTAGAGTGAATGATAAGAGAAGCATGCCCCCCAGTCAACTTTGAATGAGGATGCATGAGATGAGGTTCATTTATACATTCCCCCTTAACACTCAAGAATGAACCGTAGAACAAGAGTTGTAGTAAAAAATGCAATTTAGACATTATTTATCACGGTCTCATACTACTATTTAAAAGGTTCTTGAGTGAAGAAAGTACTAATTAACCCCCATATTTTGGCCATCTTGTTTTATTTTATTTCATCATTACTAACCTCTGGCACCCATATGCCCAGTCATCTTTTGCCATCTAGTATTATTTTATCCTCGAGTGGGGCACCAAGATTACTACATGGGCACGCATGGGTGTCCTGGTCCCACTAGGGGCACCCCACTCCCTTTTGCACTTTCCCACCACTTTTTGGGCTCTTTCTAGCCATTTTACAACTTTATATTTTTGGCAGTCAGCCATTTCAAGGTTAATTACAAAATTAGATTAAAATAACCCTATAAATACGAAGTTATGAGACCAGAATGAGGGACCTAGCATCACTTCTTACTATCACCCCATTTAGAGTTGCATCCATCTATTTCATTAGAAATCACTTTCATTCACATAGCTCCATCATCAAGGTGCAAGGCTAGAACATCTACATCACACTTCATAGGGGGAGGGATTATATTCTATTTCATGCACACATTCTACTACATTTTCTACACATAGTTATTGCTCACTATTTCACAAAGAGTAACTGGCACAAGAGCAACCTAAGGCATGTTCACACACACTTGCACATAGAACTACATTAGGTCTAAGATGTAGTGCAACACTTAGTTAGTAAGTCCACCAATGTGGAAGGTGAGGTCAATCTGACCCCTTTGTATGCATTTTGTTTTTAGGGTTAATGCTTATTTTGGGGTCTTTCTGGTCTTTATTTTATCTTGGAGTATTGGCGACATCTAGTGCAGGACAACGAAATTGATGTGACAAATAGTGAGAGTTTCGAACCATCTACCAAGCCAATGAAGACCAGTTTCAGAGTTTTTACACAAACCAAGGCACCTAGATTGAAAACTAAAGTGTCTGCAGGCCCCACAGTCCTCCTCCAGGAGCTCTAATCCAGCTAGATCCTCCAGATTCACCCTTTTTGGGGATTCTACATAGTCATTCTTGCTCCTAATTTTTTCAGTCACCTCTACAAAACTACGCTGATAGGCATCTGTTATTAGTCATCTAATGTCTTTCCTCTCACAGTTTTCTGTAGTAAGGTTAGGCCATCCTTTTTCATAGTGTTTTTTGAACTTGTTGATTCGTATTTCCTGCATTTATTTACTTTATTTAAAAAAATTCATAGCTTTAAATTAACTAGCCCCACACTACATAGTTATTCCATTTTTAGTTAATAATTTTGTTGAACCCAGGATCCTCATTTTTCCTCTATCATGGGTCAAATTTCTTTATCTAATTTACTTAGGAGGTACCCTAATTGTCAGGTTTGTTTGCAAAATCATTAGACACCAATATTATGATAAATATTCACCACGCAAACTAAGTCATATCTCCCTGGTCTATAATGACACTAGTGAGTAATCCTTCTACTCAACCCCTATTAGATCAATTCAAGCTCGTATAAATTTATTTCAAGAGAAATCACTTTCATTCACATAGCTCCATCATCAAGGTGCAAGGCTAGAACATCTACATCACACTTCATAGGGGGGAGGGATTATATTCTATTTCATGCACACATTCTACTACATTTTCTACACATAGTTATTGCTCACTATTTCACAAAGAGTAACTGGCACAAGAGCAACCTAAGGCATGTTCACACACACTTGCACATAGAACTACATTAGGTCTAAGATGTAGTGCAACACTTAGTTAGTAAGTCCACCAATGTGGAAGGTGAGGTCAATCTGACCCCTTTGTATGCATTTTGTTTTTAGGGTTAATGCTTATTTTGGGGTCTTTCTGGGTCTTTCTTTTATCTTGGAGTATTGGCGACATCTAGTGCAGGACAACGAAATTGATGTGACAAATAGTGAGAGTTTCGAACCATCTACCAAGCCAATGAAGACCAGTTTCAGAGTTTTTACACAAACCAAGGCACCTAGATTGAAAACTAAAGTGTCTGCAGGCCCCACAGTCCTCCTCCAGGAGCTCTAATCCAGCTAGATCCTCCAGATTCACCCTTTTTGGGACTTCTACATAGTCATTCTTGCTCCTAATTTTTTCAGTCACCTCTACAAAACTCTCTGATAGGCATCTGTTATTCATCTAATTTCTTTCCTCTTCATTTTTCTGTATTAAGGTTAGCATTTCCTTTTTCATAGTTGTTTAACTTGCTTGCATTCTTATTTCCTGCATTTATTTACTTTATTTATAGTTGTTCATAGCTTTAAATTAGACCATCCCCTTACTACATAGTTAGTTAAATTTTTAGATAATCATTTTAGTTGAACCCAGTGTTTTTTCAAGCTTAATATCCTCATATTTCTTCTATCATGGCTCCTAAATTTGGTGAAGTCTCTTTATCTAATTTTACTTAAGAGATATCCTCATTGTCCAAGATGTTTTACAAAAATCCTTAGACACCAGATTGTATGTATCTGGATGACAATACTGCCACCGTAAAAAATAAGTCCTATATTCGATCGTCTATCTAACAACTCCAACCCTAGTGATACTCCATCTAATCAACCCCTATTGGACTCAATCCATGCTTTGCATGCTTTATTTGAAGATAAATTTAAGGTTATGGAATCAACCATTACATCCCTTAGATCTGAAATTTAATATCTTAAGGATGTTTCTTAATAGCATGTTTGTGCTCTTTATCCATCTTATATGCAATCTACATCTCACTACAATGTCATATAGATTAAACCTCAAGATATGTCATTTCATGAGCCTCTCATGTTTAAGCACAATACTACACCACATGACATTCTTATCTACACCTCCTTAATCATTAGTTGATTGCTCTACCACATAATGCAGCATTATTCTCCTTATTAGTTGGTAAAATATCAAGTTCGTCCATATTGACAATTATCATCAAATCAATGGACATAATGATAACAATTATTCCGCACTACTTTGCATCGCATAATCAAACATTATTAAGCATCAAGATATTATTTCATTTAATGTGCATAGCATCCTATTACGAAGGTAATACATCCACATTGGGCTTCCTAAGGTATGGCTCATCTATATTTAAGGAGCATCATGCTAGCGTCACTCTAGAAAATCCTAAGCAACAACCTCTTACAATTAGTTCACCATCTCCTCCTATTCATCCATCTACAACATCACCAAGTCCATCATCTATTGAACATTAGTTCAAAAACCCCTCATTAATAAGTCATCAATCATATCACCAAGTCAACTTAATCAAGTTCCCTTACATATTTAGTGCAATATGGCCATCCTCTCAAATCTAACCTCCAACCAATTAATTTTTTCCCAGAAACTAATCCTCCTACTAGTGATCACGATATATTGTCAATATCACCACCATCACATTGTTCTCCTATTGAATTATATCCAACAATGGTCTCCACCACACACATACTTGGTATTTGGTATGTGAATCTTATTACTCTACCCCTCCTAATGAAACACTTCATATTTTTATGGTTATTATATGACTGTTTAGGGGTGGTATCATAAATAACCTCGTTTCATCTTAAATTGCCATATTCCTCAATTAGACCACCACCTATGAATACACACATCTATAAGAATTTAATGTTACTTATGCATCATCAATTAAATGAAATCTATAATGCTTCATCACCCTCATACATCATTTATCACATAGTACACATGCATTATCATACACTTGGGGGGCATAGAATCCCACATCCCCCCTAATCTTAACATCGACACATATCTCACTTTTGCATTATCATACATCAATCTCATAGCATATGCATACTCATTACACACTTTAGCATTGTCGTTACCTGATGACGGAAACTTGTATTTTGGTTCACACTTGACTATTGAGGGGTTATTACTACCACACTGAACCCCATACATTGTACTCTAGGCATTACATACCACATCTAGTCACACATCGTGCATCATACACTATATATCATACATTATTTGTGTTCATCTACAACATTGTGTCATTTCCACATTCATACATCATCCATTATACTAGTCCTCACCTTATGCATTTCACATCGTACACTATTAGGATATTTACGCATACTGCCTCACATCCTATACATAGGCATATACCATACATCATACACTATGCATCACCACATTACTCATCTATCTACATGTATTACATTACGCATTATACATTACATTTTATACATTATACAACTCTACCATTGCATTTTACACACCGCATTTTTACATATTCTCTTCATCACATGGTCCTCTTTTATCATTACATATTATACATTGACTTCTATGACCTACACTCACTACCCTATGAGGTACTTTAGTTCTTCATTCCATACTCAACTTCCAAGGGTTTACAAATCAAATGGACATTACAATAATCACACATGCAATAATCCTAGGCTAGTGGCATATGCTTTAGGCTAAATTGTCACCTATTCTATCATTTTGTAGTGGTATACACCTTAGGTTACATCACCACTATCTCCTTTCATCTTGTACTTATATACACTTAGGGATAAATCATCACTCATCCATTCATCTTATAGTGATATATGCTTAGGTTAAATCATCAATTATATGTTCATATGGTTGTGATATACACTTCGTCTATAGGGTTCACACATACATCATTTTTAGGTCAGATCTCGTCAATGCACTTACACATTCATCACAGTACGTTAGACACGATATACTATTCGACCATTTCCTGATGACACACTCTTTTTTACGATTCATTCTTGACTGTTGAGGGGGGAAAAAATGAACCCCATTACATACATTTACATTCACTCAGGGGGCATATGGATCCTATCATTCCATATTATATTCCATTCCACACATCTACAATGTATTTCATGGTCTTGGGGGAATTTATGCTTGTTTACTAGTGTTTTACATTATCACTTTACTACACATGTTAGATTGATTTCCTATATGTCATTATCTATACCATCCACACATGCACGTTCACACCTTTGTCTAGTTCTGATCACAGATACAGATCTTTTATATGCAACATGGATGCTCACCTTCTACCCTTCCAAAACTATTCACTAGGGGCATCCACATTCATCTCTTTCAGGTGCTATTGTTTCATTTTTTACTTAGCACTTTACATCACTTGGTTATTCACGCTTTGACATATTGGTTATTCCTCTAACATTCTAACGGGTGTTCTATGTGCAGCACTTGTTTTATAGGATTGCATGTTTCCATGACTACTTGTTTGCATATTTGTCACATTATCTACCTTTGTTTTCTTCGTATATGCGGGTCTTTCCCTATGTTTGGTGTACACACTTATTTTTTGTTTGTGTCCTTGATGGCCTTCCGTGTCTTTCGACATCATGAGTGATGTCCTATTTTTTTGACCCGATTTATGCGGCTTATGTGTCTTCTTGCATGTCTACATTACTTTTCTTGGTAGTTTTTACAATGCTTGCATATATTACACAATGTCTTTTACATGCATGCTTGATCATACTAACACTTGTCTTTAGCTATCCAGCCTTTTTTATGCATTCCTTAGTTTCTACCAAGTACATTCCCTTCCCCCTGCAAGGTAGAGTCACATGTTTCATGTGGTTGGTCCTCTTTTGGGGCCACATTCTCCTATCAATGACGTCACATGTGCCCCGAAAGAGGGGAGCATCATTTAAGGTTTTTCTACACACTACACATATATTCTACACCGGTTCGATTTAGTTATATACAACAAGTGTGTTTGGACCAGTCTACGAACCCCATAAATAGTGGCTTTTACAGGACATGTTGTCTTTAGCATTTTAGGAAGCAATTACAGGCTTAGAGGTTATAGTGGGTCTGCCTCTCTACACTACTTTGGCCAGTGGCACTAGATCACCCAAAAAATAAGAAAAATATAGAGATCTCTACATACACATTTCAAGGAAGCAATTAGAGCTTGTAGGACACATAACATTTCCTCCCTACACCTATTCAGCCTATGGCGTGAGATCACCTAAAAAATGTGTAGTACAAGATAGCCTTCTACACTCTCTTTCTCGACATGGATCAGGTGCACATGTTCCATTTACATTTACGTATTTTACATTTACATACTTTTGTATACATGTGTCTTTTACATTGTGTTTTTACACATACATATATATTTGACTACTTGATCATTTTCTCCTTGCAGGTCTAGCCATATGAGAAACAACCATTTAAATGGGGGCAACAACAACACTTCATGATAGCACATGCTTTACTAACCATGCAAGTACATTACACACCACAGTAGCTACACACGTGTTCCTCCCTAGGTTCACTCTTATCACTTTTTTCTTTGCACATTTTTCATCTTTAATTTCCACGCTCCTTCATCTTTTTGTCATTCCATGATTTTTCTAGTCCTTTGGCATGTTTCTACTACACTCTTCATGGACATCAAGTATGCATCTCTATCTACTTTATGTTACCAATATTTTTTCTCACCAACATAAAGTTGGGGAAAAATGTAGTCATAAAATCATGCACTTTAGACATTATTTATCCCAGTCTCATACTACTATTTAGAAGGTTCTTGAGTGGATAAATTACTAATCAACCCCTGTCTTTTAGCCATCTTATTTATTTTATTTTTTCATTACCGACCTCTTACACCCATATGCCCAGTCATCTTCTATCATCACAAGTTATTTATTCCCTAACTGGGGTGCCCAGATTAGTACTGGGGCACCCATGGTTGCCCTGGTCCCACCAGGGGCACTCGGGTCCCTTTTGCACTTTCCCGCCACTTTTTGGATTGCTTCTAGCCATTTTACATATTTATCTTTTTGGTTGTAAGTCATTTCGGGGTTGATTACAAAATTAGATGAAGAGAACCCTATAAATATAAAGTTATGAGACCATAATGAGGGACCTAGCATCACTTACTATTATCACTCCATCTAGAGTTACATCCATCTATTACATTAGAGATCACTTAAATTCACATAGATCCATCATCAAGGTGCAAGGCTAGGACATTTTCATCACACTTCATAGGTGGAGGGATTCTATTTTATTCCATACACACATTCTACTACATTTTCTACATATAGTTATTGCTCGTTATTTCACAGAGTGTGACTAGCACAAAAGCAACCTAGGGCATGTTCACACATACTTGCACATAGAACTACATCGATTCTAAGATGTAGTGTAGCACTTAGTTAGTAATTCCACCATTGTGGCAGTTGAGGTCAATTCGACCCCTTCATATGCATTATTTTTTTAGGGTTTGATGTTTATTTTGGGGTCTTTCTGGTCTTTCTTTTATCTTTGAGTGTTGGCGACATCTAGCATTGGATAGCTAAATTGATGCTACAAATAGCGTGAGTTTCAGACCATCTTCCAAACCAATGAAGACTAGTTTTAGAGATTTTACACCAACCAAGGCACCTAGATTGCAAACCAGAGCACCTGCAGGTGCCCCAGTCCTCCTCCAGGCGTTCTAGTCCAGCTATATCCTCCAGATCCACCCTTTTTGGGACTTCTACACTGTTGTTCCTACTCATGATTTTTCCAGTCACCTCTATGACACTCTCCAATAGGCATCTATTATTTAGATGAGTTCTTTCCTCTTTATTTTTGTATATTAGGGTTAGAATTTCCTTTTTCATAGTTGTTTATCTTTTTGGAATTCTTATTTAATTCATTTATTTACTTTATTTACAATTGTTCATAGCTTTAGATTAACTAGCCCCACACTACATAGTTAGTCCATTCTTAGTTAATCAAGAGTGTATCATTGGGAAATGGTTTGAGATGTGCACTAGAAACATATGATCAATAAAGTGTATAGCATAGAGAGTGAGTGGGTGTGGTGAGGTTTATTTTATACTAAGACCCTCAGTAGTTTAGTATGAACCATGGAATTAGAGTTTTTCATAGGGTAATGAGTGCGGTGCATAAAAGTATATTTGAGAAATATGTATAGTATGTGGTAGAATTTGTGAGAGAAATATGTCAAGCCTACGCAAAGTGTGAAGTGTGTAGTGTGTGAGGTTCATGGATGTAATATGCCCTCAACAGTCAAGTGTGAAGCATAGCACGAGAGTGTGTTGTCATGTAATGATGATACTGATGTATCAATATGCGTATGATGTATGTGAAAGACTATATGTGAAGTGTAAAGTATATGAGACCCCTTAGAATGTTATGGGGGGAGAATAAGTATGATTCCCCCCTAGTGTATGATAATGAATATGTTATCCAATGACAGTGAAAGATGAAGGTCCTCCACCTAATGCTTAAGGATATGAAGGCATGTGACCAAACTCTAAGATTGATGGTGTATGGGATAGAATCTCGTAGGTAAGTAAATCCTATGTGCATGAGACCTATGAGGATAATGCGGAGGATATGGACATATATGTGAGGTAGAACGTAGAGGTGATGGAAACCTATGTGAAGCAGAGCATGAAGGAGATTCCCACTTATGTGAAGTAAGGTGAGGTAGATATATACACCGAAGTGAAGGAGTTGTTCAAGTGATGGAACAAGAATAATGTGAAGGAATAGCAGACTGATGAGACTATGTAGGCTATGGGTGAATAGGTGAGCTAGGATAAGATTGTGATTTTGATGTGAGAGGTCTTGGGGACTTACAAGCTCTAGTAAGTGTGATGGTAACCCCAAGAGGAGGTTGCAGCCATGGTATGGACAGCAAAACTCCATTGATAGTGATGGCTTGTTTGTTATGAATAAAATTTAGAAATAAGTTATGCATGGAGATGATATCCTGAGTTGCACAAAGACAGGGGATACCTAAGATCATGTCACACCCTTCAATAGATGGTTCCATGAGAAAGTGAACAATTATGGTGATATGACCAAATGTAACTAGAAGCTTGACATATTTGTATGATTTAGAAACTTGATATGAAATCTGTGAGAGTAGATAGCTGAAAGAAATAAGAATCACAATAGAACATGCACTCTTGTGAAATGATGGATAAATGATAGTGTTATAGATAGAAATAGATCTGATATAGGAACTAATGTGTAAGTGATCAAAATATAATGTAGCATGATAGTCGTGGTAGGATAAAGTAATGATTGGAGGAGATGTCTCAACATGAGAAACTAGAAATTTGAGAGCCCCCAATACAGAAGGAGGCACTGCGTGATATATATGATTGGTTGAATATTCAGCTTCATGTTTGTCATGTTTAGGAAGAGGATTGTTAAATATTTTGAGCTTATGATTTTCATTAACTAGTGCATAATTTGTAGGCTCTTGAAACTCAATTGCATTATTATCGATAATATCTTGAATAATATTGCAAAGTTTTAAGCATCAATCTGTAGAATGTCCAATGTATTGATGATAGTCACATATGAATTTTTCATTGTAATTATGACCTTTTGGATGAGATGGGTCCAAGTTGAGTGAAGGAGGAAGTGTAAGAGTATTTCTCTCGACAAGTTGTGGCAAGAGAAGATACGGAGTGATAGTCAATTTTGTATATGTACACTTAGGTGATTGTCATTGAAGCTCTTTAGTATTAGACACAACATTGAAATTTTATTTAGCTTCAGTAGGTTTTGTAGATTTCCTGAAAGATGATTTACTTTGAAAGCACATAGAAGATGAACCCTGTTCCTGATATTTAAGATTTCCTATAGATAAAAGTTTTGTTTCACGTAGCTTAAGAGTGTGACACAAATGATCAAATGATGGAGAGGTATCAAAGATAACACTCTCTTGAAGAGGTTTTAGTAGACTTTGTACAAATAGATCTTGAATTTAATATTCCATGATTACATTAGACATCTTAGCTAAGTTTTTTTATATCGTAATACATAATCTACTAGATGTTTGTTAGATCCTTTTTTAAGTTGAGAGAATTGATTATATGAGATCTTAAAGCTGATATTGGTAGAGAAATGGTCTAGAAAAGCCTCAACTAGATGCGTAAAATATGTTACCGAGGTGATAGGTAGGTCATAGAACCAACACATTACATAATCTTGAATACTTCTAGGAAATAGCTTCACCAGTAAAGTGTGATCATCCATAGTCTAAAAATTTCATGTGAAATGCTCATAGATGCTCTTATAGGTCACCATCACCCTTGAAAATAAGTATCTTAGGGGTAGTGAAGTTATGAGGTAGTGGATGTGTGGAAATGATGGGTTTAAAAGGAATATGAAGGAGTGCGGTGGAATCTAGAGATGGAGACACACAAGAAGTGGCGAGTTGGAGCTGGTGAATTTGAGTCTGTAGATCCTGATATAAATAAGTTAAATTAGTATTATTCAAAGAAGATCCAGGTTTTGTAGTAGAAGCATTATGTTAAATGATATGAGTGGTAGTAGTGGGAATGGTAGTGGGGATATGAAGGGGTTGAGTGGAGGCCATGGAAGCCAAGGAAGGACTGACAACATCACGAGAGTTTTTTGCAACAATCAAAGCATGAAGAAAATGTGGCAAATGGGTAGGATTTTCAAAGCTTGATAGAAAGAGGTTATCTTTTGTAATTACTCTTTATCAAAATTTGTGTCCTCATCACATGAGTTTTCACTATATGATGCTTCAATGTTTTCGAAAGGCACTTGTTGAGAGTTAGAAAATGGATTGCAATTTTATCCATTGATGCAAAAACCTTAGCTATTGATTTAGAAACCCTATGGGAAGATGGAGGAAGCTCACGATGCTCAAAAGACTCAAAATGACCACTACAAGTGATGGTCATAAGAAGAAAACCCTAAGAAGAAGGTTGGAATCAAGCAACGGGTTCATCAAAATGATTAATCAAATATTGAAATAAATAGAATGCCTAATCTAAAAATGTAACAATGCTAATAAATATGTATATAGTGAAATACATATTTGACCCAAGTAAGATAAGCTAGAAATTATGAAACCTTAGTTTCAAAGAAGGGATAAAAATACATATTTGATTCGCAATTAATTATGTACTATACTGAAGTGACAAACTGATGAACATAAATAGGGAGGTGTCACATCGAAGCTCAAAAAATTGTGCAACCACAAGATCTGCCTGAACTAGCTCATGGGCACCTGCAGGCACTGCAGACCTACTCCGGGTGCTTGTGACCGATCATAACCTCAGAAAGCCTTCTTTGGAGGTTTACGATATTTTTTTATCCTTCACTCTCTTTTGCTAGTATTTCACACCAATTTTGTAGGTGTTGCCTATAACCTGTAATGAAGAAATGACCTGTAAAAACCCAAAAGTGCATCAAATCCCAAAAATAAAATAATTAAAATGAGGGTTCAGACTATCCTCATTTTTCAAACAAGTGAACTTATGACCACTACATCTCAGACCCAATAAATTTCTATGTGCATGTTTGTCAAAATCATGCCCTAGGTGGATCTTTTGCACATCACAATTGATAGTGAGCAAGTAGTTAGATATAAAAGATGTAAATAGATGTGTGCATGAAATAATGAACCTCCCCTCTTATGTGTGTATGCAAAAATAACATTCCCTTGTCCCTTGTGTAGAGATAGATGGATGCTTGAATGCTCTAGAATGCTCCTTGATGCAACCTTAGGTGGTGATAGCTAATGTTTAGTGCTTGGTCCTTTATTATGGTCACATAACTTTAATATTTATATGATTCCCTTGCTTGAATTTCTTAATTAACCCTAAAAATTTTGAATACCAAGAATATTAGATGCCCAAATAGCTCTAAAGTACCTAAAAGATGTGATAAAATTAAAAATATGTTAGGGGTGCCTAGCACTAGTGTCCTTGCTAAGCACTGGTGTTTAAAATGAAAAATTTTGAGGTATGCAAATAAAGAGTGGGCAAGTAAGAGTGTAAGACCAAAAGAGGAAACATAAAGCAAGAAAAGAGGCCAAATCCATGGGTAAATTAATATTTTTCTTACTTAAGAATCATATGAATAGTTGTATGTGATCAGGACTAGATAGATACCTAAAGTGTGTGATTTAGTTTCTACAGTGATTAAACCAAGTGCAAAAGACTAACTTCTTATATTTGCTAGCATTGAAAGGTCTTATATTCTTGTCTTAGAAATAGCAAGTCACTCCATGGATTTTTAATTATATACAAGGGACAAAGGGGATTAATCTAAGCATTAGAATCACTCTACTACAACGATGGGTGTTTTTTTACTCTATAGTTATCCCAATATCTTTGTGTCAAAAGCCATGAGAAAATACACAGGGGTTGGCTTATATTTCATAAAATACTTAATATTTACACCCTTTTTTGATTAATTAGGTTTGTTATGTAATACATAATAATAAAACATGAATGTAAGGTTTAGGGACTAGGAGTTATTCTAATAAAATCAACTTCCAATATTAATTATAAAAAATTAGAATAATGTAATCGTTCTTTCAATATATGTAAAAAATCTGAAATACACAAGAGAGAGAGAGAGAGATACTTAGGTATATACATCAGTACAAGAATAATTTGGGAGGATATACTGGAGAATCTTGAAGTGTAAATCCTAACAAATATTCATTTCTATAACTATGACCTGAAAATTCTTGGTGCATGAATGTACGGTCCTGTTAAGATATATAATTTGGCCATACCCCTTCTGTATAATCTTTGAATCCTTTATAATTAGCATTTACAATGTTATGGTTCCCTCAATGGCTTGGAAATGCACTTTGATGTCAAAAACTTGTTTTCACACAATCTCAATATTATTTGTAATCAGTTGAATCACTCCAAAACCCTAACCATGGGTAGAATACCCTACAATAAATTTATTTTTTATGTTATGGTGCACCCCGTGCACTACCTACTTTAGCACCATTATGAATAGTCCTTAAACCACACATAATTCTCCACCTAGTATGTGATATCTATATGGATTCATCTAGTTAACAACTTAAACCCCTTTAGTTATGCTTGATTGGATTGTGGTTTTACTAAGACTTGGGAATTTGAACTTGGTGTGATTTTATGTGAGGTAAGAAAGACTCCTTGACATGGTTGAGTTATTTTAAATTGTATATGTGGATTTCCTAATGGATTTACATCAACTTTGGGAAGATTTAGGGATCCTTAAGCACCTTTTTTTAGTGTTCCAAGAGAGTATGTTAATAGAATGTGATATGATTTCTAGGAGAGTAAATGAACTAGTGTTAAATTGTTTATATAGGGTTATGAAGGTAAAATATTATGATAAAGCTAACTAAGTGGGATAAAAAGACCTAAAAATGATATTGCATTAAAAATAAAGTTGGAGAATATATTGGTATAGATTCGTATAGGTTGATCAGGACCTGATTATATAGCCTTGTCGAAATATATATTTTTAGAAAATGAGAAGGTGAAGCAACTCTTAAAGTTTCACAATGATGGTAAGAGAATTTTATTTAGGAATTTTTACGCATCAATGTGTAGGAATAAACATGCTAAGAAAGAGATGACAAGATAAACTAAGTGGTAATGGGATGCGAGTGTTTATCTTAGCTAAGAAGAACAATTGCAATAAGCAGTGTCAAAAGGGGAAATTTATAAATTTGAGTCTCTAAAGTTCCCCCCTTTAAGTATGAAATGAAAATTACATGCTTAAAGGAAAATATACTTGAGTGTGTAGACACACTTTGTCTTTTCTCAAAGTTTTTATTTCCAAATTTGTTGGGGTTAACACACTCCATGATGAAACCTGCAACATAAATGTAGTTAATTTCCATGGTATAAAATTAAATTGTATCTCAATAGTAATTGTAGTATTTAATCTTTGATAAAGTGAAATAAAGATATATAAAACATGGAATATGTTTGATTTGTAAAGATGATATCTTCCCATTCATTCCTTGTAGTTGGAGATTTGAAGATTTTGATTTGTTGTTGCAAAAATTTATCACAGGATTTAGGGTGATTAGTATCCAATTGTGTTGAAGGAGAAATTAAAGTATTGGTGCACGCAATCCAACACCGAATGGAAGAAAGGAGTGCTACCAATTCACCCCAAGGAAGAAGACATCGTATCAAAATTTATAGAAACTTTGATATCTTCCCCTTTGATATGAGGAGAAAAAACACTACCTATGAAGAACTTATGCACTTTTATACCT
The DNA here is from genome assembly GCA_019776745.2 of Taxus chinensis. Classification (NCBI taxonomy): domain Eukaryota; kingdom Viridiplantae; phylum Streptophyta; class Pinopsida; order Cupressales; family Taxaceae; genus Taxus; species Taxus chinensis. Next base: position 329,927,582 of record CM034156.1, on the reverse strand, counting down.
TTTAAAACCACACAAATAACACCACTACATATGGATCTAGGCCCAATTTTTGAGTATATAGACATAAGGTATAAAGAGAATGAGTTCCCCCATTCTCTTCTCACGTTTTGTACTGTTTATTAAAAAAGTGTAATATACTAAAATATCAATGCAAAAGGAGACACATGCACCTAAAACATATGTATTTTAAAACAAAAATTGAGTACCAAAGAGGAAGAGTGAAATATTTCATTCCCCCTCTAATATGATCTAAAATTATGTCACTTGAGTTTGAGATTGTGTCAAAAACATGTATTCATGCTGAGAAATTTGGAACTATAGGAAAATATGGTATTTTCCCCCCAGGGTAAAAAATGTATGGTGTGGTTATAACCATCTATATAGTCTTATCCATTAGGTATGGTTTTCACATTGTGTGTTTTCTTCCAAAAGTGGATGTATGGAGTTGATTTTAAGTACTTTTACCCTTTAGAAACCCATGTCTAATCCTATGACTTTGCCTATAAGTTTAGAATATAACCCAATGAATGCCACCACTTTAAGTTTCCATGAAAAATAATGTTGAGCATGTGGCTCAAAATAATATATGCATGCTCATACACTATTTGTCTAATCAGTTATATAAGAGTGTAGGATATTGAAGAGGTAGCCACCTTTAGAGAGCTTATACCCTAAAAATGGGGTTACACATGGTGGAAATCATGGCATGCAAAGTAGAAAACAACCATAGTAATAAGAGCAATAGAATTAGTGATGGTAACTCAAACAACAATACTAAATACAGCACAAATGTGATAGAGATAGAATAGAACCAAAGTATAAATTAAGAAATCAAACACACATAAAAGGATGTAAAAAACATCGTATCAAGCCATAGAGACAAAATAATGGGACACCCATAGTGTCAAAATACAATTGAGGCACTTAGGCCACCTACAAGAGATAAAAATATCACACAATAAGGTATAGAGCCACAAACATGGGACACACATGGTGTTAGAAGACAAGCAAGTCACTCAGGTTGCACATAGTGAAGCAGACAAGTAACACAAGTAAATAGAAAACATGTCTAACAAATGATTATATTAAATAGTGATGAAAGCAAGAAGCAATAAAATATCATATGAATAAATATGTGTCGACGATGCACAATACACGTGTGTTAGCCCTATTATTTAAAAAAAAAAACATATACACAATATATGTAATCAAGCATGATGAGGAAGAAGAAAATAATTATAATGAAATAATAGCACTTGTATAGTGTGGAAGGATTCCCTCAAGATAATAATGTAAGGAAACATGGTAGCTCCTAGTATCATATAATGATTTTTGTGCCCTACATTGTGAACACATGTGTGTAAAGAATAGAAAATATATATTATCAATCAAGCCATAATTATTAACAACATATGTAATGTGAGGTGATAACTATGAAAGCTATCTGTAAAGGTCATGTGTTTGTATTTTTGAAAATATATGAAATTTTTTTTAGTTATTAAATATAAATATGTATAGAGATATGAGTATCAGAAGAGCTACCCAATGAGGTCCTCATGAGGTACGAGAAATGAGAGGCACATGCCTCAAGTGTGACAATGAAGAATTGTCATATGTAAGTGATGTCACAGTAGTATCATGTGCCATAAAAACCTAGGGAGGAGAACAAGGTGGACCATATCCATGAGAGAAAGTGTGGTATGGGTAGATCTATGAGGATGGATTAAAGAGTGAGAGCCATGAAAGATGATTTATGCATGGAAAGTCCTATGGGGAATCATGGGAGTGTGAGAGCCACCAGATGGAACATGTGTATGGGGAGATTTATGGGAATACTTGGTAGGGTGAGACCCACTAGAGATAACATGTGTGTTATAAGGCCTATCAAAATACTTGATATGGATAGGATGATAGAGACAATATGTGCACCAAAAGGCCTCTCAATAGACCTAGAAGGAGAAACTATAGAAGCATTATGAGATTATCTCGGAAGAGGAACCTTAGAAGGAAATGTATGGATTCTAAAAAAATTTTGGTAAATAAACTTAACATATTGTCGTAAAATAGATGGGAAAACACTAAGAGTGTAACTAAGGGAGACTTAAATGCATGTCACATGAACTAAGAGTGGAAGCCACTAGGAATGGAACTTGATTAGTAATAGAACCAACAGTGATGGGTAGAATAATATGACCATAAAAAAAGTTATCATTGTGTCTAATGTGTTTCTTAGAATAACCAAAGGAGTGAAGTAGCTTGAAAGTACATGATTATACTTATTGTTTAGATCAACCAAAACACAATGGTAGGAACTTGATTGATATATGCACAAGCATATAAAGTATTCAAAATAAGGTATCATCTCAATAAAAGTTATTAAAGGTTATGAATGGGTAGAGATTGGTGTGGGAACAATAGTTCCAATGATTACATATATTGGGTGTTCTTAAGGAGGGGGTGGTACCACACAATATGTGTTACATATTTCATCTATAGATTTTCCAGAGTCATGACAAGGAAATGGGTCATTAAAATTTTGAAAGTTTTCATTATCAATACTAAGCTTGGAATATTTGGTAGGCTCATCCCATTTGATTGCTTTAGAATCAATAAGATCTTGTATAACATGTTTTAACTTGATACATTGATTTTTGAGATGACCAATACATCGATGATAATTACAATAGACATTAGGATCAAAATGTTAGAGATATTCTATGTTCTAGTGTAAACATTAGAATATTATTATTGTGGATATATTATTATCATGGATACTATAATTGTAATGTAAATGTAAAGCTACATATTGTAAATAGTATTTACTGTATGGTAACTAGTTATTAAGTAAGTTAGTAAGTTAGATAATAAAACGATATGGAATTGTTTTATTATTAGTATTGTTAATTAGTTGAAACCATTCAGTAGAATTGGTTTCATATGCAACCAAAGAAATTGTTGAGAGGTTGCATATAAGATAGAGATTGTTATGTGAGTTGTTAGTGTGCAGCTCCTATATAATTGAGTGCATAGCTATGGGAAAATATATAGAAGAAGAAATCAAAGCTAATCCATGCTCCAAACCTATAATTTGCTAACAAAAAACTCTTATTGTGATTTTTACTTACATCAATCGTAAGTGGTAGAGGTAGAAACACAATATTGCACTCAAGTAATTGGTTTAGCATAATGTGGGGAGCACAAGGTAAACACGTGAATTTCCTTCATACATGTTGAAATTTTTGCTTATTAGGCTAAGAGATGGAATTAATAGCTTCCTTGCGAATATTCATATTATCAGGAGCTTTTCCTTCAAATGTAAATTTAGTTGTTAATTTGGCATTGGATATAAAAGATGAGCTAGAAAAATACTCAAGCTTATTCATGTCTAGTAATTTGGCCTCTTGTTTCTTTAGAATATGACATAAATGATCAAATGAGGGGAATGAATAAAAGATAACAAAGTCTTGCAATGGGATCAGCAAGCTTTGTGTGAAGAAATATTGAAATTCACTATCATCTAAGGTATTATTCATTTTAGTAAGCATATTCTTATAGCGTAAAACATATTGAAACAATAATATTAAGTGGGTTTTAACCCATTAAATATGTTCCTAAAATATTATATTTAATGTCGATATTAAATTAAACTTTATATTATAGTTAATAAATAAAAATATGAATATATTTGTATTTATTAAATATAAACTAAAGTTTATATATTAATTACTTTATTAAATCAATTAAGGTGAAAGGGTGTATTTCGGGCAGTCACACCCATTCACCCTTATAGCGCACGTGGGCCTCGATGAATAATGGCATGAAAGAGAGGAAGTGAGGTGAAGAATATTAAAACTTACTGGACTTGTAATTGTGGTGGTTTCTCACATAAATGGAAATTGATATTGCTCAAAGGATTTTTACCTCATAAGATGTTATGTGTTTGTTTAATGTAATTTAATATTATAATTTTAATGTTAATCAAATATAACTATTTATATCGATCCTCTCACATCATACCAAAGAAGATTTAAATTAATTTGACAAAGTTAAAATTAATAATTTGATTTATTAATATTTTTACTGTTAAAGTTGTTGGGTGGTTCAAAAAAATCTCCATATCACCATTTTCTAGTGTGCTAAGAAATGTCAGAGAGAGTTGGAGTTGGAGAAATTAGTTGGGTGGAAAATTTCTATTATGGAACCATGTCATATGTTCTAGGAAACCTAACTATGCATAAGGCATGTGATACTCCAAGAGAATAATAGAATCTGGATGTTGCACTTAGCTATGGACATTAGTATTGCACAAAGCACCAAATTTTCCCAAAGAAATTGATTCTCCTTCAGTCACTTTTTTTATACAAAGTGAACTTCAGATTAATATCTCATCCTATTTTTTATTTATTCTATTATCTAATTTTTTCCACCACCTAATTATTTTTTTCTAAACCCAAAAGAAATGCCTTACTAAAACTAGAGAGTTTCTAAATTAGTACTATAAAAACCTACTCTTTAAATTCTTTCAAGTGTCATTTCAATTAGATATATTAGCCTAGTTTTGATTCATCATTACTGGTATGCTAAAAAATAGAGGAACGAGAGATGGGCCAAAGGCTGAGCTTGGTTCAGAGAAGACACTCAAGTACCGAATCATACCTTTACCCTTCATGGTATTATCATTAAAACTTTAGGGCTTTATCTTGTTGGGTTGTGACTACCATCAATATACTTTATAACAAACCATTGTGATAGGCAAATTATGCATGGAAAACATGAAATAAAAAGAAAACAACAACATAAACAAAATAATGTTTCATACTCAATGGCGAAGATATGCTAGATCATTTACAGTCATCAAGTAATCCCAAATTAGCACAAGAACTGGGATATCAATTAAGTCCTCTTCTCCTTCTCATTTTTATTACTTAATTTCATTTATCTATTATTATCTATATCGTTTCATGTATTATCCTGATATTGATGTAATTATCCTTGTAAACTAATTGATTAGGATACTATTCAATGGGCTACTACCCCCTAAAGAATTAACCATGATTATCATGATTGTGATCATAAGAATGTTTACTATTAGTTTCAATTTCATGCAATGGTATCTCATTAACATGGCCAATCATAGATGGATTCATAGTGACATGTAATGGAGAAGAAGCCATCATACTATAACACTTGTGAGTAAGAGGAGAAATATCAACATGCTCAATGGGTTCATTGTGAAGATCGTTGCTACACTGAAATGGCATATGAAAGAAGCATGTGCTAACTTAAAATATCCAACCACTAATGCTATTAGAAGAAACCTTAGGATAACTAGGGTTTGAGAAAAACTATTTGATTCAAAACTTAGGTTCACCAAAAAATTTACACCCTTTTTGGATTAATTAGGTTTGTTATGCAATACATGATAATAAAAAGGAATGTAAGGTCTAGAGACTAGGAGCTATTTTGATAAATTAACTTCCAACATTTAGTGTAAAAAATCATAATAACATATTGGTTCCTTTGATATATCTATAAAATCTCAAATCCACAAGAGAGATAGAGAGAGAGAGATTTAGCTATATATAATAGTATAGCAATAATCTAGGAAGATGGACTGGAGAATTTAAAAGTGTAAAGCCTAGAAAAGCTTCACTGTTGGAACTGTGTTATGGAAATCTCTTGGTGTACAACCATATGGTGTAGTTAGGATGTTTAATCTAGTCCTACCCATTTTATATGGTCTTGGACACCTTTATACTTGGGATTTTTAACTTTATGGGTCTTTCAGTGGCCTATAAATGCACTTTGCTATCAAACTCTAGTTATCGCATAGTCTTGAAATTGTCTACAATGGACTGAATCACTCTTAAACCTTAACCATGGGTAGAATATGCTATAATAAGGTTAGTGTTTGTGTTTTGGTATACTTCATATATGGTCTACTTTGACATTACTATGAAGATATCTTAGACCACATGTAATTCTCCACTTAGAATGTGATATCTATATGGATGTAACTAGTTGGAAACTTGAACCCCTTAAATCTTGCTTGATTGTAATGTGTGTTTTCTAATACTTGGAAACAAGAACTTGGTGTGATTGGATGTGAGGGAAGATAGACTCGTTGCCTTGTTTGAGTGCTTCAGATCTATTGTAGTGGATGCTCTAATGGATGTCCATCAAATTTAGGAAGATTTAGGAAACCTTGCATTCCTTTAGTGAGTGTTGCGAGAGAATAAGTCAATAGAACAATGTGTGATTTATAGATGATTAAATGAGGTAGTGGTAACTTACTTATATAGGGTTTTGAAGGTAAAATATTATGATAGGGTAAGTGCACCAATATGGTGGACATAAAGACCCAAAATTTACATACCGTGAGTGTAGTTTATAAACTGCACTCGTAGTTTTTAAACCACGCTTGCGTAACTGTTTTTATAGGCTCCTTGATTTCCAAACCTAAAACCGTGATTGTGGTTTACAAACCGTGATCACGGTCCTCTGAGACAAAAAATATAGACCCACGACTCCTCCATTTCCCTCATTTTTCATTTCCAACTGTGATTTCTCCTACACCTTTGGCTCTCGTGCTTTGAATACACCCTAAAAATTACTCTTCAAACTTTTGCATTGTGATAGTTTCAACCATGCCACCAAGACAAAGAGGTAAGCCCTCAATTTTGATCAATTTGTTTGCATTTTAGGTTTTTTTTGTGATTTTCATGGGTTTTTCAATTTTTTGTTTATGCATACAATTTTTTATTTTATCAGTTGCTTGGCAAGCTCATAATCCTGCAAACCATCAAAATATTCCTCAAAACCCTACAAATAATCCTCAAAAATCTCCAAACATTCTAGAAAACCCTCCTCCAAACATAGATCCGCCTCCTGTGGCTCCTTCTTTCCCCACGGAACCAATAGGAACACAAGTTGATATCGTTGGAAAAATCTGACAAAAAAAAATTGCCATTGAGAACCTTATTCAAAATATAAGACAAAATCACGCCACAAATCCGTCCTGCATGACTTTAGCCAATACATTGTAAACACTGATTGGCAAAGTTGACTCTGTAACCAACCAAATAGATAGATGGAATACCTTTAGAGGTGATTATAGGTAGTGGTATGCAAATAAATTATCCCATGTGGCTGTAAAAGACAAAAAAAATGGAAAAGACTGCATTTGTCCATTATTTATTGACCTAAGAACCAATCCCCCCCCCCGCAGTTACTTGCAAATAGTTCCCAATCCATTGGTGCCACAATGGCCAAATTAAGAACAATTTTTTGAACCGATGGTGGATGGTTGTCTATTATCCACCATGCAACAACAATGAGGTTCCCCTCTATTTTTTGAAGAAATTATATCGTGAGTTCATGCTTAATGAGGTCCCAAATTATTTTGAATTTTCTATTTTTTATTAGCGAGGTGGTGTCTCTACACAGAGTAGACTTGGTGCACACGTAGGTCAACCAAGGATCTCCCATGCCCCAAAACCCCCACTGCCTTCAATTATCCCTCCTACAGTGAAGGAGGTTGTGGAGATTGACACACTACATGCATTAAGGGAGCTCACTGACACTCTGACCCAGCATAGTGAGCAGATTGCATCTAGTGATATTGGTGGAGGCACCAGTTCTAGTTCACTACACCACTGTGGATCATGTGGTACCATATGCACTACATGCGAGACATCATTTGTTGGATCACATGATTTCTTTTCTCTAGATGAGATGATGGAGGATGTTTTTAGAACTAGTGCAGGTCTTTCACAGATAAATGTCAAATAAATATTATATATATACAATATTTTAATTCATGTTTGAGATTTTAATATATATGTATTTCATTGTACGTTATGTACATACATGTAAAAACTAATTTTTTATTTTATTTTAAATAGAAAAATCCAGTGAAGGAAACATCTAGTGTTGAAATACTAGCTACTGCAGCTGGGCATGTTACAAATGTAAGTTTCAAGTTGTACTTAAATTTTAAATTTCATTTGATTGTACACTTTTATTATTATAATGTTTCACATGTACATGTACATATTAATATATGTTTGTATTTTATACGTGCAAGAGCCTGGCAGGTCATCATCTACTCTGGGAACTAAGGCTATTGGCATGCCTCACATGAATTTTATGCAGGTTAGTTTCTCTTTACACTTTGGTTCTAATTGTGGAAGTTCACATGGATTATGTTTTGGCTCTGTTATGTGGCAGTCATGTAGATTAATATTGATTTTTACATGTTTTTTATATAGCTTATGACTGCCAAAGAGACTCCTCCATATATGCAGACTATGGAGGCTATTGTAGATACTACCATAGCATCTATAGATCCACTAACTGAGGTACAATTTTTCAAATTTGTGAAGATTATTTAGGAATTATTTCTTATTACTTAAATCTACAATATCAAATTTTGTACATGAAATATTTAATTTGAAATTTAATTATTTGTATGTAGCTTACCTCTCATGAGTCTATTGTTGTCCATGTCATGCGTCAACGACAAATTGATAGGGATCATGACATTGCGGTAAGATTTCACATGCATTTTAACTAAATTCTAAGTTTCTAAATTTTGAATGTATTTTGAAAATATGGGTGTTAAAAACTTGTTTTTTATGAATGTGCAGATTAGGTTGCAAGTCTGCTTAGAGATGCCTAGGATCACACGGATGAAATCCATAGTGACATCTCCCTCCACTACATCCTTGGGTCGAGGACATGCTACTTCTAGCAGGGAGAAGAGAGGGAAAATGTTTCATGATTAGATTCATAGAATGTGGATGTACATATATATATATGGGCCAGCTAGTCCTAGTTCATGATTCTTCATAGGAGACTGTATATAGCCTTATGTAGCCACATGTGGTCTTATATATATGACACACTTGGTTTGAGATGTACACATGTTATGAACTTATATTTTCAGAGACGTGCATTCAACACACTTAGTTTGATACATTATATATCCATGTGTTGGTTTTCATAACGATATTAATTTTATATTTGATTTGAATTAATTGCATATGATATCCTTCTATGTATGTATATTCTATGTATATTAATTCTATATGTATGTTTGATTTAAAATTAAAAAACTAAGGTGCAAAAATAAGAAGAAAATAAGCATATATCTCATGTACCATATTCTAGTGCAATAATAATTTTTATGTATGTTACTACATGTACATGTCAAGGACTGAAATTTCACATGTTGTTGGAGTTTTCAGTATATTTTAGGAAAATCTAAGTAGAGAACATTGTTCAGCAGTGAAGTCGGAGTTTCACTACTTGTGAGGAAAAATAAATTATTGCATCGCCTATAACAATATTGGTGATTCAATTTGTGGATATTTTGATTCATATTTTATAAGTGATTTGGAAAAACAAAGATCGACTTCTAGTTATGTTATTACACTTGTAATTGGACCTATCAGTTGGATTTCAAAGCTTCAAAATATTACATTTTTTTCAAATAGTGAGGTAGAATATGTAGCTACCTATCATAGTTGTCAAGAGGTAATTTGGGTAAAAAATTTATTGGATGAGCTTTGAAGATATCAATAGAAGATAAAGGTATTATGTGACAATCAAAGTGTTATTTAATTATCCAAGAATCTAGCTTATCACAATAAGAAAAATCATATTTTAGTTAAGTATAATTTTGTTATACATGTTATTGATGAAGGGATAATAGCACTTGATAAGGTACACACCATAGAAAACTTTGTTGATATTCTCACAAAACTAGTACTATTATAGAAGAAAAAATGGTGGCTATCTTCTATTCATTTGCAAAAAATGTGATGAGTTGGTCATGTAATATATAAATTGGATTGGTTATCAAGGTGGATATTATAAGATATGTGACAACAAAGTTAAATTTTATATCCCTTTGTATGAAAACATTTTTATCTCACTTTCCAAAGTTGAAAAAGTTGTAATTGTTGAAAAAGTTATAATTGTTGAAAAAGTTGCAATTGTTGAAAAAGTTGAAAATAGTGCATCACAGCACCAAAAAGACTACACAGAAACATTCAGGTGGCCAGGTGAATGCTAGAGGAGGTTTCATTTTGGTGCGCGACAACGTCGTTGCTTCCAGGCTACCTCGTTTGGGCGGAGTCCCTTAAGAGCCCTGAGACCAAAAAATTGTTCAACGTTGACGGGTGACTATGTGCCCTCCATGGCACATAGAGATGTCTTATCTAATCCTACACCTTAGCATAGAGATCCTCTACAATAGCCTGTCTCAGTTTTTTCCTTCTCCAATCCGTGCTCTCGCTGCCCTATTGTTTGTAAATGCACTGAATAGTGTAGTTTGAGATAGTGTAAGGATGTCAAATGGTATATTATGTAAACGGTGGGTCATGGCACCAAACCAACTATGTAGACATGTCTAGGTGGATAGGTGAACTCTAGAGGAGGTGTCATTTCAGTGCGTGACAATGTCATTGCTTCCGACCTACCTCATTTGGGAGGAGTCCTTTAAGAGCCCTGAGACCAAAAAATAATTCAACTTCGATGGATGAATACATGCACTTCATGGCACCTGGAGATGTCTTGTCTGATCCTACACCTTGGAATAGGAACCCTCTACAATATTTTGTCTCATTTTTTTCCTTCTCCAATCAGTGCTCTTGTTGCCCTATTGTTTGCAAACATGCCAAATAATGTAGTTTGAGACAGTGTAAGGTTTTCAAATGGTATATTTTGTAAACGGTGGGTCATGGCACCAAACCGACTGTATGTACATGTTTAGGTGGCTAGGTGAATGCTATAGGATGTTTCGTTTTGGTGTGCCACAAATTTTTTGCTTCTGGGCTACCTCGTTCGGACGAAGTCCCTCAAGAGCCCTGAGACCAAAAAATCATTCAACTTTGATAGGTTACTACACGCACTCCATGGCACCAAGAGATGTCTCGTCCAATCCTAAACCTCAACATAGGGACCCTCTACAATATTCTATCTCGGTTTTTTCCTTCTGCAATTGGTGCTCTCGCTGCCCTAGTGTTTGCAAATGCGCTGAATATTATAGTTTGAGACAGTGTAAGGTTGTCAAACAATATATTTTTTAAACGGTGGGTCATGGCACGAAACCAACTATGTAGAAACATCCAGGTGGCTAGATGAACACTAGAGGAGGCATTGTTTTGTTCCATGACAATGTAGTTTCTTCTGGGCTACCTTGTTTGGGTGTAGTCCCTCAAGAGCCCTGAGACCAAAAAATTATTCAACTTCCACATGTGACTACATGCACTCTGTGGCACCTAGAGATCTCTCGTTTGATCCTACACCTTGGCATAGGGACCCTCTATAATATCTTGTCTCAGTTTTTTCCTTCTCCAATCGATGCTCTCGCTGCCCTATTGTTTACAAACGCACCGAATACTGTAGTTTGAGACAGTATAAAGTTGTCAAATAGTATATTTTGTAAATGGTGGGTCATGGCACTGAACCAACTACACAGAATCATCTGAGTGGCTAGGTGAACTTTAGAGGAAGTGTTGTTTTGGTGCATAATAACTTTGTTTCTTCAGGGCTACCTTGTTTGGGTGGAGTCCCTCAAGAGCCCTGAGACCAAAAAATTATTCAACTTCGACGGATGACTATGCGCACTCTATGGCACCTAGAGACATATCATCTAATCCTATACCTCAATGTAAGGACCCTCTACAATAGCCTATCTTAGTTTTTTCCTTCTCCAATTAGTGCTCTCACTACCCTATTGTTTGCAAACGCATCGAATAGTGTAGTTTGAGACAGTGTAAGGTAGTCAAATCGTATATTTTGTAAACGGTGGGTCATGGCACCAAAAATATTATGTGCACATGTTTGGGTGGCCAAGTGAATGCTAGAGGAGGCATCATTTTGGTGTGTGACAACGTCATTTCTTCTGGGCTACCTCATTCGGGCGGAGTCCCTCAAGAGCCCTGAGACCAAAAAAAAAATCAACTTCCACAGGTGACTACATGCACTCCATGGCACCTAGAGACGTCTCATCTAATCCTAAACCTTGATGTAGGGACCCTCTATAATAGCCTGTCTCTATTTTTTCCTTCTCCAATCAAAGCTCTCGCTTCCCTATTGTTTGCAAATGTGCCAAATAGTGTAGTTTGAGACAGTGTAAGGCTGTCAAACAGTATATTTTGTAAACGGTGGGGTATGGCACCAAAATGACTACATGGACACTTTCAAATGGCCAAGTGAACACTAGAGGAGGTGTTGTTTTGGTGCACCACAACATCATTGCTTCCGAGCTACCTCATTCGAGCAGAGTCCCTCAAGATCCCTGAGACCAAAAAAATATTCAACTTCGATGGTGACTACAAGCACTCCGTGGAACCTAGAGACTTCTCGTCTGATCCTAAACCTCAGTGTAGGGACCCTCTATAATAGCCTATCTCAGTTTTTTCCTTCTCTAATCGGTGCTCTCACTGTCCTATTTTTTGCAAACGCGTTGAATAGTTTACTTTGAGACAGTGTAAGGCTTTCAAATGATATATTTTACAAACAATGGGTTGTGGCACCAAACTGACTGTGCACACATATAGGGATGATCTTGTAAACACTTGGGGAGGTTTCATTTTGGTTCTCTAAGCTCCAGGTCCTTCTGGGCTACCTCCTCCAGAGCCAAGAACCCCCTCCACAGGTATATAAATCATTGTTAATTACTTCTCTTTTCTTGTAAAACAATGAAAACTTCTCTTAGCTTTGAGAATTTATAATTATCTACTAACAGTGCCAACCATGTGAAGGTGGAAGCTTTTCTGGTACCACTAACCTACATATAAAAGTGTTAGTCAAAGAAATTTAAGTTTCAAATCAAAACCATACTAGATATATACAAAATACATAAATTTAATAAAATATATGAACTTAAATTTATCTAGCAAATTTATATATACTAAAGAAGTTATATATACCAGACATGAGCATTGTAAATTCATTCCAATGAACCATCAGGATAGGATCTACTCTGAATAGCAGACAATAATGCTTCATGATCTGACTCTCAAACCTTCCAAATAATCTTGTTATTACGCCTTCCTTGATATCTATACAGCTGAATATTTGTCACTAGAACTAGATGCAAATATAAGAGTATTTTCTTATGTGTCTCAAAGTCTTCAAACACCCAAATAGAGGATTTTTTTAATGGATACCACCAAATCCAAGCTCCAATAACTACCACTGACCCTGTAGGGTACTCAATATCTTTGACATCTATAACAGGAGAAGTTAACTTCTTTCTTTCCTTGATGTAATGACATAAGAAATAGTGTGTTCCTTCTTCATTGTCTTTCGTCACAATAACTGCAAACACATGTCCTACAAAAAAAGGTTTCAACTCAAATTTAAATTGTATATATTAAAATTTCAATGGATATAACTCAATACAAAAATTATAAATAACCATAAATACCTTGTTGCACTAAAATCCAAATTTTTTCAAAGTCCTTGGATGTTACAACTTCATCTGCAGAAACAAGTCGTAATGTTTGTGGAGGTTGATAACTAACAAGTAGAGTTAGAGGCCTACAAATCCATCCATCAACCCATTCTTGTGAATCACACTTAGTAGTGACAAATTCGATACAAGATGCACAAAAACATGTCAAATTTCTTGTCCATGTGGCCCACGAAGTAGCATCTGAGCTACAAAATGAGTGCATATCACTAGACCCATTGAGTGTCATACAATCCTCATAGTTAGAAATTTTTTTTTCCTCTATCAACCAAAAATATCTGCGAACCATGGAAATTTATTGAGAACCTCAGGCCATGTTATCAATACACCATTCCACTGTGCTCTTTACATATTTCAATTTAGCACCATCTTTGTACTTCAACTCTTCTCTTGCAAGAGATCTTTTCACACATGCCCCTACACTGTCATGCTCTCCTTTTCCATGTCCAGCCTCAGTGAAACTCAAAATATGTTTCACACCCATCTTGACATGCATACTACTCATCCAATAAAACATTCATGCATTCTTAAATTGAGACATGCAATTATCTGACCATATATAATGTTGTTTGAAGTGGATGTCCTTGTCAGATAATTTTCCATAAAACAAGTGGAAACACCCTTACACAAATTCAGTAGAATGAGTACGATCATCACTGGTATAAAAGTGGTACTCTCTTAAAAAAAATTATCATTCTCTATACTGTCAGAAGAATGTATAAATTCTATATGCACAAAAATGGCAACTTGTACAGAGTTGTAATATTGTGATTGAACCTCCATTTTTGGTTGTAATGTGTAATTCTCTGCAAAATCGACCACTGAAACAATAGTACCAATAAGAAATGTGTCTTTTCATATCTTGAACTGTTCATCCAACCATCGAGCTCTATGTGTATGCTTAGCATACTCATAAACAATTTCATCCTTAAATTTTCTCATAAATTGAAAAACAGGCATATGTTTTGTAACTAGTTGTTTCACCTGATTCTTGGACGTTTCTTTAAATGTGACGAAATAGATAGAGTAATGGGCATAGGAGGAATACCTATTGGAGTGTTGGTTGATGGGTTATTTTTCATGTGTTGACTTCTGAATCCACAGCTGATCGTGAGAGCATCCTTTTGGCTAGGAGGAACTACGGGAAATGGAAAGCAAGACCACCAAAAAGAGTTAAACAATATATGCAATGGACTGCCTAGCGTATGCTAGATCTGAAAAGTGTGATACTTCCTAGATGGCACTCAATCCACTGTTTAAAACAATTTAATGCTGGTGAAGAAGTAAATCCTATTATAATTTGAAATGATTTAGGTATCTCACTTAAAACACAATAAGAAAGATATAATATAACAGGCTAAGTTAAAATAAGATCTAAAGGTCAAGTAACTGGTTCTAGGTCTCTACAAGTCTAACAGAGGTCTAAGGTAGGTCACAGGTGAGTAAAGGTGATGTGGGAATAGGTAGGTAGGTCACTGTTATGGGTTGTATTGGTAAATATAGATACCAATGTTGGTTCAGGGTGACCGACGCCGGTTGGGGAGAACCAGTGCTGGTTATTGTGGAAATACTAGGAATGCCACAGAATGAGCTTTTGATCTCCCTTATGATTGCACAAAGGACTTGGCTGGTCAGAATGAGGTATTAGGTTGTTTAGGTGGGATTTGGTGAGGTTTTAATGGGGATATGGAGGGGTGAGTATTAAAGGAGCTCAATGGGTGGATAGGAGAACAAAGGATGAAAATAAAATGATGAAATGGGTGAACCAGAAGAGTAAAATGTTCTACTTACTTGGAATCTAATTTTGGGTGTCTGTGAGTGAGGAATCAAGGTGTTGGTAAGAGGTTTGACTGTTGTATAGGATCACCAACTATTGGGGAGCTCGTACATGGGCTGCATGTGCTCTCCTTCTTGCCTAATTGGATCAAATCTGTGCTAGGGTTAGTGTTGGATGGTTGTTGGGTGAATGTTGGATGTATGTGCAAGAGAAAATGCTTGATCTCCTTCCTTGCATGTGTGTTCTCACTGAAACTTGTTCTCAAGAGATGTGATATCTCTCAGGAATGTGACAACGTTTTCCAACCTCCAAAATAAGGTTGTTTTAGGAATTAAAAGGTGACCGACGGTGGTACCGGCTTAATCAGTGATGGTTAAGGGTAACCGGCATCGATCAAGCTAGGATTTCCTAGGTTTACTAAACTAGGCAGATCCCCTTGATTTTCTAGGATCTCATGTCGTTTTACCTGAGGATTAGACTAAAAGATTCTTGTAATCATGCAGGAATGCTGTTAGAGGGAATATAGGCATTTATTTTTAGGGTTTGGGTAAGTCTTAGTTAGCTATGGCAACTTACTAAGAATAGGTCTTAGGGTGAGGTAGCTTGATGAGGTGTCTAGGTGAGGTGGATATGTGGGCATTATCTAAACTAGGATATTTAAATAATAAATATGGTGAGCATAATAAATTAATTTAATTTGAATAATTAAATTAATATTGATGGGGTGAAGGGGGCCATGGCTAGGTGAATGTGATGAAGGTGTTTATTTATTGAGGGACCAAAGGGGAGTGTGACCTAATTTTAGTGTCTACATTTTTCCCCATTTTTTTGCATGGCTTGTATTGGTAAGGGACGTGAACAAAAATAAGATGTGGTTTCCCCAAATGTGGATGAAGGTGATCCCCCTAAAACTAGGAAATGATGAGGCAGAAGACCGAATCAGTGAGTGGTTTGATAAAAGGTAAATGTGATGAAAATGAAGGTGGTTAATATGGGAAAAAGGGAGCAAGGTCTACTCAGGTCATCTAGGTAATGGGTCAGGGTCAAAGGTAGTAACAGTTGAATACACACACACATATAAACTACAACATGCTGCCAAGCTGAAGAGTAGGAAAACTCTACATTGTCTAAGGTCGATAGGTTTATCCAAACATGGTTGAAGTGATTCCGGTATCCAAGGTATAGGATATGGCCAGGAAACATGAGGTAGGTCAGGTGCAGGAACATTTAGGTATGTTCTGGTACACCAAGGATTGCGTCAGGATAAATGGTCATGAAAAGAGGCAAGGTAAGGTCATTAGGTTAATCAACATAGGTTTTAGTGCCGCAAGGTATAGCAAACACATGAGGTCAAAGGTCACTAGCAATTTTCCAGGTTCAAAAATCTAGGTCATAGCACGGGTAAGGCTGAGGTATGGGTAAAATAATGAGTCCCCAAAGGAGGATGAGGGTAGGTGGTAAATGATGAGTTATAGAGGGTAAGGTAAGTGGCTTGAGTAAAGGTGGGGTGGAGTAAATGATCAGGGTAAGGGTTAGGTGTGGAAAAAAGGAGTGATGGGCAAGGTAATAGGGTAAAATTTAGGGCAATGTGCATGAGAGGGTGATCGATGTTGGTCAAGGGTAGCTGACTCTGGTAGAGTGGAACTGACCACAGTTAGGTAGGGCACACGACTGATGCCAATGAAGTAAAACTAGCATCAATTAGGTCAAGTTTAATATAAAAACAAAAAATCTACGTGTTTTGTTATTCATTTGTCATTTAGCAAATTGGGAAAATGACACGAGAGAGAGAGAGAGAGAGAAAGGAGAAAAATTTTCAGATGGAATGGAGGGTTGAGTTGATGATCTGAATGGGGGGTGATTGGCTAGTGAGAGGTGGATCCACAGGATTAGTGTGAGTGATTTGATTGGTTGGAGGTGCGGGTAGCGATTTGTTGATGGCAGAGGTCAGAGAGGGATCGGGTGGGCCACCAGTACAGCAGCCAGATGTGCCACCATGATGATGGCAGCATGATGAGGTAAGTGTCCAACTCTTGTTGTATTGTGTTAGATAGATTGGATGATTTCAAAATTGGGTTTTTGGTTTTTTTATTGTGGGTGGGGGAAAATAAAATTGGGAGGATGGGAGGGTAAATTAGGTCAAATATGAGGAGGGAGAGAGATAAGTGGGAGAAGAGGGGAAGGAATGAGGTGTAGAGGGAGGAGTAGGTGATTTTAGGTTGGAGAAGTGTCAAGGTAGGAATTTTTTGAAAAGGGAGGGTTTGGGGGTCACAGGTTTTTGCCATGACAGTGATCGGTGTCGGTCGGGTTGAACCGGCGTCGGTATTATTAAACCGGTATCAGTCACGAAATAGGTGACCGATGCCGGTTTATGGGTGACTGGAGTCGGTTAGAGAGAACCGGCACCGGTCAGGTTGTGGAGAGTAAGGGGCTAAAAGTGCCATAGGCTAGGTGGTTGAGATGGGTAGAGGTAAAATAGGGTGTAGAAAAATGATAGTGGGTGAGTAGCGGTATGAGAAATGTAGATTAATTTGTTGTTTGTATTGGATGTAGGGGAGAGATCAGTTACACATATGGGATAGGGTTCCACCCTACTCATGATAGTTCATGGCGCAGTGACCCCTAAGGAGCTGCAGCATGTGGAGGCGGTGGACCTGAGTGGGGTTCGATGCTATCGACATGCAGTTTGGTAGCCTAGTTTGATGGTCGTGCTCATTGATAGATGGGATTCTGTGATTAACACATTCCACCTACTGACAGGTGAGATCACTTTCACCCTGGAGGATGTTTTCAGGATTCTATGGCTACCCATATTAGGTACACAGGTCTATTTAATCTCCTTCGAGGCCTCAGAGGAGTTGATGTAAACGTGTTTAGAGAGGGCATGGCCGAGCTGACATTCCATAGTTCCAGCATTTGTTATAGAGAGATGCACCTAGCCCGTTCAGAGGAGATGATGCTAGTAGTTCTATTGATGGAGGCAGTGTGCTGCTTTGCACTACCAGATGTAGAGGGTGGGCATTTTCTCCAATCGTTGATGGGAGTACTCCATGACATGATGATAGAGTAGACCTGATTTTCTTGGGCACTAGCATTCCTGGTACAACTATACAGAGAGCTATGGGCATATGGGAACATGTGCAGTTTCAGCCTGTGTTTTACCTTTTTACTTCATTGCTAGGCTTATGAGCGCATAGTTTTTGTGCGTCCAGTAGGGATGCCCTGAGAAGATGCATTTCCACTGAGATTGGTGCGGGTGGGGTATAGGTGATGGGTCTTAGCTATTGGAGAGGGGAGATCAGACAAGCCCACACATGATGTGGCCTATTTCTAATGTTTATTAGAGGGGTTTTTCAAGGTAGACATCATATGGAGGCCATATGTGGACTTCCCATCATATAGGCATATGTATGATGAGCTAGCTGAGCTCCAGCTATTGAGATGGATACAGGGTCGGCGAGCTAGGGTACACGAGATGACCCCAGTTGACAGAGTTAGGTAGTATTTTGGGCTACTGTTGGACATACCTCCACCCTTCCCTTAGTACAGGAGAGATGACGTGGATAGGCCCTTACCTCTACCACAACCGGCAATGCCCACGGGGAAAGAGGAGTAGGAAGTGGACCGGCAGATTGATGATGTCGGGGTCATTAAAAGATATATACAATGGTGGGTGGCTCATTTACGAGCCATACCACCTAGACCGGGGTAGCCGGATCTAGCCACCATCATGGTACAGAGGGATGCCCTACAGGGGTAGGTGGTGACTCTGATTACCTAGTTGGGTATTGTGTAGACACAGCTTGCGATCTCAGTGATGAAGGTAGCAGAATTACATTCTCAGGTGGCCAATCTTCAGGCCCAAATGGTCAGGGTGGGGATGGAGATGGAGATGGGGATGATGTTTGAGTGGCGGCCTTACAGGCATAGGTGACAAGGTTGTAGGGCTAGTTGGCCATAGCTCAGGCACAGATTGGGGCCTTACAGGCCCAGATACAGGAACAGGGGTAGAGGGAACCACCACAGGCACCGGGACAGGGTCCCAGTTCATAGGCAGGGGCGGGACATGGTCCCATAGGATAGGTACAAGGTTTAAGGCCTATGGGGCCACCACAGACTGTGCCTATATCCAAGTTACAGGATGCCCTAGGTGAGGCTAGATACTACCAGGACCAGTTGATGGTGGCCAGGATAGACTTTCTATCCTATGGAGAATACAGGGCACAGCAGGCCTCGAGTGAGAGGAAACGATCTCACACTCATAATGTAGAGAGCACAAGGGGCCATCAAGCTCCTAGAGAGGGTGAGGGAGAGGTCACTAGCTCATGGAGACCAGCTTTAGGTGAGGCGCCAGTAGGGACACAGCCACCACCTATGATGGGTGGGGAGATGTTAGTAGGTTGTCAGACTGGGACCAAGGAGGTAGAGGGTATAGGTGACACAGCTATGGAGGATGTCTTCTGAGATGCCTGATATATGGCTCATGATTTTTTATGTATTGTAGTCATTTTTTTATATATGTCGGCATGTGTGCTGAAGATAGTGAGGATGTATGAGAGTTTTTATATATTTTGAGCATATACCGGCCTGCGTGCTAAAGAGATTTTGTATTAGGTATTATTTTATTATATATGAGATTGGTCTGCATGCTGATGACATTTTGTATTGAGTATCGGCCTATGTGACGGTGATTTTGAGATAGACATGATGGGATATCCATGGATATTGTATGGAGACACACGTATTTATTTATATGATGAGATACATGAGATGCTAGATTTTTTGATGTTTTTGATGAGACTTTTGATTTGGTGTTGTGATATGGATGGAAATTAGGTGAGTTAGGCATGATGGAGTCAGGTCTTAGACATGGATCAAGTCAGGTTGGTTTAGGAATGGATCGAGTCAAGTCATAGGCATGGTTGAGTCAGGTTGGTTTAGGCATGGTTGAGTTAGGTTGTTTAGGCATGGTTGAGTCAGGTTGGTTTAGGCATGGTTTGAGTTAGTTTGGTTTAGGCATGGATCGAGTCAGGTCATAGGCATGGTTGAGTTAGGTTGGTTTAGGCATGGTTGAATTTAAATAAGTGAAGTTTTGATTCATTAATTTGTACAATGAATGATCATATGGGTAATGTTTTAAGATTTTTTATAATATACACATGATGATGGTAGAGAAATGGTAGTTATAATACATGTGTGTTTGGATGATGATAAAAATGTGAAGCAACTTGTTATTTATTTATTTTTAATTTCCAATTTTGGATATAAAAGGGAAACTAAGTAGGATAGAATGTGATAAAAAATGAATTAATTAGGGTAGAGAGTAGCTGAGCTAACCTCCAAGGGCCCCATGCCCTCGTAGTGCTTCCTACATAGTCCCAACAAAAAGGGACCTCATGCCAATGTAGTTATCCCATAAGCTAGGGAAGAATATGACGATGTATGAAAATGAGTTGGTGGGCTTTAGGCATGTTGTGGGTTTAGGTATGTTAGGTGTGGGTGGGTTATAGGCAAAATGGTATAGGTGATGTGGATTGTGGTGGAAGAAGAAAATTACCCCAAAGGTAAGCATCGAGGACCAAGTCATGTATAAGGTAATCAAAACGTAAATAAAGACGGTTAAAAGATAAGAAGGGGAAATAAAGCCACCTGATTGGTTAGGATCATACTGAGTAGATCATACCTTGGAGGAGGCAATGAACATAAAACCCTAAAGACATTGCATGATTGATTATTTGAAGGGTGAAAATTAGACACATGATCACCAATTGTCATGGTTCCCAAGAGGTCCCTTGAGGCAGTAGAAAATGAGAGTGCAAATGGTAAGAGGGGTGAAAGGTGGGTAATTTGATATGATATGAGGTAGCATGCTCTGTGGGCAAGATATCTGAGGTCACAAAGAGCAAGTACATGACAAAAAGTCTGTTGTTTTGACTTGTATTTGAGATATACTGATCGATGCGGGAATTCTATATAGGATGAGGAAATTAACTCCTTGAGGTCTTCGTGAAGCTGATTAATGCGGGAAGCTTCAAATTCTCTTGCTCTTTTTTTTAAGAGAGCCTTACATAACTGTCCTTTAAGGGAGTAGTCTATTTATAGCAATGATTGTTGAGAGGAAGATGTCCTTTTGAGGGAGTCATCTTGTATTAGAATTTTGAATCGAGGAGTTAGGTCCCATGTGAGGGCTTTGAATTCATGGACAAGACCAACGTGAAGAATAGGATTCTTATTCAAAAGTAGGGTGAAATGACCGTGGGATCTCATCTGAAGGTAGACAAACAATATACATGAGTATCATGCTATTTGCAACATCATGGTACACATATTCAAGAGAAGATAAAAAGTGACGGGTACTCACGTGATTCTTCTTTAATCATTGGTGAGGTGTATAAAGTGGATAGTGCTTAAGGGAAGAGCATGGAAAGAGGCAAAAGATGAGGTAAGACTAAAAATAAACAGTAGAATGGTCAAAGATGCAAGGTGTTAAGGGGTTTAGGTGCGGGTTTACCATCGATTGAAGGTAAACGATAAGCACCTGATCCATAAGTATGGGTCACTATGTATGGTTCAAGCCAATTAGGAGTAAATTTTCCCCGTTTACTTTTTCCTGCTTTGGTTACATGTTGATTTTATTTCAAGACAAGGTCACAGACTTAGAAGGTTCGTTCATGGACATGTTTGTCATAGGCACGTTTGATACATTTTTGGTAAACTTGAAGGTGATCAAGAGCGTTAAGATGGCATTCATCAAGTTGTGCTAAATTGTCCTGAAGAAATTCATCATCATTGAGCATGTCATGGAGAGAAATTCGGAGTGAGGGAATCTTGACTTCGAGAGGTAGAATAGCCTCAGTACCGTAGACCAGAGAAAATGGTGTGCCAGCAGTGGAAGTGTGAATACTAAAGTGGCATGCCCATAGGGTGAAATGAATGTGGGTATGCCAATCCTTCCCAATATCGTTAACCAATTTCATGAGGATTTTGTTTAGGGTTTTGTTAGTGGATTCAGTTTGGCCATTGGTTTGTGGGTACTAAGGTGATGAGAAACTTAGCTGAATGTCAAAGGCTTCACAAAGTTTCCGCAATGTTTTATTTTTGAATTGTTTTCCGTTGTCAATAATGAGGCGATGAGGAACACCAAAGTGACAAATGATGTGGTGATTGATTAACTCACATATTCTCTCAGCTTTCATGAAGATGAGTGGTATGGCCTCAACCCATTTTGTGTAATATTCGGTAGTGGTGATAATCCATTGATGTCATTGGGAAGAATGGGGTTTGATCTCTTTGACTAGATCCAAACCCCATTGAGAGAAGGGCCAAAGGTCACGGGTTACCTATAAGGCATGACTAGGTGTATGATGAAGGTTGGCATGTTGTTGGCATCTTACACAATGCTTGACGTAGTTGCAACAATCATGGTTAACAGATGGCCAATAATAGCCTAGGCGAAGGATACGCTTAGCCACAGCAAGGCCACTGAAGTGACCTCCACATATGCCATCATGAACTTCATTAATGGTATAAGGAATTTCAGAAATTGTGAGGCATCATAAGAGAATACCATCAAAGCCACACTTATAGAGGAGGCCCCCCATGATGACATAATAAGAGACCTTTTTAAGGAAGGCACATTTTCTGTTATGGGTGAGATCGGGAGGTAAGATGGAGAGAGAAAGATAGTCAGAGTAATGTTTATACCAAAGGTCACTCAGGTCAGGGGTAGCGGTTCTGATGGAGTAAGCTTCGCGAGGTAAATAATAAGGTGATTGGAGTTGTTGTATGGTGACAAAGATTTTAGAATCTACAGGCAAAGAGGCTATTTGAGAAGCCAAACAGGGGATGGTATCTTTAAATTTATTGGTTGAACGTGGGACGGTTATAAGGGCCTAATGGTCAAAGGTGGTCAAAAGTATGTCTACATGATGTTTATATTTTTGAAGTATCTCATTATGACATTGGTGTATACCATTGACTTGGTTTATGACCAATTGAGAATCACCAAAGATGTTGATTGATTTGACATCTAGGGTATAGGCAGCTTAAATACCTAGTACGAGCACTTCGTATTTGGTAATATTGTTTGTACAATCAAAATCTAGTTTGAAATAAAAAGGAATTGGTTCACCATCAAGCAGAATGAGGATAACACTAGCCCCACCCCCACGTTAACACTTGGAACCATAAAATAAGAGTGTCATTTGGTAAGTGGGTTCGTCTAGGGAAAGGGTAGTAATTGACTCATCTAGAAAGTAAAAATTAGAGGGTTGATCCCCGGAAATAGGTGTGTCAGCCAATTGGTCAGCGATAGCTTGGCCCTTAATGGATTTTTGATGAATGAATTCAAGGTTGAGATTAGATAAAACCATAAGCCATTGTGCGGCACGCTAATTTTGATAAGATTTAGCATAAATGAAGTGTAGAGAGTTGGTGTTGGTTACAACATAGGTTTTCTAGTTGAGTAGGTAATGGCAGAGTTTTGTGGAAACGAAAACTAAGGCTAAGCAAAGTTTTTTGGGATGGATGTATCGGGTTTAATAGTCGAAAAGAGTACAGCTTATGTAATAAACCACCCGCTCCCTATGTTTTTCATCACGATGGGAAAACATGGATCCCAAGGAGTGATCGGTAGCTAATATGTATAGGTAGAACAATTGATTGTCTTTAGGTGGAATGAGTACGGGTGGTTGGAGAAGGTATCATTTTAAGGCCTCAAAAGCTTTTTGGTAGTCATCATCCCATTTAGAGGAGATATCCTTCTTTAGCAGATGATGAAATGGTTGATATTGATCAGATAATTGTGAAATGAAACGGAAAATAGACTGCAACTTACCTTACAGGCTATGGAGTTGTCTAAGGCTAGTATGAGGAGGCATTTCAAGAATGGCCTTAACTTTAGTAGGGTCCATTCTATACCACGTAAAGAAACAATAAATCCCAAGAGTTTTCCTAAGAGGACCATGAAGATGCACTTATTAGGCTGAAGGTGAATGCAATATTTAATAAGACGGTCAAAAATGGTTTTTGAGGATGGCAAGGTGCTTAGAGCGGTGTTTAGATTTGGCCAGGAGATCATCCTCGTAATCTTCCAATATATAATGCATGATATCATGGAAGATGTAATTCATAGCCCATTGATATGTGGCACCAACATTTTTAAGGCCAAAAGGCATGACTCGGTAGCAGAAGGTCCCCCAAGGGGTGATGAACGTGGTTTTGTGTTGATCCTCTAGGGAAAGAAAGATTTGGTTATAACTCAAGAAGCCATCCATGAGTGATAGTATCTCATGACCAGTAGTAAGGTTAACTAGCTGGTCAATACCAGGTAAGGGAAAGTCATCTTTTAGGTAGACTAGGTTGAGGTCACAGAAGTCTATGTAAATGTAGAGTCCCCCTATCACCTTAGTGACAGGGACAATGTTAGAAATCCAATGAGGATAATCAATGGGTAATATGAATGAAAACAAAAGAAGGCATTGAAGTTCTTCTTTGACGAGAAGAGAAATGTGAGGGTGCATTTTCCTTAGCTTTTGTTTGATGGGTTTGGCATCGATAATGGTTATGATATTGTTGACCACTATGGTGGGGTCAATATCAAGCATGTCTGCATAAGACCAAGTGAAAGCATGGTTATGATCTTTGAGAAAAGAATTGATGGATTCTTGTTTAGAAGCATCTAAAGATTGACTGATCTTTAGGATGTGCGGGTCATCCTAAGTATGAATTTTGATCTTGATAGTTGATTCATTTAACATGGTTTGCGTCTCAGAAGGTAATGACCGATTAATATATGAATCTTTTGCACCAAGGTAGGTGAGTATAGATTCATCATCCTGACAATGAACGATGTTAATTGAAGGTATATCATCATTGATCATTTTAGGATACAAGAAGGGAAGAGAGGAAGGAGCCTCGCCCTTGCGTTGATAAGTCAAAGGCCCCAAGGAAACAATGTTTAGAAAAAAAAAATTATGAGGGATAGATTAAGGATCTATCGAATCCATCAGTGAAGGTGGTGATGAAGACAGAGAGGGTGAAGAAGGCAGAGAAGGGTTGATGTCCTTCATGAGTTCAATGAGGACCCATTTGGGAGGTGGTTCAGGAAAGCCGATACCACTACGGTCATTATGTTTGCGGGTGGTACATGGAATGATAGTATGGTGGCATTTCTCATAAAATCCAAAACCAAAACCCTTCCATGCACATCGGTGTAGGAAGGTGTGGGAAAAATTGTGATTGCTGAGAGACTAGAAGTTAGCAGAAAATGGGTGGGTTAGTGACGGTAGTTCGGGTGTGTAAGTGGTAGTATCAAGGACCCTATAGGTGAGACTAGTATGGAGATGAGGAGGACCATATAGGAGGTGTTCTCCTATGTGGTGATCTTAGCGAGGGTGTTGGTGAAGGCTTCCATACTCTTGTGGACTAAGGAATGTGTTGACACTATATAATTCATATTCTCCCATAATGAGGCATTGAAAAATGCCTTCCAAGGGATCGATGGTTAGTATGTGGGTAGTTGGAATAGATGATGTGTCAGAGGTCAATGTGGAGGTGGAGCTAATGGATTGGGAGGCTAATGGGTCAGTCGTGGAGGTTATGGTAGTGGTAGGAATGGAGAAGGTATGTGCGGTTCAGGTAGCAACTGTACTGGTAAGCGGGGGTGTGGGTGCAGCAGTAGTGGTCAAGGAGGTAGACACCTTAATGGGTATGAACACATCATTGGGTTGGTAGAGCATGTTTCATGTTTTAAAAGGTGATGGATTAGCTGGAATAGTATAGGTGTGTCTTTCATGCTCAAACTTTACACAACGATGCAAAGTGGAAGGAACATAACCCGTGACACGAATCTAGGGTCTGCCAAGCAACAGGTTATATTGAAATTCCCCCTCTAAGATGTAAAATAGCTCTGGAATAGTGTGGGGGGCCACACAAATGTGGAGGATGATGGTGCCTAGTGTAGAGGTGATAGCATCATTAAATGAATGTAACATGATAGGATTTTTATGTATGTGCATTTGAGTGAATGCATGGGATGAAATGATATTAATGCTAGCGCCCCCATCAATCATTACACATCATACACATATATCATTAATGTGGACAAAGATGAAGAGGGTTGGGTTTGGGTCATCTATTTGGTGTGGTGATATCTCTTCCTCTGAGAAGCTAAGGGAGGCTATTTGGTGAGTAGGGTGAGCTATGGATAAAGGTGGTAATTTGGTGAGAGAGGCTACATGATGGGGTGTGATAATAGAGGCTACGAGTGTAGGGTCATTAGGAAAAACCTCAATAGATTGAAGAACCTCCATGAAAACTTGATGATGGGATTCTGAGGTTTGGATGAGGTCATATAAGGACATTTTGAGGGGAGATTGGTGTAATTATTTGAGCATGGTGTGATGTGTGACCCCATTATAAATAGGGTATGTGGGTCCGCAGATAGTAATCTTAGGTGTGGGTACAAATGGTATGTTGGGTATAGGATTATTTGGTGGGTCAGTTGCCTTCTCCTTACCTTTATCCTTCTGAGCACGGGTAGTAACGTGGATCATGTTGATCTAAGGGGAGTTGGCAAATGGAGAAGGTGTAGTGTGAGTGGTATAATGACATGACGAACAAAAACCTACTAGGGGAGAAAATCCTTGTGAAGTGATTTGGGTGCAACGACATTTAGGTGATGGTGTGGCAAATTTTCTTATGCAAACCATGTTAATTTCAAATCTTGGGGATGGTTCTACGAGCTTTGGGGGTGGAGGTCATGGTTGTTGAGTGGGCCATGTGGGAATGGGTTTTGGTGAAGCAGGGTCCTCATCGAGAATTTTGTCACTGTCAAATTTGGCTTACGAAGGACACAACTAGATAAGGACGGTTTTCAAAGCCTTACATTTCTCCACATCGTCCCCTGGCACACAATGGTAGGGAAAAAATTTAGTGTCATCAAACCCCTTTGGCTTGGATTTGATGGGGTCATAAGGTTTGAGTGGTGGTAACGTGATGATAGAAGTCTCAAAGAAATTGGTTAAGATTTTGGCATAGGACCCTACTAGCGGGTCACAATGGGAAGTGAAAGTAGGTTTGGGTGTAGGTACGCATGATTGTTGGGGAATGGTCTTTCTAGGAGAGGGAGTAGGTCGAGCCATGGTTTTAGGTATTGGAGTTGTCTTGGGTGTTGGTCGTGTTTTCTTAGGTAGGGGTATGGTAGGTGAACGGGCAAGAGAGTGTATGGTTGTTTTGACTACCTTATTGGAGGGTAGCGGATTTTTGTCTTTTGGTTACACATTCTTGGGTAAAGGTGATATGGGTGTACGAAATCTAGAGGGAAAAGTGGATGGGGGAAGAGGGTGAGTTACCCAGGGGGATAATGGAGGTGTTGTGAAGGTAGATGATGCAGGTCATGCAGGGGGTGTGAGGGACAGAGACTCAAGTGTAGTGGGTAGTGAAGAAGTTACTGAGGGTATTGGAGGTATAGGTGGTAGAGATGTTGCAGGTGTGGGTGTAATCTATTTCGGGCATCAAGGTATGTTAGAGGTTTTCTAGGAAGGGATGGGCTGTTGTGTTTTTGGTTTACTGACAGGTGGAATTTTCTTGACCGTGTTGGGAGGTTGAAGTCCTAAGACGGATGGAACAGGTGAAGGTGATGTAGTTGTGATTGGCACTGCTGGGGTATGAGTTATATGGGTTTGGTTATTCTATTTGGGTGCTGAAGTGGGTTTAGTGTTGACTTTGGAGGATGTTTCTAAATCTAGTTGGACAGGTGGATGAATAATGCTGGAAGTTGGGGTGACCCCTAAGGTAGTGATAGGTTTAGGCAAAGAAGATGATGTAGATGTGGGTTTGGATTTAGATGTATGTTGCGTTATGGGTAAGGGTGTATGTTGAGTTATGGTGGGTGTCTTGGAAGAAGTCGTGACAGAGGTGGATGTGCTTGGTTTAATTGGTTGAAATATTGTTGGGTAGATAGTGGAAGTATCAGCAACTGAAATCTGCATTTGCATTAAGACCGGAAGTAGAAGACACCCCCACAATAATGCTCTAGTCACATAATCTAGGCGATCGACCAAGCATGAAAATAGAACATCTGTAGGTGAGATTGATGAGGACCTAATAGCAATTCCTATAAAATGTTTCTTAGAGATGGGGAATTGGCTATCTTCGGCTTCCATGGGTAAGAGAGTCGAAATTAGTTCTATAGGATATTGGGTAGCTGATGGAGAATGCTCACCTAGAGGCAAAGGTATCTCTACCTGATCCTTGATAGGTGGAGGAGAAAATGGGTGCCCCTCTATAGGTGGAGGAGATTATGGGTGCTCCTCTGTAGGTGGAGGAGATGATAGGTGCTCCTCTGTGGGTGGAGGAGGTAAACAAGTATCCTCCATGGACTAAAGAAGTACTATGGGTGTCAGTTCTCTGGGTGGAGAAGCCAAAGGTGAAATGGTCTCGATGTTATCAGAAGGATCCTCCATAGGTGAGGTAGGAGGTGAAAGGTGTTCCTCTATGGGTGGAGGAATAAGTGAGGTGGGTTCCGATGTAGAAGGAGGACTTCGGGATAGAATTTCCTCTATGGAAGGAATATGAGGTAACTGGGAAGTAATGGGTACGTCACTAAAAAATAGCATGGACCTCGTGGGTATGGCTATCATGAGTTGAGGTCTCACCCATTTGATCCAATGAAGGGGCATGATTGGAAAAGGTTTTCTTGAAGATGTGTAATTTTTGATTAGCAGGTACATTAGGAATATCCATGGTCAACTTGCCTTTCTTGAGCATTTCTTCGACAATGTTTTTGAAAGTGATGCAATTTCCATCACTATGACCCTTTACGTGATGATAGTTATAGAAGTCATGCTCTTTATACCATGCAGGTGTGGGGTGAGAAGGATCAAAACCAGTGTGTGGTTTTATAGGTGGAAGGGTGATGGCCCCTACTTTGATAATATTTTCTAAGACAGAAGAATACGGTTCCCCAATTGGGGTGTATTTCTGTTGTTCCCTTTTGTTTGAAAAGTTTGAACAGGTGAGAGATTAGATGAGGGGGTAGCTGTATTTGATGGATAAGTTGGGTTGGCCTTGAGTACCACTGTGTTAGTGGTGCCCTTGGCCTTTGAATAATTCTTCTGTAGTTTGGAAGAAGAAGAGGTATCATTCGACTTGAATGCCAAATTCTTATTGCGTAATTGGATTTTCTTCTCCTCAACGGCCCAAATCTCTAGCTTTCATGCCATGGTGAATGCTTTGTCGAATGTTTAGAAGGTTTAGACCTGCAATTTTAGTGAGATATGTCTAACACAAGCCCACATGAAGAGCTCGATGAGTTCTATTTGTGGTAGTTGGAAGGTGAGTTGATTGCTTAAGCTACGCCAATGAGTGACAAAATCTATGATAGATTCATCATCATACTGACGCGTGGATTATAGGTCAGTGATGGTAACCTTCTTGATGACATTGATGGAGAAGTGATCCAAGAAGGCTTGGGCTACCTGATTAAATGAAAATATAAAGTTTTTAGGTAACCCACTATACCAATCTAACACAAGTCTAGTCAGAGACATGGGAAAGGTCCTTAAGAGCAAAGCATCATCATGGGCGATTAGGTAGCACCTGTGTTTGAATAACCACAAATTTTGTTGTGATTCTTCCTTGATATTGAAACAGTTGAATTTAGGCATCTCCCAATGCATGGGGTATGGGTGGATAGGAATGGATGGGTGCATAGGCTCATTACAAATCTCATCGTAGGTGAGAGTATTACGGGAGCCAGAAACCAATGCCTCTAATTTTTACATCTTGTCCATCATCAATTTGATTATGTCATTGGTAGGTTGTGATTATTGGGTGCCTCCTGTAACGTAAGAGGGTTGGTATTGGGCATATAATGGGGGTGGCATTTTAGTATATGGTTTTTCCACGTAGGTTGATTGAGAAAAAGGTAGTAAAATAGGGGGTACATACCCAGAGTGAATAATAGATTAAACAAGAGGCTATTGGTAGTACGTATATGGAGGTGGAAGGGTCGTGGTAACCCTAGTGGCAATGGGACCAATGATTGTGGAATAGAAAGGACTACATTTTGGAAAGGGGTAGGGGTCACCAATATGGGAGGTGTTTGTGTATCTATGAGTATATATGAGACAATAGGGGTGGATGAAGTTATGTTCTTGGTGGTTGTCAAAGGTATGGTGGATGTGGCGGGTACAACGGATGTAGTAGACATGACAGTCATAGTGGTTTTAGGATCTAGTTGTGAAACAACTAGGGGTAAGGTAGATTCAGGGAAACACGGAGCGAGATGGGGCTGATGCAGGAGTGGGAACAAGAGTCGAGGGGATAGATACGGGCATGCCGTAAATCAACTAGCCCGAGGCATCTTGAGTGGGAAAGATAAAACTACAAGGTGGTAGGATTTTGGTCAAGGAGTCGTGTGAACTCCTCATCTCTGGTAGCGATAGTGATAAGTTGGATAGGATCCATGGTGGGTGATAAAATGGAAGGTGGTGAAGGGCTAGGTGGAAGTGGTTAAAAAATGGCGTTGAATATAAGGGTGCTAGCTTATCGATGCGTCAGTACCATGTGAACAAGTACTGATTAGGTTGGGCTGCCTTTCTATAAATGATACAGAAATACAACAGGAATAGGAAGAACAGGTGGTAATAAGTGGATTTGGTACCAAATGTTAGCTGGAAAGTGGAACAAGATAACCGATTCCGGTTGGGGTAAACTAACGCCGGTTAGGGGTAACCATTACCGGTCATTATGGGAAATGGATAGTGAGTCAAAAACAAGGTATAAGGTCAAATCTGACAGGTATACCAAACCTAATGATTTTTACAAGGTTAATGGGAATGATAGTAGTGATAGGGACTCTGAAAAGTTGAAGAAGTTGAATAGATGTCCTTTTGGGTAGGTTAACCAAAAGGACTTGGAACCAACATCAGTTGGTTATAACTAACGACGGTAAGAGGGTAACCAACAATGGTTACTGGACCAACACCGGTCACTGTTAATTTGAAATAGTGATGAAAGAAAATTGGTTGTGAATTAAGATCTGATATGGAATCAAACCCAGAATTCTAATAATGATGAGAATATGGTCCAGGAACACTCAAATTAAGCCCAAATACACCAACTATGATGAGGAGCGTGCAAGGATGAACAAGAAATATGAATAATGTGACCTCTCACCTCAAAACGCAAACCAAACAAAAACACTAAGAAAATGTGATCCTAAGAGTTCCTTTTCTATTATGTTTGTTTATCTTATGCTATTTAAGGACTGGCTCATGAACTATAGAATAGTATTTTTTGGTGAGGATGGCTTCCTACAAAGAAGGAGATCTAATAGGTGAGGTTTTAGGTATGTTATGGCAGGGGCGGGTTTCGCTCTAAAGTATGACTCGACAGAGCAGCAAGCTGGGGAGTACCTGCTGTATACACCTATAATTACGCCCAAGCAATTTAAAATACTTAAGTTGCGCTAATTATCCCCTTTCTCACAAATTGACGACATATCATCAAAAGAGATCATATTCCCTCTTATTGTTGTTAATTAATTACAATACGCTAATTGATTAAGTCACCTATCTAGCTAACAACATAATTAACGACCTTCCGTTAATTATTTACCCTGTATATCCAGACTAATTAATTATTATTAATTAATTAGCCTTCCACTTCATTTAACTAAT
Organism: Taxus chinensis; assembly: GCA_019776745.2. Lineage (NCBI taxonomy): Eukaryota > Viridiplantae > Streptophyta > Pinopsida > Cupressales > Taxaceae > Taxus > Taxus chinensis. The sequence continues at coordinate 329,895,634 of CM034156.1, read as the reverse complement.
AAATCAATATTTTTAATTGATTTTAATCCCCTCCTAATAGCCTAAATCATACTAATATTCCTCTAATTAGCTTCTATAAGCTTACACCTACCTATTAATTAATCACCTTTGATTAATTAAAACACCCCCCAACTCCCATGACTTTCTAAGCATAAATTAAACCCTTCTAAAGTAAGGTTACCTTTAAGAAAGCGACCTTATCCATTCTTAATCATGTTTTACCTTTATCCCACATGCAAAGGGATGAAGTGTTTCCTTTATCCATTGGGCTATATAAGGAGCCCTCCTTCTACCTTTATACCTACACCTATTTCCCTTGAGAAAACAAAAGAAAGCACATAGTCTTGCACTAAAAGCCTTTTTCCATTCTCAAGCCCTTCCATCATCCATCTTGAAGAGCTAAGCCTCACACCTAATCATCCTTGAAGGATCAAAGCAAGCAATATTGTTGATTGCCATAGGACTACATAGGTCCTCTTGATTTAATTAGGCAATTAGAAGAATATAGTTCTTGATTTTCATTATGTTTGATTTCATTATTTCAAAGTTATGATTTTAGAGTCGGCCTTGTTCATTTCTCCATCTTGATGGTACTCTTTTCTTGTTTCTAGCTAGGTTAGGGAACTATTTTAGGTGGTAGTTCTTGCTTTCAATCTAACTTAGGAAAAAGAATACTTGTACACATTTGGCATGCCAAATTTTTTTTTTATTTGCTTCCTTCACATTCTTTTGACACTTTGTTGATCAGAAGAATGGTGACTACCTTTGTCTTACCAATCGACTGTTTCTGTCACTTTTATGTTCGTTTACGCCCATCCATGTTTGCGACTGGGTAAGTTAAATGTCTAAAGTGTGCGGAGGCATATTCACGTCATTGGTAGCCATTGTGATCTTGATACCCATGTCAAGATCATCATTGTAGTTAGGCGTGGTTCATCACTATGGACTTCCTTAGAAGAGTTAGCTTGTTTGTATCGTATCACTAAAATTTCGATATTTACGTCTTGTTTCTTGTAAACTCGACATAAATATCTATATTGTAAGGTTACGCTACACACACTTTTAATTATTCCTAGCTATACTTTGATATTTTTAGTTCGGCTCTATTATTACCTTGATTTCGAAGAGTGCTAGTTGTTACCATTTGTGCGTGTTATATCAATAATGCCTTGATATCAATACCTTACTTTCTCGCAAAGTGGGTTAACATATCTTGGTGAAATTTTTGTGCCATTCACAAATTGTAATTGGCATTTTTTGAGATATAGGTCTTAATCGAGTTTGAGCTCACTCATAGTATATCTTGATTAGGAGGTTGCATTGACTTCTTGTATTTACTTACATTTTTTTCATTCCCTGGAACTCAGCATAAGTGAAAACATCTTGTTAAAAATCTTGTGATGTGAAACTACTTTTTGAGATGTAGTCTAGGAGGTACTTCATTTAACAGGTTTAGATACCAAACACTTGTGTCACTGGTGATTTATCACTCTATCACATTAGTATTCTCACATTGTTGACTTATTCATACTCTTAATAAATACATATTGCATCTCACTTAGGGTGGTCAATAAGCTTTGAACACATTTACAACTTACCCTAGTGAAACTATTATGAAAACATGGCTCCTAAAACATGACTAGGATTAAAGAAATATACATACGAGGACCAACAAGCGCAAGCTTGGGAAACCTCTAATAGAAAAGGGTCAAACCCCTTCATTAGACATGATCTAGGACCGTTGTTTTCTACGGAAAAAGAAACAGAAGAGATGGTCGATCATAGTGGAAATGAATTAGAATCCCCAAACGTAGAATTTGATTTTAAACCCACTTTACTAGACAAGTTTCTTCTCAGAAACAAAGATAGAGTTTTGGCACGGGTCGTAGAATTAGGCGCCAAATTTCCCACCAAAAATGAAACAATACCACCTGCGAATAACGCTACTGAGGAATAACATCCCCTTATCAATATGGAAGATATTTTAATGCACGGACATTCTTCTACCTCTTACGTAGGGAATGATAAAGTGGTGGGGCATAGAATACCCTTTACCAAAGTGCCATGAAGAAACAAGATAGAACATGAGATGGGTGAAGAACCTCCACAATACGATGAGGAGGAACCTTTAGAAGAAGAAGCCACAATCCAACAACAAATTAGTAGCCTAAGCCAACAACTAGCTTTGCTTACCTCCAATGTACAGAAGGACATAAACAAGAATGTTCAAAAGTTAAAGCCTAAGGTTAAGATCAATGAACTCCATCAAGAAAACCAAGGAGAAGAAGACACGGGGTATCATCATGTATACATCCCCGCTTATCCCTCTAGAGAAAAATTGCTCACACAAGAGTTACAGTCTATGAAAGTAAAACTCATGAGCCTACAAGAGAGAAATATAGGGAGCATTAGGAAATATCAATACGAAGAATTATGCCCCTATCCTTTTGACAAGACAATGACCCTTCAACACTTTCCAAAGAAATTTGATATGCCAAAGTTTGACAAATATAAAGGGAAAGGAGATCCACGGGATCATGTTAAAGATTTCTACATGGCATGTCAAGAGGTGTCTTATAGTGACAATTATCTCATCAAACTTTTCCCCAAGAGTCTCGGAGGTCAATCCTTAGAGTGGTTTACACACTTGCCACGAGAATCAATTTTCACTTGGCCAGAATTGGCAGAAAGGTTCATGTGTCACTTCTCATATAACATAGAGAGTGATGTCACCATGGTAGACTTATGTGGCACCAAGTAATTCCCTAATGATACTTTTTCCAGCTTCCTCCAATGGTGGAGAGGGATAGCTAATCACTTCCCTTGTGCTTTCCCTGAAAAATAGCTAGTTAGTATTTTCATTCCCAACCTCAACTTGGATATAGCTTTCCACCTCCAAATGCATTGTATTCACACTTTTGAGGAGCATCTCAAGAAAGGGGTTCAGATAGAAAAATATCTCATTACTAAAGGCACCCTCAAAACCCAATCTAGATACAACCAAAATGTCAAACCCATGGAAATGTTGAAGATCTTTAACAAAAACAAAAATGTGGTGGGAGACGGAATCACTGATTCCAAAAATGTTCAAACGATCCAAACTAGTCAACCTTTTAAACTAACCAAGGGCCCAATTTAACCACCACCAAAGCGAAGAATGTTCACCTCTCTTAATAAACCTTTTTCAATTATACTACAACAATTGGATGTGGACCACATGATGACCTATCCTACAATGCAATCATTTGATGACAACACTCCAAAACCTTCATGGTAAAAGGATCATGAATATTGCGAAATGCATCACGTCAAAGGACATAAGACAGACAAATGTCTACAGCTTCTTCATTATATTCAGGACCTCATCAACAATAGGGAGATAGAGGTGGATAACCCAGGACAAACACAAACACCTAATGAGAAAATGGGGATATATAAAGAACCATTCCCCAATCATGATAAGTCAAAAAAGTCAAAGATGGATCAGGGAGAGTCATCCCAAACTTATAAAGTTGTGAATTAATTATACACAAAAAGAGACAACAATCATTATGATTCACTTATCAGATGTATTCACTCTCCTGCTGACCCTATCAATACCATCTGAATCAAGGGAAAGGACTACGTTGCGGTAACAAGGCGTTTCAGCCTCGTGATTCTGGAACCTTCTCCATTGACCCCACAAACCGGTAAATATAACCTTTTAGAACAAATTGAAAAGAAGTCTGCTAAGATTTCAATCTTATATCTTCTCAAGATATCCAATGTGCATAAAGACATTCTGTACCAAACTCTTCAGGGGTCGCGAGTGCCTTTAAAAGTTGATCCTACACACCTTCAAGCCGCAGTGGCAAACATCGTACCAAATGAACATATTTATTTCAACCATAGGGAGATCTATACTTTGAACCCAACACATAATCTTCCCTTATACATTAAGGTAGTTGTCACCTGCAGGAAGATCAAACGGGTGCTTGTGGATAACGGATCTGGGTTGAACATTTGCACACTCAAGTTGGTTAAATAGTTAGGAAATATGGAGGAAGATCTTGAGTCCCATATTATCACTATCACTACATACGACAACGTGAAAATGGATTCAATAGGCACCATCACGTTACCCATGGAGGTGGGTCCCACTTTCCATCAGACAAAGTTTCATGTCCTAGACTTGGAACTTTCATATAACATGCTTCTAGGCTGACCATGGATTCATGTCATGCAGGTCGTGCCATCAACATTTCATCAATGCATTAATTTGAAGCATGAGGGACATACCATTACAATACAAGGAGATTCAAAGTCCTTTACTCATTGTAGAGCTCTCAATAGCTTTGCACAAAAGGGTACATATGTATGTCCCTCCACATATATAGTTGTCCCTCTCCAGTCAAAGGCCATGGAATCCTGGGTGGATTCGGAATCTTTTAGTTCTTGCGCTCATGGTGTGTCTACTTCAACATCTCCATTTGATTCATGGGAGATGAAAATCCTTAAATATGGCTATGGGGAGTATAATGTACAGTAAGTTCTCTTGGTTTCAAACCTCTCATTGTCACCTAAGACTAGAGGTTGACACAACTACCACTTCGTGAAGACCTAGAAAGGAACACACTATTGGGTCATTCTTACCTGGAGGCTTGTTAGCAGAGGAGAAATTAATTTATCCACCTATAACTTAGGTCCCTGAGGATACTTAGCCATCCTATTATCAAACCTTGGAATATGAAAAATCTAGTAAAATGATGTACTCCATGGGCTACAAAGGCCTAAGATGTGGGAGAAATGAACAAGGACAAAGAGAACCAGTTCCTCTTCCGCATTTCAAAATAGAAATATTAGGCATCAGGATTCACCCTTATGGAGCACACCCCAATGATCGTGATGCTACTTGTTCTAAATGCGAGGATAGCTCTGACTATCTAGACAGTGATACGGATTCCCATTATAGCCAAAAGGAGGTACTGGCCTCCACAAACCTTTTCATGAACAATGTTGTCCTAACCATAACCCCCATGGAACCAACCCTTGACCTTGTATACCCTTCCCTTGTTGAATGGGACCAACAATGTCACATGTCACTAGATTTATTAGAGAATGAAAAAGTTATCACAGATTTTATGGGCATAAGAGATACAATTCCCATTGGAGATCACAAGAAAGGTTTCTTTATCAACTTATAAACCTGTGCCTACTTCAGCGAGGAGGCTAAACTTCATGGTCAGAAAAACTTAAAGAAAAGTGAAGGAAAAAATTCCAAAGTAAAGCCTCAGCAAAAATCAAAGTCCAAGTCACATAGTGAAAACCTCTTCAAGGCACTGGCTAACAAACAAATAAAAAAGTCAAAGGACAAACAAAGTGACCACGCCAAGGATGAAAATCTCATGGAGACATCCTTGGATGAAGATATCAACCGACCTCCTGATCCTACGCGTATGGTGGACTTCTCAAAATTACTAGTTGAAGAAACCATTGGTGTCAATATTGGTATAGAAGAGGATCCCAAGATAGTAAAATTGGGAGCATCACTCTCAGCTAGAGAACAAAAGACAATCACTATGCTGCTACGAGAGTTTATAGATGTGTTCACATGGTCTTACAAAGACATGCTTGGCTTAGATCTAAATTTGGTCGTGCACAACCTAGTTGTGCATGCAAATGCTAAGCCTATCAAACAGAAGCTCCGAAAGATGCACCCAAGAGTGGCCCTATTGGTTAAAGAAGAGTTGGAAATATTTCTTATAGCAGGATTCATCAGGCCAATTGATTATTCTAAATGGATATCAAACATTGTTCCTGTCCAAAAAAAACCTATCGGTATACGAATCTACACCAATAAAGCTTGCCCTAAAGATGATTTTCTGCTACCAAATATTGACATTATTATTGGCTCAATAGCAGGGTATGAGATGTTATCACTCATGGATGGATTTTTGAGATATAATCAAATCAAGATAGCTAAAGAAGACCTGCACAAAATAGCTTTTACGACTCCTTGGGGCACCTTCTATTATCAGGTAATGCCATTTAGCATCAAAAATGTAAGAGCTACTTATTAGTGGGAAATGACAGTAAGTTTTTATGATATGATTCATGATATCATGGAGGATTACGTGGATGAAATCTTGGGAAATTATAAAACAAGAGAGGATCACCCTATCATTTTGCAGCGTATCTTTGAACACTAGCATGCATACAAAGTCAGGCTGAATCCAAAGAAGTGTGTCTTCAGTGTGCTATTAGGGAAACTATTGGGCTTCATTGTATCAAGATGAGGTATTGAGGTAGACCCTGCTAAAGTGTCTACTATCACTGAAATGCCTCCACCTAAGAATATCAAGCAACTACACAGTTTACAAGGGAAAATGCAAGCCATTCACCGCTTCATCTCCCAGCTTGCATATAAATGTCACTCATTCACCCACTTGATTAAAAATGATGTCTCTTTCATCTGGGGACCTGAGCAACAACAAGCCTTTTCTTTGCTTAAACAATACTTGGCTAATCCACCTGTCCTCATGCCTCCCACTCCTGGAAAGCCACTCTTTCTCTATATTTCCACTACATAATTTTCTATTGGTGCACTACTCACCCAATACGACCTTGGTCATAAGGAGAAAGTGGTGTATTATCTGAGTCACACCCTCATTGCCTATGAGCTCAATTATCCTCAAATTGAAAAGTCTTGCTTGGCTATTGTTTTTAATTTTCAAAAACTTCACCATTTGAATACTAAAACCAAGCTAATATCCAAGGTTGACCCACTCAAGTATTTATTGTCTAAACCTGCCCTCACAAGTAGAATGGCAAATTGGATCATTCTACTTAATGAGTTTGACATAGAATTTGTACATCAAAAATTGGTTAAAGGAAAATTACTTGCGGACCAGCTAGTGGAAGTAGCTTTGTAAGGCACAAAACCTTTCAATCTGGATCTTCCATATGCCTCCTTGCTCTACATTGAAGAATTTTTCGTGTGGCAGATACATTTCAATGGATCCTTTATGTTTCATGGTTTAGGTGTAGGAGTGGTCCTTATTACTCCTTCTGATGATCCTATACCATAGGATTTTTTCCTGGGATTCCCTTGCACAAACAACATTATAGAATATGAGGCACTTATTGTAGGAATGAAGCTAGCCATCAAGCGGAATGTTCATCATGTCAAGGTTGTGGGTGATTCATAGTTAATTATCAAACAAGTTAATGATGAATATAAGGTTAAGAATGACAAGCTCATACCTTACAAAAATTTAGTAGAAACTCTAAAGGAGTACTTTGTGCACATTACCTTTGAACAAATCCCAAGAGCATAGAACAGATCAGAAAATGCCATGGTAATAGTGGGTTCTATGCTTTGTATTCCACCAAGGAATAATGACATGTTGTTCTTTGTAGAAAATCTATGCCATCCCACATATGACATGCCCGAATCTTGCCTATATTGTGATGTTGTTGGTCCAAATTCCCCGTGGTACGAACCCATCTTTACCTATCTTAAGGACAACACGTTCCCTCCCGATATCTCCCGTTCTGAAAAGAAAACCCTGATTCACCAAATATCCCGTTACACCCTTTTAGGAGGTACACTTTATCATCATGGCTATGATGGGAATCTGTTACATTGTTTGGATGTGACAGAGTCAATCTAAGCAATCAAACAAGTGCACGAACGGGTGTGCGGAGCACATACAAACAAAATGGTCTTGGCTAAGAAATTGTTAAGAGTAGGTTACTATTGGCCTACCATGGAAACTGATTGTTGCAATTATGTTAGAAAATGTGTACTTTGCCAAAAATATGGAAATTTCATTCATGCTCCATCATAACCATTGTAACCTATCACTACCCCATGGAAATTCTCCAAGTGGGGACTTGACTTAATAGGAAAACTTACTCCTACCTCTTCTGATGGTCATACACATATCATCACGGCTACAGAATACTTTACAAAATGGGTCGAGGCTATCCCTTTAACCTATGTCATAGGAGCCCAGATTTCTAAATTTATCATGAATCACATCATTTGTAGATATGGTATTCCCGTAGCCATTGTTACGAATAATTGGAAGTCATTTAAGAACAAAACTATGAAAGGTATTTTTTAACAGTTCCAAATTAGGTTAAAATGGTCCATGTCATAGTACCCTCAGGGTAATGGACAACATGAGGCCACAAACAAGACTTTGGTAAGGATAATGGAGAACTGTTGATGTTGAATTGCAGCACCCCTGAATGTCTAATACCTGATGGGTTGAGACTCTCAGTGCGATTGCTTAACATGGAGCTTTTCCCAAGTGTGGGACTTTGCGAAATCGGAAAAGCTCTCCGGATGAAGGCCGGTTCCTATTCCTCTATTCAAATGCACATGTAAAAAATGCAGAGGGTTTACTCAAAACCTAAACTATCTTGCCAAGGAGATAGGGTAAGAAGATGCATAAAAATAAACCTAAACTAACAAAGGTGATGCACCGAGGAATGAAGAACAACTATCTTGACAATAAACACAAACTATTAAAATGCAATGCAAGATCATGCACAGATAACAGATTTGCAGTGAAAGATCAGAAATATGCAAATGAACACAGAGAGGGTTGATAATCATCCACAGACATGCATTATTTTCTCCAAAGATTGATACAATACACCACAAAATGCCAAGAGACAAGGTTGGATTACAGTTTTAGATAGGAGGTTCAAACTCCACAGATTCACCTGCCAAAGAGAAGAAGGGAGGGGCAAAACAAGAATGTCCAACCTTTTTTAAGAAGCCACTCCTTACAATTTATATGAAGAATGAGAGAGAAAAGAGAGAGGAAATCGAAATCTGCCCCAACCACCTCCAGAATGCACTTAACTATCTCATTATGGTGGTAGGTGAGAACCCCAGCGAACCCAAAAGTGGTGAACTGTATTTTGTATTTTTAAGAATTTTTTCTCACCCAATTAAATATATCCAATTGTATTTGGATAGATGACCTCGTAAGTTTTCCAAAAAGCCCAACCTTGCATGAATCTGAGCTCCCAGTCAAAAGTTATGGCCATCTAAATATCTGCACCAGGGTCTGCTTCCTGTCAGCGCTCAAAATGTAGCACCTCCTGAAGGTGTGCCAAGGGCGCATTCGTGTGTGTGTCGACATCCTCTTTCATGCGCCAAGGGCGTACCATTTTCCCTGTTGACATTCCATGTTGTGCGCCACTTCTGTGCACCTTGGGCGCACCATTTTCCCTATCGACATTCCATGTTGTGTGCCACTTCTGTGCGCCTTGGGAATGTCAAGGATTTGAGCTTCTTTGATTTCTCCATCTTCTTCTTTCCTATATCTACCTGGGGGGAAAGATATATACAACAAGAACATGGTCAGCAAAATAGGTCGTAACTGGCACCTAAAAATCCATCCAGCCCTTTGGGCTTACCGAACATCCATTCACACTCCTACGGGTGCAACACCATATTCCCTAGTCTTTGGGACAAAATCTATCATCCCTTTAGAGATCAAACTTCCATCCCTAAGAATTTCTCTTCGGGACTATCTAGATAAGGATGAGGATTATCGAGTGGCAAGATTGGCTGAATTAGAGCTCCTAGATGAGAGGTGCATTCGCACTCTTAATCACCTGAAAGTGTATCAACACAGAGTCTCTAGAAACTACAACAAGAGAATCATCCCTCATCAATTTGAGGCTGGTGATTTAGTCATGAAGGAGAACCGATTCAACACCAGAGCAGAATGAGAAAATAAAGGGAAGTTCGGACCACATTTGTTGGGACCCTATGTTATAGTTGTCAAGTACAGCACAGGGGCATACAAACTAGCTCACCCCAATGGTGATGAGCTCTGGGATCCCATGAATTCCATGCATCTTAAGCGGTTCTATGCTTAAACATGGCACAAGAAGGTTAAAATAGTGAGAAAATTAAAAAAATGGTTAAATGATCAAAAATACAAAAAAATCAAAAAATCAGAAAAAGAAAAAGAGAAAATAGGTCATCCACTAGTGAAAACCACACAATTGTGGCACTTTGGACAAGTCCTTGGGTGAAAACTAGTTTCCGGTGCCTCGGGAGAATTTGTTGTTCACAAGCATCCTACATCTAGAGGGTATTTTTCCTTGGCCTAGGCCTAGTTCTACCTTCAAGATTCACTGTGAGCCCCATCCTATCAGACCTTGATCCGGCTTTGTCTTCTTTTATTCGTCTATGTGGGGTATGGTCTTTTGATATTTCCCATCTTACGCTAGGGGAAAATTCAATGACTTCACCTTCTTATTTATAAACGCATGGCTTCTTCCCTTGTATATTCCCCATCTGATTCTGGGGGCATCCACGCTTTCTTGGTTACCTGCACATAGCTCTGGAAAACCATTAGAAAACACCAAAAACAATAGAAAATTGTTTCACAAAAACCTAAAACAATAGAAAATTGTTTCAAAAACCTAAAACAATAGAAAATTGTTTCAAAAATGAAAAAACAATAGAAAATTGTTTCATAAAAATGCAAAAACAATAGAAATTTTTTTCGCAAAACAACGCAAAAAAAATAGAAAATTGTTTCCCAAAAACTTAAACAATAGAAAATTATTTCGTAATTACCTAAACAATAGAAAATTGTTGCACGAAAACAAATCCTACAAAAGCATTTACTTACATTTACTTGCTTTATCTTGTTTATTGCTTTGTTTGTTGCTTGTATAGTTAGTTTGTGTTTCTACTTTTTGGGTTGTTTGTTGCTTGGGCATACTTTGTTAGGATTCCTCTCTTCTTTCTTAGATTAGATTTATTCTTGCTTGTGCATGTGGATCATGGTGTTTTGTGTTAAATCATTGTGTTCTTTCTTAGCATTTGGTTGTGTTTATTGCATGCTAGTGAATCATAGGGAATCATGGTGTATTATGTTATCTCCTTGTGTTTTTTGTTAGCATTTGTTTGTATTTATTGCATGTGTATTGTTTTGTTATCATAACATCACATTACCATCATTATCATCACATCTAACATCATCTATACATCATATATAAACAAAATGTTAAGTTTTACATCATGCATGTATGCTAAGCTAATCATCACATATCGTATCATCAATGGGGGCAAGAGGGGTTGTGCATGATCAAAATTCTATCCCCCCCCCCACCTAATATCATCATATCATCCCATCCATATACATCTACAATAACACATGAGAAATGCATTTGATATCATCTAAGGATCTATCATCGAACATCCACCACACATGTATACATCAAACATCGAAATCAGATACATACAAACTATAAAATCAGGTAACATCATAATGCATCCATAAGTGCTGAATCAAAACATGCAACGTGTGATGAGATTCAACATAGAGTAATTTCTGAAAAAGAGTATTTTACATCATATAATTATGCCCACTCGTGTCACATGCATCAAGACACAAAAAAATAAAGTTCATCATCTCATAAACATGTGTATCTGAGCCCAAAAAGTAATCCTCATATATATACATATGTTTCATATACATCTATATCAACAAAACTAGATACACATTAGTACTCTATATCAAAAATGCCTTCAGTTGAGGAGTACAAAGATGCTACATCAAAAATGTCCACATATTTATACAAGTATACACTGTCCAGATCGGTACTCAAAATGATACATCATCGATACAAAATGCCATAAAAAAGGGCATGTATTAGAAAGAATCAAGCCTTCATCATGAGGCATCATCAAAATACAAGTATACAAGACTGTACATCAAAATTGGCCTTCATAAGAGGCATACATACAAATAATCTATACAACAAAAATGCAGATATCAACCACATCTCTAACCCTCGCCGAGGCTCCCGAATCTATCATCTGGTCGACAGAACACTGAAGGCTGAGATGGTGCTAGTCCAACCGGCTGCTTTGGTATGGGTTGTCTCACTGATCTAGTGGATTGGCTTGATCTCTGTAATCAAGAGCCTAACGCGCTCGACCCTGACTGTTACAGCAGTGCTACTCACTGCTCTAAAGGAACTACACTGTAATAGGTAGTCCTATAAAATAAGGCCTCGCCACCAAGCCTAGTGGCGTCACGTATCAGGTCGGCATCTTTGGAGGTGAGTGCTACCTGAAGGGCAGCATCTCGCTCGCTTATCACTCGGCCCAAGTTTTCCTTGACCTATCTAGAGGAAGAAGCCTCTTGGTCTCTCTCTTTAGTATCAGTCTGCAGCTTGACATGAGCCTGGTCCCTCTGTGCAAAGAGTGCCTATGATCGTGCATATACATGATCTCTGTACGTAACAACCATCCACACCTGCAACTAGGAATGATAAAGAAGGCTCATTATCTGAGCCCCCTGTGTCATTGTCTCCTGAATCTAGCTCCACCATGCCACCCTATCATCTCCTAGGCTAGCTTAGGCCCGAGCCTGATCCCACTCTAAAATTAAAGTGACAATGTGAGCTCAGGCCTCATCACACTCTATTGTGGTAGTCACACACCAGCCTTGATCCTCATCTCTCTCCGCTCTAGCCACGTCTCTCTCGGCTATGACCTGTTGTAATTGTAGTTGTACTATAGTTATCTATGCCACTGGCTGGGAGGTTGTCTGTGCCTCAAGGACTGGTCCCTGAGGTGCTCTGGTTGACTTTCCCTGCTCTAGGACCCTACCTCTAGATGGTTGCACTACTGCCTATACTAGGCCCTGCGGCCTCGGTCCCTATGCTTGTGAGACACCCTACCCATCATGTGAAGTGCCATCGAAAGGATCCTCTGGATCTGGCCCCTATGCCACTACCCTTGCCCTGCACTCTAAACCATGCCATATCTCTACAAGTGGGTGAATGCCTTCTGCCCAACCCTCCTCCATAATGGTGAGACGTCAGGGTAACATTGTAGCATACTAAGCTGCATAGTCGATTGTGGTCCCTGGATCTTGCACTTGTCGTACTGGGTCCCATACCTATGGAACCACCTACGTGAAACTCACCTTAGCTCAGGCCATCAATATGCGAGGCCCCATGGTTGTCCAAATATCTGACTGGGGGACCCCTTGTACCCTACCAAGCTATCGTTGGCACCTGTCTACTTGATATAACTCAATAATATAACTGTGGCTGCCAATGATAAAATGCTCCACCAAGCACATGCCAAGCTGTGGCATCCTCTGGCCACTAGAAATGCCTGTATAGCCACTAGATAACATATATCTCTACTAGCTCATCAAACTCTCACCTATATCTGAATAGGCTGCCAAGATGGCCGTGTACATCCCCACCATCTGCTACCCATACCATGTATGATGGCTCCTCAGGATCTCAAACATGCAAAGTGCCCACAGGGCGTCTGATCACAATATGGTCCCATGACCATATCAATAATAAAGAGGCTAGACCCATGGTCTTCTGATCGTGGTATGTGATCAAATGTAAATCCTAGTATAGATGGGACAATAGGCACTACCCCCAACAGTATCTCTCACCGCTAAAGATGCCATGAACCAAGGGAAATAGTCCTCTCAGGAGTGAGGTCCCTATCTTATCAGTGAGTAAGAACCCACTAATAAGAGACATGATGTGGAGAGGCCCCTGATGCAATGTGGGGTCAGAGATACACTTGTGTAAAGCTATGGTCATCCCGTCGTGCGGAATTTCATCAACATCAAAAAAGGCACTGCAAGCTGCTCTAATCAGCCATACATCTATGATGTACTCGATCAAGGTGCCCATCATCGACACGTAAAGAATCCGCCATACATCCTCGATGGTCACAGGCATATCTCTAGACGGTAGTCTGAAGCACTGACTCTCGCTACACCATCGCTCGGCTATCGCGGTCAATAGGCCATGATCTAGTATGATGAACGGCATCTGAGACACAAGGCCTAGCCCCACCACCTCAAGAAGTATTGTCATCGCTCACCGGTCATGCCGATGCATACTACCCTCTAGCTCTGCTATCCAAGTATGTCGCTCCCGCATCTATAAAACTAGTAATCGTCTCTACAAAATAACACGGTGCTAGTCAGTTCCTAACATTTCTTCTAAAAATATATCTCCCCTTTTAGGGTTAACCCAAAAATCCTAAAAATTCTTCTAAGTGCCATGTTTTTGACACTTTCTTATCTTTTATCCACCTGTCTAGGGTGCCTGCATGCCCTTTTGGGTGTGTGCACCTCATTTTTGGCACTTGCACTTACGTGTGTGTCTTTTGGCACTTGCGCCCTCTTTCAAGTGCGTGTGTGCCTTTTTTGTTCTTTGTGCCACACATTTGGTGCTTGTGCTTACACACATATGCTCCTGTGTGTGTGCCCACTTTTTCATGTCTACGCCATGCTTTTCACATGTGCACCTCATTTCCCATGTGCGTGCGTGCACACACATGTGTTTGTGTGTGCATGTGCATGTGGGTGTGTGCTTTCTGTGCCTGTGCGTGTATGTGCTTTGGCACATGCACCCCCAAAGGGACACCGGTGCCCCCTATCTTATGCTTACACCTACATGCAGGGACGCCAACATGACTTCCTAGGGCTAAATGCCTCATTTAATGCATTAATGACCAAAATTACTAAGCTAGTGTTTGATACTCACAAAGGGGTCGTCGTCTGCAAGCTGCTAGTACCCTCAAACTGCATCTGTGTGCCTCAATTTGTCTCATGCGATCACCATGGTTCTCAATATCAAAGCCTCATGGTAAAATTTCTAAACAGCTCGGTTAAAATGAATTGGTCCCGATGTTTTTACCCCCCCTGGTGGGGTATATTAACCCACTTTTCACTGTCAGGAGGGCTGGGAGGCCCGTTTCGATCACCATTTTCTCCTCTATTCACTATGGAATAATTATTTTTATTAAATAATTATTTTTCTCTTATTTTTCACCATATTGGGGAATTTTTTGTTATCTGATACCCCTTTCTTCTCCCTCAAACAATTTTCATTGCTCCCTAGTGATTTTTATTCTTCTCCACACTCTCGTAAATAATTATTTTTCAAATAATTACTTTTTCTTAATTTTTCCACTAAACAAGGACATTATTTGTCACTTGTTTCTTCTTTCTTCCACCTAGGGCACTTTCTGTTGCCCCTAGGCCCTTCGCTTTCTTCTTCTATTTTCTTCTACTGTTCACCACAATTTGGAAAGCAAAAACAATAAAAACAATATATATGTCAAAAATCCAAAAACAGGGCAAAATTTTTCAAAAAAAATCTATAAAAGTGAAAAAACCTACAAAAATGGTAACTTGCTTATTACGGTTGAAACTTGTGTCTTGCACATGGTATTTTCTCTATATCATGTTGGTTTGTCTCACATCTTCCCCGATTAATATGACTCTTAGATCACCAGATTCACAACCATTCACAAAGCTAGCTACTTGCTTCGTCTGTACTCTGGGGCACGTTTGTTGCCTGGTGTTGTTTCATTGCGCACAAACGCTTTTCATGGACCCCATGTCCATTGTCATTTCCCCTTGCATGTATCCTTGCTCGGGGCATCATTTTTAACCCTTGTCATCAATCATGAACTTGTGGATCTCTTCAGCACTGATAACAAAACATTTGTACAACTGTCTTGACCGTTGTTGGGTTGGATATGTGCGTTCATACTTGTTTTCCCTGTTAAATGAGCTTGTTTCCTTCTCATATTGCATTGCATTGTTGTATGTTGCGTGGAGTTGGTATTTTCAGCAATGGATAATTATTCATAGTATGGCTTTTCATGTCATTCTACCTTTGTCATATGCTTATATTTTTCATAAGGACCAATGACGTAGCTCTTGTGGCAATATGATGACATCCAAATTGTTCCAATAAATAGTGGCTAGAGGCTAAGCTCTTCTCTCCCCTCCTCCATATTTCTTCTCCATCACTTTCCTTTCACCCCTAATCTTCCCTCTCATTAGGGCATCCTACCCCTTCCCCATTTTTCTGCCTCTCTCACATCTTTTTCGATTGTCGTTCATCTTCTTTCATCACCCCATCGACACTCGAGGGGGCATCTCTCTCTCCTAGTAATTTTTCTTCTATCCCTTCAATCTTTCATCTACTATCTTTGAAGTGGCGTCACTTACACCACCCCAAAGAGGGGAAAATGTAGACACCTATAATTACGCCCAAGCAATTTAAATACTTAAATTGCGCTAATTATCCCCTTTCTCGCAAATCGACGACATATCGTGAAAAGAGATCGTATTCCCTCTTATTGTCATTAATTAATCACAATACACTAATTGATTAAGTCGCCTATCTAGCTAACAACCTAATTAACGACCTTCCGTTAATTATTTACCCTGTATCCAAACTAATTAATTATTATTAATTAATTAGCCTTCCACTTCATTTAACTAATAAATAATTATTTACTTGATTTAATCCCCTCCTAATAGCCTAAATCATACTAATATTCCTCTAATTAGCTTATATAAGCTTACACCTACCTATTAATTAATCACCTTTGATTAATTAAAACACCCCCCAACTCCCATGACTTGCTAAGCATAAATTAAACCCTTCTAAAGTAAGGTTACCTTTAATAAAGCAACCTTATCCATTCCTAATCATGTTTTACCTTTATCCCACATGCAAAGGGATGAAGTGTTTCCTTTATCCATTGGGCTATATAAGGAGCCCTCCTTCTACCTTTATACCTACACCTATTTCCCTTGAGAAAGCAAAAGAAAGCACATAGTCTTGCACTAAAAGCATTTTTCCATTCTCAAGCCCTTCCATCATCCATCTTGAAGAGCTAAGCCTCACACCTAATCATCCTTGAAGGATCAAAGCAAGTAATATTGTTGATTGTCATAGGACTACATAGGTCCACTTGATTTAATTAGGCAATTAAACGAATATAGTTTTTTATTTTCATTATGTTTGATTTCATTAGTTCAAAGTTATGATGCTAGTGTAGGCCTTGTTCATTTCTCCATCTTGATGGTACTCTGTTCTTGTTTCTAGCTAGGTTAGGGAACTATTTTAGGTGGTAGTTCTTGCTTTCAATCTAACTTAGGAAAAAGAATACTTGTACACACCTACCAATCCTCATATCAATGCGATCATTGATAGGCATTCCTAGGAAAGATGTTGTTTAAGAATATGTAATTTTTTTGAATTTTTGTAATTTGGCAAGACTCAGAGAGAGAGAGAGATGTGCTTTCTACGATTCATTTTTCAACCATCAGTTGGGTATGACTTCCAGCGTATAGGTTGCCCTCAATTAATGTGAGCTAATGTGATAAATCAGAATGAAATGCACTTATTTTAAACCCAAATCGAAATATGAAGTTGGATTACACAAATAGATCAGGAGGAAGTAGGATGCTTTTTCACTAAAATGAAAAAAAAAAAAGAATAAATGGTTCTTTTTAAGTACACCAAAAGAAAGGTTTCTGTTAGAGCAAATAGAAAGAAAAAGAAGGTTACCAAGGAAAAAAATTAATGTGTATGTTTTCCAGAAGGGAAACAAACACACAAATTTTCCTAGGAATGAATAAAATGCAAGGAACCCCGAATGGGTCCCACTGGGCGTGCCAAAATGTTTCACCTAATACTAGGAATGCCACCGAATAAGCTTTTGATCTCCCTTGTGATTGCACAAAGGAATTGGTTGGTCGGAATGAGGTATTAGGTTGTTTGGTGAGGTTTTAATGGGGATGTGGAGGGGTGAGTATTGAAGGAGGTCAATGGGTGGCTAGGAGAACAAAGGATGAAAATACAATGATGAAATGGGTGAACCAGAAGAGTAAAATGTTCTCCTTACTTGGAATCTGATTCTAGGCATCTGTGAGTGGGGAATGAAGGTGCTGGTAAGAGGTTTGACTGATGCAGAGGATCACCAACTATTGGGGAGCTCTTGCATGGGTTGCATGTGCTCTCCTTATTTCTTGATTAGATCAAATTTGTGCTGGGGTGAGTGCTTGATGGTTGTTGGGTGAATGTTGGATTTCTATACAAGAGAAAATGCTTGATCTACTTCCTTGCATGTGTGTTCTCACTGAAAATTGTTCTCAAAAGATGTGATATCTCTCAGGAATGTGCCAACATTTTCTAACCTCCAAAATAAGGTTATTTTAAGGATTAAAAGGTGACCGATGGCGGTTTCAGCTTAACCAGCAACAGTTAAGGGTAACCGGCGTCACTCAAGGTGGGATTTCCTAGGTTTACTAAACTAGACAGATCCCCTTGATTTTCTAGGATCTCGTGTTATTTTACCCATGGATTAGACTGGAAGCTTCTTGTAAGCATGCAGGAATGCAGTTAGAGGGAATGTAGGCATTGATTTTTAGGGTTTGGGTAAGTCTTAGTTAGTTATGGTAACTTACTAAGAATAGGTCTTAGGGTGAGGTAGCTTGATGAGGTGTGTAGGCGAGGTGGATATGTGGGCATTATCTAAATTAGGATATTTAAATAATAATTATGGTGAGGATACTGAATTAATTAAATTTAAATAATTAAATTAATATTAATGGGGTGAAGGGGGCCATGGCTAGGTGAATTTGATAAAGATGTTTATTTGTCGAGGGACCAAATGGGAGTGTGACCTAGTTTTAGTGTCTACACTAGCTCACACCATTATGCACACACTCACCATAACTTTCATTTGGGTCTGAAACTGATTTATAATTATCAAAGCTCAGTTAGTAAGACCATTATTATGGTAGTTGCAGGTTCAGTTTGACCCATTCATTTGCATTTCCAATTTAGGGTTTTGATACATGTTTTTGTTACTTCCATCTAAACAAGTCTTTACTATCAAAAAATTGTCCAACTATTGGTGACACTTAGTACAGTAGAAATTGAAATCCGATGCGAAAGACAAAGAGTGGAACTTAGACCACCTCATTAGCCCTATGAGAATTAGTTTCAGAGCTTTTGCACAGACTAGAATGCATACATAAAAATTGTAGCACCAAGTGCATAGCACAATTCACCCCATGTTGCCTACAACAACAGGTGTTCCGAGCGTCCAGCTAGAAACTCACATAGATCCATCCTTTTCAGAGATTTTACACAGTCATTAACTAATCTTCCAGATTATTCAGATGCAGTTTTGTGACATAGTCCTACGAGTAAATCTGTTAGTCAGTTGAGTTCTTATCCAAGAAATACTTCTCTGATGTGAACATTAGGGTTAATAGAACCATTTCTCTGTTTTACAACATCTCTTGTATTAGGTGAAACTCTAGTGTTATCATGCCAAAATTTACTAACAAATTCTATTATATCATCTATTATTACAATTATCCTTACACGGTGCTCTAGCATTAACTAATCCCTATCATATCTATATTATTGAGTTAATTTTAGGATAATTACATCTTTCTATTGCTTTCATTAGATGTGTTGCATGCTTTTCTTGCATACATGCTTAATTTGCTTGCCTAATCTAATTACCATCCTCCTCCTATTGATTCACTTGCATCACCAGTAGCAAGTACATCCTTATTGTACATTACTCACTGCATCCCTAGTGTGTCATAGTGACACCAATAGAAGTGTTATGCACCCTTCATGATAACTTTTCAACAATTAGAAGAGAGGGGTGTCCATTTCCTATTAGCTCTTGTCAATTGTAAGGTGTTTAGTGTAGATCTCATTTTATCCCATTTCATGCAAACTAACCAACATGCTGACATATTTCGGAATCACTTAAAATCTCAAAATCCTTATCCCAAATTCTAGTGGCTCATCATTCTGGTCCACCACCTAGAATTCAGTTATGTCATAGCATTGACCTCGACCTCAATTCATCAACCCTTGCAATAATCTCATTATGTTTCTTACGGAAAATCATACGAAGTGCTCCTACTGTCACATTGGCTTTTTCTACAGTTGTCGGCATAAATTGTGCTTCCTATTCACATTTTCATTATCTCCATCAATTGGCACCATTTGCTATATCACGAGTATTTAGTTCTGGCTTCAACATTGACAGTAAAAACATCTGCATCACGATTACTTACTTCACATGCTTCATTGATAGTAGAAAACCTCGTTCGGCATCTTCATACATTAGTAGGGGTTGAATTTGAACCTCTTCATCACTCACCCAATGATGCCACATTCGCTCAGCATTCTTGAAATTTGTTTAGCTCTACATGACTGTTGAGGGGTTTCTTACAATAATGAACCTCACTCCATATTTTGCGCTATGCACTTCATTGTCTCCCATGATCTATAACTTCCGGTGGTACACTATCAAACATTTCCCAGGGATGCAATCAAAATTTCTATGGTTCATTCACGACTGTTAATGGGGAATTTAGTAAATGAACCTCATGGTCATTCATACACATTTGGATTCGTATAAATACGCTTTATAAATCGTGATCACACTTATATTACATATCATTCCATCTCGCTCATTTACAACAGTACTATCATGGTTCTTGGTTGCAAACATTCGATCTTGGTTTGTTTACCACTTGATTACATGTCCTATTTTGTATCTTCAAATGCTAGATGACCTAAGGCTTAGTATGTCATTATATTTTGCTATATACCAAATGCTATGTTCACTTTCCTTCTGAAGTTGTGAAGGGTCACAAAACTTCATGTCTACATTTAAGATTGTTACATTTGTTTCGCTTATTAAAATTCTTGGCATTGTACCTCTTACCAGTCCCACAGTGGCTCCTGGGGGCATCTATTTTTGTACACATCACATGTGCTATTTGATTTCATTATATATTGCTTCCTGATGTAGTTACTAGCGGGGACACTACTTTATATCAGATCATACACATTTTCTACATACTTTTTAGACTCTCTAACATGCTGAAGGGTACTTCATGTGCAATATTTTGTCTTCCAGGAACTATTTTCTAAAATCCATGTCGAGTTTGTTACAACTTTGCATTGTCACTGTTTTCACCATTGGAAAAAAACTGCCATTATTTGCGGGCTATGCCCTTTCGTCTGAGCAAACGTGACTACAATCGTATAGGTTTTTGGCAAAAACTTTGGCTCTGATTGTCTTGTGACAGTTGTGAGTGATGTCCCATGTAGCTGAAACCCGTCCATTTTTGCAATCTACATTGTTTTCTTAGCTTGCTAGCTTCCAGATGCTTTGATTCATGTCTATATGCGTATTTGTATTTTTCAGTACTAACAAATTGTTAATAATCCCTACCACTTTTTATGTGTGCCTATGATTTTTACCATAGGACATTCCTCCTATGACCCCTATTGGTTTGTAGATCAACTGTCCGGTGCACTTACTCCTTTAAGGTTGACCGCATCCTTCTAAAAAGACCTCAAAAATTAAATTGCATCAAAAATAGAGTTGGAGAATATGTCTGGTAGGGCTGTATAGGTCGGCCAAGACCTGATTATATAACCTGATTAAACTATATAGTTTTGGACAATGAGAAAGTGAATCAAATCTAAAAGTTTTGCAGTTATGATAAGATCTTAAGAATTGATTTTAAGGACTTGTATTCAATATTTATTGACACATTATTTTGTAGGCATAATCAAGTTAGGAAAGATATGAAAAGATAGTCTCAGTGGGATCAGATGTAGGCGTTTGTCTTGGCCAAGAATCACAATTGCAATAAACAATGTCAAAAGGGTGAATTTTCAAATTTGAGTGTCTACACTTACACCAACACTAGAAGAACTACATAAGGCTTACTCCTGCTTAAGGGGATGTAGTGCAACACTTAGATTATCTCAAAAGGGTTTGATCAATAAGGGTAGTACAACCTCACCCACACCTAAATTTATCCTTTATTATCTAATGGTTTTGTGAATTTTATTGTAGATGTTTATGATTTTCTTTTCTATTTGTTTTAGGTCATTATAGGTTGTGTCAAAGTTATGTGAGCCCTAGCGATGGACAATGACACTCATATCTAGGCTAATAAAGGGTAAGTGAAGATGCATAAGCCCAATTTGTACAAGTCAAAAATTGTACAAAGCATGTCATAATCGTACAATGCCCAGATTGATTTATACAGTCTTATATAAGTGCATTTTTAAGTTCCAAATTTAGAGATGAAGCATTTCCAAATTCAAATTTAGTATTCTCACACAGTTTGACACACATATCACTTTTGTATCACTATGTGTAATTAAGTACTTATCATTTCTTATGTTTTGAGAATTGATTACATCATTTTCTCATAGTTGCAAGTATTGAAATATTTATTTTGAATTGTATGATTAGTTTTAATAATTTATACAAAATATTCACCATGTAACATGTCTTACATCCTAACTCATATTAATTTTTTAGGGTGTAAATAGTAGAATGGTTGGTGTAGACACAAAATCATGCACTTGGGTACATTTCTAGGTCATAATCACATAATTGCATTCATATGATTCTAAGAGAGAAAAGTACTAACTGACCACTATATTTGGCCTCTTTTCTTTCTTTTTGGTTTCCTTCTTGGTCTTACACACCTTATTTCCCAGTCTAACTTTCGATACTTCCTATTTTCTGAGTCTAGACACCGGTTCCCAGGCACCCTCATCCCCTCAAGGCACCCCCAACCTCTTTGTATCTTACTCGCCTCTTATAACCGTTAGGAATATTTTTTCTTATGGGTCAGCCTTTTAGTGGTAAATTACGAAATTCAAAAAAGGGAATCATATAAATACAATGTTATGTGATCAAATTAAAGGACCAAGCTCTAAGCATCTATTACTATCACCTAAGGTTGCATCCAAAGGCATTTCAAGAGCATCAAATCATCCATTTAGCTATCATTCAAGGGATAAGGGACTACATTCTTCTGCATACACTTCATAGGAGGGGAAGTTCATTTTGACATCCACACATCTATCTACATTGTTACATATAGCTATTTATCTCTATTCAAGTGCATCTTACACAAGATCCACCTAGGGAATGATCCTTCACACACACACACACACACACACACACACACAACACACACACACACACAGAACTACATGGAGTCTAAAATGTAGTACAGCAGCCGGATCGTAAGTTCACTCAGTCGAGTGACCACCATAGTCACTCTGAATCTCAATTTATATCTTTTAATTTTTAATATTTAATGTGTTTTGGGGTTTTGCAGGTGTTATTTCTCTTTGTAGGTTACAGGTGAATTATGTCGTCATAGTGTGACACACAGGTGATCAACATCGAAGGGAAATGACATAGAAGTGACATAGAAGAAATCACTTTCAGACCATTTTTACAATTACAAGCACCCATAATCAATCTACAGCGCCCAAGCACCCCTGACTTGATCCAGGTGCCCCAGTCTAGGTAGATCTAAATATCACATATTTTTCTGGGTTCATTTTCCACACTTTCCTCCCTCTATTTATCATCTTTCCAGCTCATCACACCTTCTAGATTATTTTGAAACCAGCTAAATCTCTTCTTTCATCTTTTACACCAAGGGTTTTAATTTTGTAGACACTAAATCACACACTTTGGGTATAGTTCTAGGTCTTGATCACAAACTACTATTCATATGATTCCTAAGTGAGAAAAGTACTAATTAATCATTTTCTTTGACCTCTTTTCTTTCTTTCTTGTTTTCATCTTGGTATTGCACTCCCCACTTTCGATTCCAACCTTTGTTACTTCATTTTTTTTTAGTATACATACCAGCGCCCAGGTGCTCTCATCCCCTCCAGGCGCCCCCAACCTCTTTGTATCTTGCTTGCATATTTTGGGTCTTTTCTAGTTGTTAGGCATCTTATTTTCTTGGTGGTTAGCCTTTTATTGGTTAATTAACAAATTCAAACAAGGAAATCATATAAATATAAATATATGTGACCATAATAAAGTACCAAGCTCTAAGCATCTACTATTATCACCTAAATTTACATCCAAAGGCATTTCAAGAGCATTAAAGCATCCATCTAGATATCATTCAAGGGACAAGAGACTACATTATTCTACATACACTTCATACAAGGGGAAGCTCATTTTTCTATGCACACACCTATTTATATATTCTACATCTAGTTATTGCTCAATATTCAAGTTTGTCTAACACAAGAGCCACCTAGAACATAATTATACACACACACGCAGAACTATATGGATTTTGAAATGTAGTGTAGTGCCTGAATTGTAAGTTCACTCATTTGGGTGACCGTCAAGGTCATTCTGACTCCACATTTTCCTCTTTTAATTTTTAGGATTTGATTTTTTAGGGTTTTGCAGGTCCTCTCTCTCTCTCTCTTTGCAGGTTTCAGGTAAACTTGACGATCAACTAAACACATGCAAGTGACAAATGATGAAATTTAGTGAACATCTTGTGACACAGTAAAACTCATATTCTTACCAATTTTGAAGTCATAGATGCCCAGGTGAATTCTCTTGTGGCTAGGCACCCCTAACCCAGTCCAGGTAGATCTTATAATCACACAATTTTCTAGTTTCATGTTCGACAATTTCCTCCTCTTTGTCAATTTTCCAGTTTGGCACAATCTAGGATTAATTACAAAATCAGTTAGGCATCTTATCCCTTCTATTGCACTTATGGATTCAATTTTAATTTCTTATTGCTTAGGTCAAATATGTGCTTTATTGTTATATCATTGCATTGTTACTCTGCAAGTAGAATTTAACACACACACACACACACACACACACACACACACACACACACACACACACACACACACACACATATATATATATTTCAATATTTGTTAAATAATTTGGTGAACTTGACTCATTTGAACACTCTTAGTGTCTTCATACTTTCATTACTCTCCTTTTTTAAGGATCTTCTCACCATGGATATTTCCATTCATGATTTCTTGTTGGCCAATCTTCATTGTCAAGCTAAAATTATTACTCTCTTGGCTAATACTCGCATCCCTTCTACTACTGATCCATACATAGTTTATCAAACATTTTTGGATGTATTTTCTCAACTTCTTACTTTTCCATCTACTATAACTGACAATATTTATGTTTACGACAATGATCCTTCTCTTTATATATGAATATGCATTAAAAACTTAGATTTTAAACAAAATTTAGTCAAAAATGGGTCTGAGCTCAATCTTTTTCCTTTATCATTCATTCAGAATACAGGCATTTTCGAAGCTAATATTAACCCAACATCTATTTCTCTCGAGGAATATGATTCTAGTCCGCGTACATGTCTTGGCACTATTTTTTTTATTTTCATAGTTGGGCTAAAAATAGTTCTTACAGTATTCTTTGTTATTGATTTCCCTGTTCCATATAATTTCTTACTCAGCAGGCCATGGCTTTATAAAATGCAAGCACCACCTTTTACAATTCATTGGTGCATCAAATTCTTACATGATGGATTTTAATATTCGGTTCCCGTTGATAGTACCCCATTCCAATAATGCAACCTAGATCCAACTACTACACTACCTATTCCAACTTCTACTATTATATATTTTTCTACTAATCCATGACCCATGGACTATCTAGACAACTTACCTCTACTAGAAGGAACCATTTGTGCATTAGACATTGTTTTATATGCTCCAGTATCACCCCATCCTTCTACTAATGTTATGGTGCTTTATCAGTGGTTTTTCCATACATCAGACGTCATACCGCCTTCATTTTATTCTCATGATCAATTTGCATCTGCACTTCCTCCATTCACATGCACTCTCTTCACAACTAATGCTTACCGACCACACATTCCATTCGATCCCACTTGCTCTGACACTATTTTCACTCATAATGGATTGGCTCGGCTAGGATTCACAATGAATGATCTCATCCCTCTATTACATTCTCCTCATTTATATCATGGGTATGTTCGTATTATTGTTGATTATGGCCTCTGAGTATTTCATCTCTTAGTATTTGTTGCACACACTCTATGCCTTTCACCACTTACTCTCAGAAAATCTTGGCTTGATTATATTGGTGGTACTTTAGATCCTAATCATATCAACATTTCATTCCATATGCCCTTCAGCCAAATTTTTATTTTTAATGATTTATTTCTTGGCTTTTCACAAAATCTTACTTGATGGTATGTGCATGTATGTTTATTACCACCTTTCACTAACAAAGAATATGTCATGGGCATGTATAATATGTGATGCAATAACTCCTTACTTGATTAACCACATATTATTTCTTACCATGTCTCTTATGCATCTTCATTTGAATTTGACCATGACAATAACAATCTTTTAGATGATATTACTTGATTCTTTTGCACATCATACACTCAGGGGGCACCACGCTTACTCTTTCCCCCCTCCTAGCATAGTCAAGTGTCTTTCATTTCTACTTGTTCACTCTACACTTTGCATATAGTTTTTCACACGCGCCTTACACATCTTTATACATTTGTATCATCATTACCCAATGACACACTCTTTTGCTATGGTTCACAATTGATTGTTGATGGATTACTACATTCATAAACCTCACATCATACACATGACACATTTCACACTCAACGCATTTATGACATGTCTTTCTATCATCAAAATCTCACATAACACACTTCCCTATGACGTAATCTAGTTCCACAATTCATACTTGACTCTTGAGGGTCTAAATTTGAAACGAACCTCACTACACCTCACTCACTCACTCTCTACGCTCTATGATTCATTGATCTATCTATCTAGCACACATGTTTGAACCATTTCTTGATGACACACTTTTTTATATGGTTTATTCTTGATTGTCGATGCCTCATTTATAAATGAACCTCATCTCACTCATTCACATTCACTTGGGGGGAATTCTACTCCTATCACATTCACTTTTCATTCCATTCAATTTCATTTGCACTCACAACATACTGCATATCTTGGTTGTAAATTGTTCTTGTTTTCTTTTACTCGCATGTTACACTTTTCTTACTATGTTAGATGTATACATTGTATGTCATTATCCACATACGTGTTCACGTGCCTTCTATTTGTGAATGTATACTTTACACATATTTATTACACATAGCATGGATGTTTGACATTGTACCTCTTACCAATCCCACAATGGCTCTTGGGGGCATCTACTTTTGTACACAATAAAGGTGATATTGTTTTGTTTTATACTTCATCTTCTTATTAGCACACTATTGTATCAGATCATGCATGCTTTTGACATACTTTATATCTTTCTAGCATGCTAACGAATGCTTCATGTGTAGCATTTTATTTGTAGGAACTATTTTCCACCATGGTGGTCTAATAATTTTTTTATCTCTGTTTACTATTGTTTTCCATTGTATGTCATTATTTGTAGTCTTTGCCCTATGTCTTTCTCGTTCACATATTTTATGTGTTTGGTCATTTTGGCCCCAATTATCTTGTGACATTGTGAGTGATCTCCCATGTTTGCAACCCGCTTTTCATGGTCTCTATTGTTTTTGTGCTTGCTAGATTACATAGTTTCTTCTATGTGTGTATTTTTCTAGTTTTTACTAACGCAGGTTTCTTAGCCACTTTGTTTGCATGTGCCTTGATTTTTACAAAGTAAACTCCCTCCCCCTATAGGGATTCAGTCTCAGATGTACATTGGGTCCTCATGATAACTACTAAAAACTCTAGCAAAGCTAAATAGCTAGACTAACACCACATAGTCTATTAACAAAGCTAGGAATTAACAATAGTAACATCAATGATTAAAGCTTAATGGAATACTTGAAACAACTAACATGATATAAATCAATCTTATCTAAAGCATGCCTACTTAGTATGAATTGCTAGCTAACATAGACCTAAATAGATCTAAGAGGGCAATCAAATTGGGTTTGTTGCTACTTCAAGAGAGGTGAGATGGTCTCTCCAACAATGCCTACAAGGCCATATTGGATACCCATCTACTAACCCTATTGAATATTGGAGGCAAAGATTGAGCAAGTTATTCCTAGGAGGAAGTTGGGCTCTTAATCATATTTTTTATATGATATGCAATTCAAAGCATGGTGTAAAGTTTAAAGGTATGTGGTTAGTCCTTTTTATAGTTTTTCCTTTGAGGAAAACTTGCATCTTGGTGCATGTGGGACTAAAAGCATAAAGAAAATTAAGGTTTTTTAATCCTAATTAAGGCTTGTTGATCATGATTAGTGAATTAACAAATGATTACGATGTGAGGATCCTTAATCAACCACTTAAGGTCAATTAGGAGGCTAGGATAACCTTTTAAGGCCTTCTGAGATGTTGTGGAGGGAAGTGGGGTGATTTTGAATGGCTAGAAGAGGGGATGAAGCCAATAATAGGGTATATTGACAAAAACAAGGGTAGAATAGGCTTAATTAGCTAATAATCACTAATTTTCTATTTGGAAGAGGATTTTGACTTACGATGTGTCGTAAATTGGCATCCTAAATGTGAAAGAGGCTATGTAATCATCAAAGCATTTTTAATTAACCAAAATGGTAAGAAACATTAGTTAATTAGTCGAAATCAATAATTATAATAGAAATGGTAAGAACCAGAGTGATTAGTGTGCTTTTAGCAATAAGATTGTAAAATCAGAATTTAGGCATCTACATTTGCCCCTATTTGAGTTGAAGTAAGTGGCGTCACATCAAACATAGTAGACAAGTATAAATAAGTACATTTTTGAAGAAAAGTTAGTAGAATGAAGGATTCCCACTCGAGTGTTGATATGGTGATAGAATAAGTCAATCGACGATCGAAATTATGATCGAAATGGATAGAAGTAATAGGATAGGGATAAACATTATTTTTTATTTCCCAAGGTGATTTGGAAGAAAAATTAAAAGTGAAATGACATGATAGTGGAGAATGTAGGAATAACTCTTGCATCCAATCTTCAATAAGCAACTTTGTTTCATCATGTTTCCCCTATGATCTACATCATCGGCCCTTATTAAAATAAACAAAAGTGTAAAATAACATGAAAAGCTATATTACTAACATTTGTTCATTGCTAAAAATGTGTAACTCCATGCAACATACATAATGTAATGCAATAAGAGAAAGTAAACCAGATAACCTAATAGTGAAACAATTACAATCACACATACTCAAATAAACAACATTCAAGACAGTTGCACCAATGTTTTTGTTATCAAGCTTCAGTTCCCAAATGTTCGTGTTTTAATGAATAAGGGTTAAAAATGGTGCCCCAAGAAAGGATACATGTGAGGGGAATAACAGAGGACACAAGTAGGCCCATGGAAATAATTCATGTGCTATGACACAGTCTATGGCAACTCATTATTGCATGGGAGTACCGACATAGTAAGCAAGTTAGCTTTGTTAATGGAGGTAGATCACGATGATCTGTAATTCGTTTGAGACAAAGATAAAAAATAACCTAAAAAAGGTTTTTTTGTAGGAAAATTTTAGATGTTTGAGGGTAATGCATTTGATACCAGTTTCAGCTACATGCATGTTGTTTACCAATTTTTGCAAAATTATGAATTTTTTGGATTTTTAATGATTTTTACTATTTTTTTGGATTTTTGAAAAAAATTATATTGTTTTGAATTTTTGAATTTTATAGAATAAAATATTGTGGAATAAATGATGAATTCATGGGACATCATCAAAAGATGTTGTGTTGGTGCCATTTTTGAGCTTGCACCATGTTGCCCTAAATTTACAAGTCTATATTTTCTCAAAAAAATGTATTACCCTTTGAATTGATGATCTGAAATTTTTCCCCTCCAATCAAATGCTTTAAAAAATGCTCACAAACTTGTTGTTTTTCCCTAATTTGAATGAATTAGCCAAGTTTACCCTTTTTTGTGCCCTAGTTTTTCCAATCTTGCGGGCTATGTCATTTTTCCCTTTCCCAGATCATGGAAAAATTGAAATTGATCAAATCATACTTGTGTGTAATTGACAATCCAATCCCAAGGTTGAAAATGTTTGGAAATCATGCTTCAATTGATTCAAAGTTGAAAAATTTGCCATCCTTGGTGAAAAAATTGAATTCTAGGGCATCCCTGGAAGTTTTTACGTTTTGATGGTCAGACGGGCGTCATTTTCCCGTCAAATTCATCCTCAAAAGGTATTGACAACGTGGCAGGTTTTCATTGGCTGAGGAAAGGTGGGGAAGTGTTGTAACTTTTCATTTTTTCGTCTTTTTGGCAATGGGGCATTCTGGGGCCCAGGGACCCATTTTTTCCAAATTTTCCTACGTGGCATGATCTGATTGGCAGGGGGATGGTGGGTGGTCGAATTCCCTTAAGAAATAGACCTTATTTTGCAAAAAATGTTCAAGTCAAAATTTTTCCCAAAACCCTACAGCCAACTAGAGGAGGACACATGGAAGTATTTCTGGTCGGAGGGGATGCGGGTGGCAAAGAGAGGTAAACTTAGGGGATTTTGTGTCCCTTTTTCACAAAAGAGTTAAAGTAAAATTTTGGGCCGAAGCCCCGTCAATGAATCACAAAGGACACGTGTCCATGAAGGCAAAAAGGGAGGAGCAGGCCGAGGGGGGACTTAGAGTTTTTTAGCTCTAATTCTCTAAAGTTTCAAAATAAGTTTTACCCCTGCTCCAATCAAAGGAGGGCACATGGCAGCACGGCATGTGCAGAGCGGGTTGGCGGGGTGGCGGAGGTAAAAGGGGATTTTTTCCCTTTTTCACAAAAGAAGGCTTAAAATTAAAATTTGAAGCATGGCCCTGTGGCCAATCACAGGTGGACACATGTTCAACATGATTAGAGGGAAGTGCAGGCCGCAGAGGGAAATGAGAATTTTTCCCTTTTGCAAAAAGGGTTTAGAATCAAAATTTGGAGCTGGCCCATGACGAATCACAAGGAGACACGTTGTAGAGGACAAGGCGGTTTGGCGGGCTGGTGGAAGAAAAATTAAATTTTTTCCCTTAGTAAAAAAGGGAGTTAAAATGAGAATTGGGCCCACAGATTTTAGCGATAGAGGAAGCGACACGTGGCAAGGGAGAAATCGGAGGTACGGGCCTG
This sequence comes from Taxus chinensis, assembly GCA_019776745.2. Taxonomy (NCBI): domain Eukaryota; kingdom Viridiplantae; phylum Streptophyta; class Pinopsida; order Cupressales; family Taxaceae; genus Taxus; species Taxus chinensis. The sequence continues at coordinate 329,864,813 of CM034156.1, read as the reverse complement.
CGGGGTAAAAAGTTGAAATTTTCCAAAAACTCAAAAAAGGTCAAAATGCATAGAATTGAAGTGTGATCCCAATGGGACCCACCATGTGCCACGTGTCAGCTCCAAAATTCAAAGGTGGAGGGGCGGAGAAAAAAGTCAAAATTTTCCATTTTTTCAAAAAATGTCAAAAAGTCAAAAAAGTAGATCCTGAATTTCGGTTTCCAATCATTTTTTACCACATGTCCGGCCTTATCCAAAATATTAAAAATTTAACTATGGCTTATTTCTAAGTCCGCATCTTCCACGTGGAGGGCCAAGATTAAAAGATGGATAAGATCAACGGTTGTTATGCATCCATCTAGTTTTAGCGCCATGGGAGCTCTAGGAAGCTTGGAATCACAATTTTTGCATCAAAATTCATCAAATTTATAGTGATTTTGTGTTGTCTTGGCCTTCCAGGATCATTGGCATCACTTTTATGGCTTAATTCTTTGATTTGAGATGTTTTTGAAGTAATTTTTTGCCCCAGCCTGAGCAAACACGTGAAATGTCAAAATCAAAAGTTGCAGAGGTAATTTGAAAAGGTAAAAAGGTGAAAATGATGAGTAAAAGGTGTTTGCATGCCTCAATGATGAAAAACATGCCTCCAGGATGGATAATGATCCAGATATTTGTAATGATTTAATCTTTTGGGGATTGTTTTGTAACAAACTTGCACACCACAACCTGCAACCTGTTTGATCATTTTCATTGAATCATGAAGAAAACAAATTGATCCCATGGCATATTCCAAAAGAAGGCAAATGTGGCATGATATAATGCATTTTTGAGACATTGCAAAGGTAGTCGGGAAGTTGAAAATCATGAGAAAATTATGAGAAAAAGCTCATCTTCTGAGAAACCCACCAAAGAACCAGGATAATTTCTTCTGTGTTGGACATGTATGTGAGTTGGTTACAAGTGTATAGCCATCACACAGCTCTGAGATTGTTCATGAAACTCTCCCCTGTTGATGAATATAACAAGATTTTGAGTTAATCTATGTTTTCCCAGGCAATATGATGTTTGTTATCATTTTTAAATTCCTACAAATAGTTTTCATTGTTCTTGTTGCAATCTTACATTGAAAGTCTTTAGAAATCACACAAAATCTCCATTTCTTGTTGATAGTTTAGTGGCATTTGCAATCTCATGTTCAGAAGAGCCTTCATCTGATAAAGAGATAAACAAATTTAAAATCACTTTACCTTCCTTGACTACAGAGATTGCTTGTAAGCCTTTGGGGGTACCTTAGGCATGGTTTGATCAAGGTTTTTTGTGTTTAATTGAGTTCTTTACTTCAAGATTTTGTGGTGAATTCTCAAAGATTGTGTGAAGAGTGCAACCTGGGCTTCCATTTATGCCTCTTCTGGTTGAAAGAATATCTTGATTATTTGAAGCATTTTATCTGATAGTTGTTCAAGTATTGTAGAGGTTGTCAAAGATATGATATATCCCAGTTTGTCTTATCAACACCCCACCAAAAAATTCATCAAACAAACAAATCCTACCCATACTACCCCTGCATTGCATTGTGTGTCAACAAAAGGATCTAACCCATCTACAAAAATGCACAAGGCAAATCAGGATTATACAATGTCTTCAGTAACCCTTGCCTTGCATTGAAAATATCTCCATGATCTGGGAGTGACAACTTGTGAAAGTCAGATTTGGAGTGTTGATCATATTTTGCCAAGGCCTTTTTCATACTATTTACATAAATTGAGGGATATCTTCATCTCCTTCACCATTTGGGGGTTACAATATAGGTTCTCTTACCTTGGTTGAAAAGGCACAACCTAAAATAGTGAGGGTCAGATCAAATCCTTTCAAAGTGCTATCCATCTCTCCACAAATCTGAGTGCTAGTTAGATCACATCCCCAGCTACAAAATGACACACATCATGATCTATCTAACTTCAAGCTTCATGTCATATCTCTGATGCTGCTCAGACTGAAAAGGAGAAAAAATTTGGGTACCAACACCTTTTTGCACCGTTTCTGGGGACTTCTTGGAATTTCTTGGTGTTTGTGGAGTGTTTGAAGAGTTTGAGCATTTTTGTATTCAAGTATTTGAGCTGCTACATTGTTAAAATATCATTCTATGCTTCAGATCTGCAAGTTTTAAACAAGGGTTTCAAGTTTTGTCTGCCCTTTTTCCATTTCCTAGCAGTTCATACACTTTGGGTGCATTGTGATTGATTGATCTAAGAAGAAGAAGGTCTGATTTATAAGGATTTACAAAGTTTTCGGTACTAGAAAACATTTGATAAATTATTTTAGTGCATTTTTGCACAACTAAGGTGAAAGTTCCTTAGTGGCGACTCCATGCTGATTTGATATTAGTAAATACCAGTTGTCTTACCTTTCTTTCATTTATAATTTGTTGTTGAATCTGTAAAATTGGAAGGAATAATATCTCTCTTCAACAAGGATGCTACTAAGAAGTTGTTTACAGATTCAAGAAACTCAGAGCTAGAGTGGAGTAAGGTGTGGAAGGTTGTTGGAGACTTGACTACAAGAAAGGAGATCCCTATTGTTGAGTTTGAAAGTGAGCAGCCTGTTATTGAGGACTTCAATTCTTCTTCAAGTGGATCTGATTCAGACAATCCTATTGCTGATTTGAATTCCCCATCAGGTGAGGGACCTTCTTGTGCATTTGAAAGGCTTGCTCCTAAATCTGCTCCTGTATTTTCTAAATTTGCTAGAGATCATCAAGAAGGAGAGCCCTTAAGAGAGATATGTTTTGACATTTTTCATTCCCATTCCCCAAAGACCTCTCACTCCTCATCATTTTGTTTCTCCTCCAAGATCACCACCACCAAACAATATGGCTCAGCCTAGATCTCCATTTTTTGTTAACACCTGTGGTCCTATAAATTTTAGAGGAATGGATGGTTACCCAAATGTTGTCCCACAAGATGGCAGAAATAGGTTGCCAAAATTTCAAGGGTAACAATGCTATTACTGGTGATCAACATCTCAAACTTTTTGATAATATGATGGAAGATTTTGAGATAGAGTTTGAGGATGTGTATGCCAAATTTTTTATTCATACACTAGAAGAAGATGCTAGGGATTGGTACAAGGCTCTACCTGATAATTCTATTGATTCATGGACTGAAATGAAAAATGCATTTAGGTTGCAATATGGTGACAAGACTAATCCTAGATTTCTTTTATCTGAGTTTGAGAATATCAAGAAGAACCCTAATGAATCAGTCCATGACTTCAACACAAGGTTTAACAAAACTTTGAGAAGGATGCCTGTTAATTTGAAGCCTTGTTATGAATCTTGTTTAATCAAATATGCATATGTATTTGGCAAGAAAGAAACATATTACCTAAGAGACAAGAACCCAACCAATCTAAGACAAGCTTTCACCATGGCACTTCAAATTGAGAACAATATCAAAGCAATTGGGAAACCTTTACAGAGATATGGTGTAAAATTGATAAACCCTGAAAAACCTCAATCTAGCAAAGGTGCTGATTTAGAAGAGGTTGTGAAAACTTTGGCAGGGGCTGTCAAAGAAATCTCATACAAGTTGGCAAGAGCTAAGAAGGGAATTAAGCAAACTTCACAAGGTCAGCCTAGGTAGCAAACACAAGATAGATTTGGTAATCACCATAGGAATGAGCAAAGGTTTGATGAAAAAGGTAAATGACCTATTGGATCTGCAAATAGACATCCTCAAGCACATGAAGGAAGAGTGTTCCCTGATCCCTTAACTGCTAAGGTTTTTTTTGTTGAAGAGGTTGTTGATATTGATTGGTGTGATAGGTGTCTTCTACCCCATCCTCCATGTGAAGTGGACTAGTAAGAAGGTGAAGCTAATAATGATGATGGTACTGATGATGATATTTGCATGATGGGTTGTTCTTCAAGCTCACAAGGAGGAGAAACATCTACTGAAGTAATAAGTGCTAGGACAACTGCAAATTTTTGGGATTGCATCAAATGGGTACAAATATTTCTTCCCCCTCATGCTCTTGAAGTTGATGTAGTGCAAGTCATTTGAAATTCCTAAAAATGACTTTGAATACTTAAGAGCATTGATGATTAAGAAATATGATGGTGGTATCCCTTCGGAGGAAGATAGAAAATTGTTGATGAATGTTGTTGTAGCTCAAGAGAAAGACTATAACACTAGAAGAAAAGTTGTTAAGGGAGTTGGGCCTCAAGCCAAACCTAAAACACCCTTGCTCACAAGCATTCCAAAAGAAGCTCCTAGGAAAGAAGCACCTATCAAAAGTTCTACTGTCCCAAACAAAAATTACAGTCCTCCTCATGCCCAAGCTACCAAGAATCCACTGTCATCTAATGAATCTTCTTGTCTCCCTTCCAATGTTGTTTTTCCAAAGAGTGTCCCCTATGACATAGCCCAAGTATTGAGCCAAATTAAAGTGAGTGTTCCAATCATTGAGTTGCTTAGAATTCCTGAGCATAAGAAGAGAGCATTTGAGTACTTGGGATTGAAAGAAGAGAAGATTACTCCAGGCAGAAATGTAAATGTTGTTGAAACTCCACCTCAAATCATTGTTGACCTTGAAACACCACCAGTAGTAGAATATCTTGGAGAGACACCTGAGGTATATTTGGGGACATCTTTGGTTGATTCCCAATTGAATGTTGATCCATTCTTCACAACTTTGATCATAAAGGATAAGCTACTTCACAATTGTATGTTTGATTCCAGTGCATCATGTAATGTCATGCCTCTAGAAGTCATGAATGAGTTGGACATCAAAGTGACATCAGCCTATAGAAATTTTACTACCATCGACTCAAGAGAATCGTCATTTGTTGGTTGTGTGAAAGGTTTGGTAGTGCAGCTTGCATCTTATCTAGGGAGGAATTTAAAATTGGATGTTGTGATTGTTGATTGCCCTAGCCAAATGGGGTATGATTTTGTCAAGAAAGTGGGCTGCAAGTGTTGGAGGGAGTGTCCAAATGGACATGTATTTTTCCACCATTCCCATTGAGGGCAGCCTTGTCAAGCTCTATGGAGAAAAGAAAATGTTACATCTAATTAAGGATCCCAAACAATGCTTCCTATATGAAGTGTTATTTGCTGATGTAGATGCTGAGAATTTCATTTGTTTTGCTGACGAAAAATAAAATAAGATGGACAAATCAAGGTTCCTTGATATGGTAGGTTCTCCTTGGACCTTGCTATTTGATGCAGCTTGCTCCAAATTTGGGAATGGTGCTGGTATAGTTTTGCTTTCTCCTAGTTTGGAAGAGTTTGCTTTTTCCTTCAAACTTAATTTTGAATGCACTAACAACGTTGCTGAGTATGAGGCATTGTTGTTGGGGTTAAGAATTGCATGGAAGTATGGAGTGAAAGATATTGTTGCAAAAGGAGACTCAAAGCTGGTTGTCAAACAAATAAGAAAATTGTATGCTACAAAAAATCAGCGTATGAAACAGTATAAGCATGCAGTTTGGGATCTAATTGAAATGTTTGATTCCTTTAACATTGTGCATCATGATAGAATTTTGAATGTTGCTGCTGACAAGTTGGTAGTGTTGGGTTCTAGATTTGGAAATTTCACCATTTCACCTTATTGTGAATACAACATTGAAGTGCTAACTAGGCCAGTTGTCCCTGATAATGTGAAACATTGGCAAGTTTTTAATGATGATGCTCAAGTGCTAAGGTTCTTGCAAAACCAAGGTGAGTTTGCAAATCAGAATATTGATTGGGAGCCAATGGTATGCATGAATGAAGGAAGAGAAACTTTTTTTGAGAAAGACATCGTCCAATTGAAAACAAACACCATTCCTAGAGGTCTTGTTGCACTTGAGTCAAATTTTAACAATGTTGATTGCATCATAAATAGAAACATGTCTGCCTCAAGGGATGTGGAAGAGCATAACTTGGGAACAAAGGACAAACCAAGAAAATTTTGGTTGGGTAGTAGTTTAAACAAGGAATAAAAACAGTCCTACCTCCAATTGTTGAAACAATATCAAGACTGCCTTTCCTGGTCATATTCAGAGCTGAAAGCATATAGAGAAGACTTGTTTCAACATGAGATTCCTCTTGAAACAAATTCCAAACCATTCAGACAGAAGAAAAGGCCAATTAATCCACTCCTCTCCATGAAAATGCAAGAGTGAATTAAAGAAACTGAAGGAGGGAGGGATCATTCTGCCCACAAGATATTCATCTTGGGTTGCAAACCTTGTGCCAGTCAGAAAGAAGAATGGAGATATCAGAATTTGTGTAGATTTTAGAAACCTAAATAGAAGCTTCATTAAAAGACAATTATCCATTTGCCAAACATGGAAAACATGTTGCAGTTAGTAACTGGATCTGAATTACTTTCCACATTGGATGGTTTCTCTGGCTACAATCAGGTTGTTGTCAAGGAGTTAGAGAGATTTAAAACTACCTTTACCACTCCTTGGGGAACATATGTTTTTGTTAGGATGCCCTTTGGTTTGATGAATGTTAGTGCCACTTTTCAAAGAGCAATGGATGTTTCTTTTGCTGGTTACATCAATGAGTTCATTGCAGTTTACCAAGATGATGTGACTGTGTTTTCAAGGTAGAGAGGTGATCATTTGCAGCACTTGGAGAAGATGTTGATCAGATGTAGGGAGTATGGTATTTCTCTTAATCCAAAGAAGTGTCATTTTGGCATGCAAAAGGCCAAGCTGCTTGGTCACATTGTGTCAAAAGATGGTGTTATGATAGACCCTGAGAGAGTGGAAGCAATCAGCAAAGTACCTATCCCAAGAACCAAGAAAGGCATCCAATCTTTCTTTGGTCAAATTAATTTTATTAGAAGGTTTGTTTCCAACTTTGCTGAGTTGACTCTTCCAATCACAAGCATGCTAAAGAAGGATCAAGTTATCAAATGGGAGGAGGCTGCCATTCAAGATTTTGAAGGAATTAAGGATGCACTTAAGCATGCACCTATTTTAGCAGCTCCAAACTATAAGAGGCCTTTCCAAATATTTTCCTTTACCTCTGAGTATACCATTGCTTCTATTTTTCTGAAAAAGGATGAGAAAGGGGCTGAGAGGCCTATTGCCTTCTTTAGTAAGGCTTTACAAGCAGCTGAGCTGAAGTATACAATTATGGAGAAACAAGCATTTTCCTTGGTGAAAGCAACAAAGGTTTTCAGGCCTTATATTTTAAGTTAAAAGGTTTTTGCTTATGTTCCCCACACCATGGTAAAATACATCTTATCAGAGATGGAGATCTCAAGTAAAAGGTGTAGATGGGTGAACAAACTACAGGAGTATGATATGGACATCCAAACCACAAAGTTGGTAAGAGGTTTGGGTCTTGCTAAGCTCATGGCTGAGAGCAACTTGCAGACTGTAGAAGTGAATGAAGTAGAAGGAAGAAAGGGTAGATGTTCTTGGGAAATTGGTAAGTTCTTAGTGGTACAAGGATATAATCTTTTACCTCAGACACCTTTGTTGTCCTATCATTTAATAAAAATTAGAAAAGATCCCTCAAGCTGGCTTCTTAGAAATACATCATCACTGACCTTGGGCTGGCTTGGAAGAACCCTGAAGGTGTCCTCTTGAAATGCATAACTAAAGATGAAGCTCCCAAGATAGTTGCTGATTTTCATGGGGGAGTTTGTGGAGGACACTTTGCTAGAAGAGTAACAACACATAAGATTTTGAGAGCTAGTTATTGGTGGCCTACTCTCTTCAAAGATGCAACCCAGCTGGTTAGAAAATGTGATAGTTGCCAACGTTTCTCTGGAAGACTGAAAGCTTCAGGCTCCCTTCCTTTGCATCCTGTATCAATTGAAGCTCCTTTCAAGCAATGGGGGATGGACTTCATTGGTGAGATTTCAGATCCTTCTAGTGCTGGCCATAAGTGGATCCTTGTAGCCACTGATTATTTTACAAAGTGGGTAGAGGAAATCCCCACCAAGAAAGCAACACACCAAATAGTTATGGACTTCTTGTTGAATCAAATCATATGCAGATTTGGAGTCCCAGTCAAGATTGTAGCTGATAATGCCATGTGCTTTAGAGCCAAACCTTTAATGGAAATGTGTAATGAATATGGAATCAATCTGACTTATTCTTCAAACTATAACCCCCAAGGGAATGGACAAGTTAATTCCAACAGTAAGAACTTGTTGAAGATCATTAGGAGAACCTTGGAGCAAAACAACAAGAAATGGGGTGAAAATTTGAAATTTACAGTTTGGGCTGATAGGATAACTCCTAAAAGAGCTACTGGTAGAAGCCCATTTGAATTAGTATATGGAACTCAGGCTTTTCTTCTCTTACACCTACAATTATCTTCATTTCAGTTTTCCCAACAGTTGGAAGATCAAGAGCTTGGCCCATATGAATCAAGGATCACTCAAATTATTTTGCTTGATGAGGAGAGAAGAGCATCCCATCAAAGGCATGTCAGATTTAGGGAAAAATTGAAGAGATTGTTTGACAAGAAGGTCACTCCTAGAGCCTTCAATGTTGGAGATCTGGTTTTGTTGTGGGATAGTAGGCATGAAGACAAGGGCAAGCATGGAAAATTTGATGCATTATGGATGGGCCCTTATGCCATTGATATCAGAATTGGTGAACATACCTTCTTTCTCAAGGACTTAGATGGGGAATTGCTGGAGCTGCCTGTTAATGGTAGACATTTGAAGCATTTCTTGGATTAATCCCCAAATCTGAGGTATGCACCAATTGTACAGTTGTATAGTCTTTGTTTTTTTTTTGTTTTTGTTGTTTTGTTGGTGTGTGGTTTGCCCTTGTTCTTGGCAACCTTTTTTTCAGGTTCTCAGCTGGTTTTTGGTGATTTTGGCTCGTGACTCCTTTTCCCAATGGATTATTTTGGCACTTGGTCTATGTTTTTTCCTTGTGGCACTCACTAGGAGTGCCCATCCCCAAGCAAGAGCCGATGTTGGTGCCATTTTTGAGCTTGCACCATGTTGCCCTAAATTTTCAAATCTGTATGTGCTCAAAAAATGTTTTACCCTTTGAATTGATGGTCTGAAATTCTTCCCCTCCAACTGAATGCTTTAAAAAATGCTCACAAACTTGTTGTTTTGCCCTAATTTGAAGGAATAATCCAAGTTTTCCCTTTTTGTGCCCTAGTTTTTCCAATCTTGTGGGCTATGTCATTTTTCCCTTTGTCAGATCATGGAAAAATTGAAATCGATCAAATCATACTTGTGTGCAATTGAAAATCCAATCCCAAGGTCGAAAATGTTCAAAAATCATGCTTTATTTGATTCAGAATAGAAAAAATTGCCATCCTTGGTGAAAAAATTGAATTCTAGGGCATCCCTGGAATTTTTTACGTTTTGACAGTCAGACAGCCGTCATTTTCCCGTCAAATTCATCCTTAGAAGATATTGACAACGTGGCAGGTTTTCATTGGCTGAGGAAAGGTGGGGAAGTGTTGTAACTATTCATTTTTTCACCTTTTTGGCAATGGGGCATTTTTCAGGCCCAGGGACCCATTTTTTCCAAATTTTCCTATATGGCATGTTCTAATTGGCAGGGGGATGGCGGGTGGCCGGATTCCCTTAAGGTTTTTAGACCTTATTTTGCAAAAAATGTTAACGTCAAATTTTTTCCTGAAACCCCACATCCAACCAAAGGAGGACGCGTGGAAGTATTTTTGGTCACAGGGGATGCTTGTGGCAGAAAATTATGAAATTTTATGTTTTTGGCTCAAAGGGTTAAAGTAAAATTTTGGGCCAAAGCTCCGCAATGAATCAGGAAATGACATGTGTCCATGAAGGCAAAAAGGGAGGAGTAGGCTAAGGGGGGACTTATATTTTTTTATCTCTAATTCTCTAAAGTTTCAAAATAATTTTTATCCCCGCTCCAATCAGAGGAGGACACGTGGCAACATGGCAGGCGCATAGCAGGTCGGCAGGCCGACGGAGGTAAAAGGGGATTTTTTCCCTTCTTCACAAGAGAAGGCTTAAAATTAAAATTTGAAGTGCAATCCTATGGCCAATCACGGGTGGACACGTGTCCAACATGATCAGAGGGAAGTGCGGGCCATGGAGGGAAATGAGAATTTTTTCCCTTTTGTAAAAAGGGTTTAGAATCAAAATTTGAAGTGTTGGCCCGTGACGAATCATAAGGAGACACGTGGTAGAGGACAAGGCAGCTTAGCGGGCCGGTGGAAAGAAGGGAAATTTTTTTCCCTTATGTGGCGAAAAAAGATAGAAAATTAAAATTTTCCCTTAGAGAATTGGGCCCGCGGATTTTAGCGATAGAGGAAGCGACACGTGGCGAAGGAGAAATCGGAGGTGCGGGCCCATAGGGTAAAAAGTGAAAATTTTCCAAAAACTCAAAAAAGGTCAAAATGCACATAATTGAAGCATGATCCCAATGGGACCCACCATGTGCCACATGTCAGCTCCAAAATTCAAAGGCGGAGGGGCGGAGAAAAAAGTCAAATTTTTCCATTTTTTCAAAAATGTCAAAAAGGCAAAAAGTAAGCCCGAATTGGTTTCCAATCATTTTTTGCCACGTGTCTGGCCTTATCCAAAAATTAAAAAGGTAACTCAAGCTTATTTCTAAGTCCACATCTTCCACGTGGAGGGCCAGGATTAAAAGATGGATAAGATCGACGGTTGTTGTGCATCCATTTGTTTTGACCACCATGGGAGCTCCAGGAAGCTTGGAATCACGATTTTTGCATCAAAATTCATCAAATTTATAGTGATTTTGTGTCGTCTTGGCCTTCTAGGATCATTGGCATCACTTTCATGGCTTAATTCTTTGATTTGAGATGTTTTTGAAGTACTTTTTTTCCCCAGCACGAGCAAACACATGAAATGTCAAAATCAAAAGTTGTTGAGGTAATTTGAAAAGGTAAAAAGGTGAAAATGATGAGTAGAAGGTGTTTGCATGCCTCACTAATGAAAAACATGCCTCAAGGATGGATAATGATCCAGATATTTGTAATGATTTAATCTTTTGGGCACACCTAGAAACCTGTGAATGTTTTTTTGTTTGATGTCATTTTCATTGAATCATGAGAATTGTTGTAACAGAATTGATCCCTTGGCATATTCTTTTCTTGGGAAAGAAGGATCAAATGTGGCAAGAGATATATAATGCATGTTTTGAGACATGCAGAGGATTGGGAAGTTGAAAATCACGAGTAAATTCTGAGAGAAAGCTCATTTTTCTGAGAAACCCACCAAAGAACCAGAATAATTTCTTTTGTGTTGGATCTTCATGTATGTGAGTTGGTTACAAGTGTATAGCCATCACACAGCTCTAAGATTGTTCATGAAACTCTCCCCTGCTAATGAATCTAACAAGCTTTTGAGTTAATCTATGTTTTTCTGGGCAATATGATGTCTGTTATCATTTTTAAATGCCTGCAAATAGTTTTCATTGTTCTTGTTGCAATCTTGCATTGAAAGTCTTTAGAAATCACACAGAATCTCCATTTCTTGTTGATAGTTTAGTGGCATTTGCAATCTCATGTTCAGAAGAGCCTTCATCTGATAAAGAGATAAACAAATTTAAAATCACTTTACCTTCCTTGACTGCAGAGATTTCTTGTAAGCCTTTGGGGGTACCTTAGGCATGGTTTGATCAAGGATTTTTGTGTTTAATTGAGTTCTTTACTTCAAGATTTTGTGGTGAATTCTCAAAGATTGTGTGAAGAGTGCAACCTGGGCTTCTATTTATGCCTCTTCTGGTTGAAAGAATATCCTGATTATTTGAAGCATTTTATCTGATAGTTGTTCAAGTATTGTAGAGGTTGTCAAAGATCTGATATATCCCAGTTTGTCTTGTCAATACCCCACCAAAAAATTCATTCAAACAAACCAATCCTACCCATACTACCCCTGCATTGCATTGTGTGTCAACAAAAGGATCTAACCCATCTACAAAAATGCACAAGGAAAATCAGGATTATATAATGTCTTCAGTAACCCTTGCCTTGCATTGAAAATATCTCCATGATCTGGGAGTGACAACTTGTGAAAGTCAGATTTGGAGTGTTGATCATATTTTCCCAAGGCCTTTTCATACTATTTGCATAAATTGAGGAATATCTTCATCTCCTTCACCATTTGGGGGTTACAATATAGGTTCTCTTACCTTGGTTGAAAGGCACAACCTAAAATAGTGAGGGTCAGATCAAATCCTTTCAAAGTGCTATCCATCTCTCCACAAATATGAGTGTCAGTTAGATCACATCCCTAGCTACAAAATGACACACATCATGATCTATCTGACTTCAAGCTTCATGCCATATCTTTGATGCTACTCAGACTGAAAAGGAGAAAAGAAGAATTTAGAAGAATCACATCAGTCCCATGGCATTTCAGGGGTGAGAGACATAATGTGAGGGGTAAAAATTGGTACATATACCATGTGATGAGGGGTAAAAACCATCGCGGTGAGTTCATTTATCACATACATTTATCTTTGTATTATTGATTTTAATCTAACCTACGAGAGGAAATGGCGAGGGTACAGAATCAGAAACACTACATGGATCAAGTTTGAGACTACATGAGACTTTCTGGGGATGGCCCGTAGGTATAAAACGTTAAAATTTTCACCTGTGTCCCTTTATAGTGCATTAATTAGCATTAAAGCACATTTATTAGGTTAGGAAAGTGTGAGATCACAGTAATGCAGCCCTTGGGGCACATCAACATTCTTGAGGGCACACATGTGTGAAACCACGGAGGCACGTAGGTACTTAGGTTAAAATTTCATAGGCATGTAGGCGTTGGCACCCAAACATGGGTGCCTTCATGTAAAGTGGGTAGGGGGAAGAATAGGGCGACCTTGAGTGCAAACATAGATGCTGGTGCACAAAAGGGGGTGTTGGCACTTAGGAGCACTGGTGCAAAGAAGAGGGAGTTGGCACTGCTAGGGGCATGCGGGTGTGGAGGGATTAGTTAGATGATCTTAAAATAATTTTAAGAATCTCTTTAGAAAAACCTAGATGATATAATAGATGAGTTAGATGATGAAATAAAAGAATAAGATAATAAAAATAGAAAAAAAATGATTTTCAACATGTGTTGTGTCTATTTTTGTAGGTTAGGCTACCTCCATTGGCTACGCGAGAGTGACATGGGTGAATTCAGGCTTATGAGGTGAAATTTAGACAACGTGACCATATTTTCTTCAAGATCACACTGGAGGTGACTGACTTATCACACATGGCTCATATTCCACAGATTACCTTAGATCATAGCCTGCTCACATCCTTAGTTGAGAGATGGAACAATGAGAGTCATACATTTCACCTTCCGACCGACGAGATGAGTATCACTTTGGAGGATGTATGGCAGATTTTATGGGTTCCTATCCACGGTCGGTTGATTACTTATGATGGCCGTCAAGACCATATTTGGCAAAGTGTAGCCAAGTTGTTAGGAGTGGTACTTGCCAGGGTATGTCCATTGATGTTATCGAGTGTATGTCAAATTGTTGGCTAGGGTGGGTTCCTGTATTTCTAATAGCTCTTTTCAACGACATATTACTTCCTGACAAGATGGGTGCTCATTTTCCTTTGTTCCTCATTAGAGTGGTACAAAACCTTCTCGATGGAGATGTTTATTATTGGGGGCATTATATACTAGCTCACTTATATTTAGATCTTCATTTGGTAGCCTACCATGGTCAAAATACCATGGTTCATGCTACTTTATTACAGATATGGGCATGGGACCATATCATCATAGGATGCCCCGCATGAGTGTTGTGATCCTGGGCCCTCGGTGAGTCATCTATCATGGGTTGGGTTTCAGATGGAAATGACATATGTAGTCACATGGAGGACATAGATTACTATAGGCAGGCTCTATATGAGTTCCAGACTCATATGATTACATGGTGGCCATACAGATTATACCAGTGGCCTTAAGATGTAGTTGAGTTGAATTCGCAGTGGTGGATCACTTTATTCTTGGGATCATGAGTTATATCCTTGAGTGGTATAGAGTGGAAAGGGTCCAGTGGTAGTTCGGTCTCATTTAGAGGATTCCCAGAGATGAGATTTGGTATGCACATAGGTCGAGAAAGACCTTTCATATGGGGCCATGGATCAAGCTAGGATGGGCTCGCACCAATTTTTTATAGGTGGTCCCACATCCTTGGGTGTAGCGAGCACAGATTATATATCCCGGGACTACTCAAGATTATCAGGGATGAAACATTACAGTGTTTTCTCATTGATTAATGATACCATAGGTAATATTAGATACAGCAGCATAGGGGTTACAGGGTCAAGATCCTAAGTCATAGGCCCAAGCAGATCCCCAGGTAGATCCACAAGTAGGGCCACATGAAGGGCACATGTATAATAATTATTAGCTCAGCAACATGTACTAGTGTAGCACTAGGTAGTGGTTTAGCCATAGGTACTGGCACCATGGATGCCTCTTCAAGTTTCATTACGAGCACAATTACAGGCACCTCCATCACCTTTGCATGCGAGTCCACCACATAGTCCACCATGAGGTGGAGGAGATAGTGGAGGTGGAGAGCACATGGAGGAGGATATACACGTTGGTGGGAAGGTGGTTTCCTTACAGAAACAATTACAACATGTTATAGGCCTACAGCTTCAAGCGATAGTTAAGAGAGACTAGATTGCTCTAGAGAGAGACCAGATTACTATAGAGTGAGATCATCTCATGACAGAATGAGATCAAGTGGTCATAGAGAGGGCACATTTGTAGTCCTAAAGGGATCAGGATTTATTAGACAAAGCTTAGCTACGGGTAGAGCTATCTAATGCAAGATTAGAGCATGATACACTTCAGCATGTAGGTACCGCTTCAGGAGTACAGCTTTTGATTAGCCAGAGTGCCTCCCTGGAAGGTGAGGCCAATTACTATAGGATGTAGTATCATACAGCCATTCCAACTAAGTAGAAGCTCTAGATTATAGTCAGATAGCTAGTAGTATGTCACAATCCAGATCACAGAGGCCATCACGATCAATGCGATCAGTACAGGGTCTTTCGGGACAGCATGCCTCATAGCAGCATGGTGTAGTACCTTCCACACATCCATCTTAGTAGATGCCTCCACCTAGCAACAAACCTAGACCAAGAAGTCTCGAAGTGGGTGAGAGTCATGGTCGGCTCTCTAATTTATATATTAGACGTATACTTTTGGTTTATCACCTTGTATGAAGGAATACTTTTGTATGATGTATATGTACTATTTTTTATAATGCCTCGTGATGAAGGCACATTTTTGTACATGTAATTTATATATTATTTTTTATTATGCCTTGTGATGAAGGACATGGACCCGTGCCCATGATGGCATTTTGTATCTGACATGTATCAAGACACATTGATTTTGTACATGGACATTTTATATTTATGGATATATGGTGATTGATGGACTATTGATGTATTGTATTTTTCTTTATGAGATAGTATGATTAATGTATATGTTTATTGTGGTTTACATTTGTCTCACATGTTGCTTAGATCATGATATCTCATCTGATGATATTTATTTTCATGTTGATGAGATACTTTGTGTTTTACCTATCACATTTTGTGTATGAGATAGCATGTTTAATCCACATTTTTATTATGGTCTATGGTCAGGGGGGATAGAAGGGGGTCCCTCTTGCCCCTCTTGGTGATATTATATGATGTTATCTTAGCATACATGTTTAATTTTCATGTTCATGATTATGTAGCTTAGCCTTTATTGATATATGATGTATAGATGTGATGATAGATGATATGATGATGAAATGACAACAAACTGTAAAAGCAAACAACAAGCACAAATTAATCAAATCTAATCAAAACAACACAACTATCTACAAGTATGTAAGATAAAATGAACTCAATGTAATGCCTAACAGATTAAAGTAACACTCAATCTAAGTAATCAAATGAATCCAATTTAACTTTACACAAGATGAAAAATCAATGGAACTAAAACCATACAAACCAACAACTAAAGTAAGTAAACAACTACTTTATTTTTGTGGGACAGTTTTGGGAAGTTTTTCGTTATTTTGAGTATTATCTCAAAACAATGTTCTATTGTTTTGGAGTTTTCTACACAACGTATTTGAATTTTTTGAGTTTTTATAACTAACATATCAATATGTTTTGGGATTTCTTAAAAATTTATATGAATTTTTTTATGTTTTCTAAGAAATTTTCTGAAGCGAACGTGCAAGGAAATGAAGAAATGTGGATGTCTTTAGCATTAGACAGGATGTACAAGGGAAGAATTCCACGTGTTATATGCAAGAAGTGACAATGAAAAATTTCCCTAGTGTGAGATGGGAATATTCAAATTCAAATTCTTCACATTCAAAATTAGGATCAGCCGAATCAGGGAAAAGAGGGATAGGCTCACAAGGGACTCAGATGAAGGCAGAGACCAGCTTAGGACAAAGCTATCATACTCCTACATCTAAAATGATTTTGAACAACTGAATCTTCAATGGCATTGGAAATTTTTTTTCACCAAAGGACTTGTCCAAAGTGCCACCATTGCGTGGTTTTCACTATTGGATGCACCTGTTTATTTCTCTTTTTCTTTTTCTATTTTTATACTTTTTTGTCATTTTCTGATATTTTAGGGACCCCTCACCTAAGCATAGAAATGCTTAAGATGCATTAAATTCATAGGTTCTTGAAGCTCTTGACCATCTAATTAGGAAATCTTATAGGCACCTGAACCAAACTTGGCAACCACAACATACAGCCCTAGCCAATTAGGCTCAAATTTTCCCTTCTTTTCTCAGTCTTTTGTGGTGTTGAATTGATTTTATTTTAACACCAAGTCTCCTACCTCAAATTGACGAGGTATCACTCTTTTGTTGTAAATTTTTCACACTCGATTCCTATACACTTTAAGGTGATTGATGGCATGAAGTCACTTCTCATCTAATATCTCCATCTCTTCTAGTCAAGCTACTCTGAAGTCCTCTTCTTCATTCAAGTAATCTTTGAGCTTGATACGCAAATAGAGGATCTCGATCTCTAGAGGTAGCATGGCTTATGTGCCAAATACTAGGGAATATGGAGTGGCACTTGTAGGAGTGTGGATAGACATTTTAAATGCCCAGAGGGTACGGTGAATCTGTAAATGCCAGTTACGTCCTATTGTATTCACCATCTTCTCCATAATACGGATGAGGGTTTTATTGGAAGCTTTAGCTTTCCCATTACCTTGAGGGTAATAAGGGGTTGAGAATTTGAGAGATATTTTAAAACATTTACATAACGCTTTCACAGTTTTATTTTTAAAGGGATTACCATTGTCAGTTATAATGAAAGAGGGGATACCGTATCAACATATTATATGGTTCATTATAAATTTATATATGTTGGGAACCTTCAACATAGGTAAGAGGAACAACCCCTACCCATTTTGTGAAGTATCCAGTTTTAGTTATAATGAACTTGTGTCCATATGAGGATACATGGGTTAAGCTTTCCTATTAGATTGAGACCCCACTTTGAGAACAACCAAGGTGTCATGATAGGCTACAAGGATTGTGCTGGCGCATGTATCAAATTTCCATACTTCTGACAATCCAATCATTTCTTCACATGTTTGTAGCAATCATTTTCCATGGTAGGCCAATAGTAGCCTACTCTGAGTATCTTCTTTGTTAGGATGATCCTCATTAGTATGAGCCCCGCATATGCCTTTGTGCACCTCTTTGATTGCTAGGATGGATTCATTTGAATTTAAACAATGTAATAGATTCCCGTCATAGCTTTGATGGAAGAGGGTGCCCCCAAGTAGGGTATAACGGGCTATACATTGAATGAGGTTTCATTTATCGGTACGGGAAATGTTTGTGGGAAAGGTTCCATCATGAAGGTAATTAAAGATTTCATAGTACCATGGGGAAAACAGACTAACAACTTTGCATACTAAATAGGATTCTGGCATGTCATATGTTGGCATTCATAGATGCTCAAAAAAGAATGTCATATTATTGTTCCTAGGTGGGATACTCAACATGGACCCTACTGTGGCCATAACATCTACTACTTTGTTTTTTGCTCTTGTTATTTATTCAAATGTTATCTGCTCAAATAAATCCTTCAAATAATCAACCATTCTTTTGTACGGAAGAATTTTCATGTCTTTAACTTTATATTCATTTGTTTCCTATTTTATAATCAACATAGAATCACCAATTACATTTACTTATCTGATATCCCACTTAATAACTAGCTTCATCCCTACAATAAGGGCCTCATACTCTACTATATTATTTGTGCATGGGAACCCAAGTTGAAATTCCTAAGGGATCAAGTCTCCCGTAGGAGTGATCAACACAACTCTGCAACCTGAACCATGAAA
This sequence comes from Taxus chinensis, assembly GCA_019776745.2. NCBI lineage: Eukaryota > Viridiplantae > Streptophyta > Pinopsida > Cupressales > Taxaceae > Taxus > Taxus chinensis. Next base: position 329,846,483 of record CM034156.1, on the reverse strand, counting down.
GGTAAAGGAGCCATCAAAGTATAATTACCATATAACAGATTCCTCAAGGTACATTGTGGATGCATCTGGGAGTTCCAGAACTCAAAGGCTCAATACCTGGTAGTGGGCTTCAACTATTTGATCTGCTAAAACCTGTCCTTTCATGAATTCTAGTGTACATACTCAATGTCAAACTCGCTGAGTAAGATGATCCAATTATCCATCTTTCCTGTGAGTGCGGGCTTTGACAAAAAGTATTTTAAGGGATCTATTTGAAATAATCTTGACCTTATTATTTAAGAAAATAATGATGTAGTTTCTGAAAGGTGAAAACTATGGCCAAGTAAGCCTTTTCTATATGTGGATAGTTGAGCTTGTAAGCTACCAATGTTTAGCTTAAGTAGTACACAATTTTTTCTCTCTGCTCCTTGTCATACTGGGACAGCAGTGCCCCAATTGCAAAGTGTGTGGTAGAAATGTAGAGTAACAAGGGTTCACCTTTCATGGGAGGCATTAGAATAGGGGTTTAGCCAAATAGTCTTTGAGAAAAGAAAATGCTTGTTGTTGCTCTGGTCCCCAGTGAAAACTGACATCTTTCTTGAGTAGATGCGTAAAGGTGTGACACTTATCTGCAAGCTGAGAGATAAACCTTCTAATGGCTTGGATATTTCCTTGTAATATTTGTAGTTGTCTGATATTGGTAGGAGGAGGCATTTATGTTATAGTAACAACCTTGGTAGGATCTACTTCTATTCCTCTCCTTGAAACAATGAATCCTAGTAGTTTTCCAGATAACATGCCAAAGACACACTTCTTTAGGTTTAGTCAGACCTTGTAGTCCCTTAGACACTTGAAAGATGCATCACAAAAATTTCTAGGTGCTCTTCTTGAGTTTTATATTTTTCCAATATGTCATCCACATAATCTTCCATGATGTCACTGATCATATCATGGAAAATAACAAGTCATTTCCCATTGATAGGTAGTACATGCATTCTTGAGGCCAAAGGGTATGATTTGATAACAAAATGTCCCCCATGGGGTGGTAAAATTTGTCTTATGTTGGTCTTCCTCAGTAATTTTTATCTAATTATATCCTGATAATCCATCCATGGGTGATAGAATCTCATAGCTAGTTGTCGAATTGACAATCATGTCGATGTTGGGAAGAGGAAAGTCATCCTTAGGAAAAGCTTTATTAATATCTTAGAAATTGATACACACCATGATACTGACATGTTTTTTCTGAACTGAGATCACATTGGAAATCCACTTTGAATAGTCGATAGGCCTGATGAAGCCTACTTCTAATAATCTTTCTAGCTATGCTTTAACCAACAAGGTGACGTGAGGATGCATCTTTCAGAGATTTTGTTTTATGGGCTTGGTGTCTGGGTGTACAACAAGATTGTGCACCACTAATGCAGGATCAAGTCTTGGCATGTCTGTGTAAGACCAAGAGAAGATATCTATAAATTATCTCAAAATCCCTGTAAAAGTTTTTTGTTCTTGAGCTGAGAGTGAAGCTCCCAACTTAACTATTCTAGGTAGCTCCTCTGTGCCAATGTTGACATCTATTATCTCCTCCACTAGTAACTTGGACTTGTCTTCCATGCATGTAGGATCAGGGGGGAGATTAATATCCTCTTCTACCAAAGGTGGCTCAAAGAGATCCTCATCTTTAAGTGGGTCAACTATCTTGTCCATGGGTTTTTTCTGTTTGTTTGTCCACAAGCATGCTTCAAAGAGTTTTCACTATAGGACTTGGAATTTTTCTTCCCACAAGGATTTTTTATAGGAATTTTTCCCTTTCTTACTTTTTTACTTAAGTGACCACACAACTCTTCCTCCTCTCCAAAGTATGCACATGCATTGAGCTAAATGGAGAATCCTTTCTTGTGGTCATTTATGGGAACATTGTCGCAAATACTAAGGAACTCACCAATAGCCTCATGTCATTCTAAAAGACATCGATTGAAACATGTTGTTGTTGGTCCCAATTCATGAGTGATGGGTAAATGAGGTTTAGTGTCTGAGTTATAGGGGATACGGTGGGGGTTATGGTTAGGATAGCCACGTCAGAAAATAGGTTTGTGGAGGCAAGGTCTTCATAAAGACTACACCAGGAATCTGTTTCACTTTCACCTTCAGATGAACTATCTTTGCACTCAGAAGAGGTATCCTTGACCTCTAAGGGGTGAGATTCATATAGATGAACACCAATTCTATACTTACCCATTATACGATGAGGTATTGGAAGGGCTTCCAATGTACCTTGTTTTTTGTGGCTGCAACCACATCCTTTATACCCCATAGTAAGCATCATTTGATTGGGGATAACATACCTAGGTGATTGGTAGCATAGAGCCATTTCATCATCTTCAGGATGAAATACAATATCTTTGAGTATCCTTTCATCTTCTAATAATCCACCAGGAGTGAAAGTGTTAGAAGGGCAGTTCTCCCTTAATCTTTGAAACTTGTAACATGACCTACCATGTGCTTTGGTTGATAGGGGAATGTTCTGAACTAGAAGGGCTTGCTAGATATCATATTCTCCACAACCACTTGGTCTAACCTTCATCTCCCATGCAACGAAAAGGATTTTCTGATGTGGAAGCACCATTTTCATTGGGAGACAAGGTATCTAGATCCACTCATGAAGTGAGGGCCTTTGATTGAACAGGAACAGCAATATTCGTAGAAGGACACTCATAGATGGTGGGAAAATAGCCTGACAATGCTCTGCAATGAGAAAATGGTTGGGGATCCCCCTCTATCGTTAGGGTCTATCCTTCATGGTGTAACTTTAGACACTGATGATACATTGAAGGTATGACTTGCATGGCATGAATCCATGGGTGGCTGAGCAATATGTTATAAGGGAGCTCCAAGTCTAAGACATGGAAATTTGTATCATGGTTTATAGGACCCACTTCCAGTGAGAAAGTGATCATACCAGGTTGATTAGTCATTCTTCATTATCATACGCCTTTATGGTAATGACCTTTGTCTCCAAATAAGCTTTTGTGCACCCTAGTTGTTGAACTAGTTTAAGAGTACAAATATTTAGACCCGATCCACCATCCACAAGCACTCTTTTGACCTTCTTACATTTGATTATTACTTCAATATGTAAGGGTAGGTTATGGGAGGGATTTTCTTCTAGGATTTCCATGGGGCTAAAGGTTATGTGTTCTGAAGGAGTGATTTGCATACCATTTCTTGTAAGTGCATTGTTGGTCTATATCAACGGAAACTCCTGATCCCTGTAAGGTTTTGCAAAGGTTGTACTTATGAATGTTAGAAATTTTAAAAAGTTATAAAATTGAAATATTAGATGTGGTTTTCTCTAATTGATCTAATATGTCATAATGAATCTCTTGAGGAGGAGGGGGAGGAGGTTATGAGATAACAAGGTGAGATCATCATGTTGGCATGGCACACTCCCTTGATTTAATCTTGATCATGTTGATATTCTCAACAGGTGAATCAACACAACATATGGTTTGTCTTTAATACATAATTGGTACTCTTATTTTGAGATGACTGTCCCTGATCCTTATTTTCCTTTCCTTTTTATTCTTGGGGAAAGGTTATTTAAAAATCCCCATGTTTGTGTTTTGAGATTTGGTGGGGGTGGAAGAATCTATTTCTACATCACCACTGTCGATTAAGTCCTAATGTAATGCTATAATTTCAAGCACTTATCAATTTTGTGACCCTTGACATGGTGAAATCCACAAAACTCATTTTCCCTAAACCATGATGGCTTAGGTGCATCATCCCCATAAGGTGTTGTTTTAGGATATCAAACCATGTTGACGACCACTAACTGCTTTAGTATTGACGATATTGAGTCAGATAGAGGGGTGAAAGCACGACTTTGTACTCCATAGGTGGAGTTCCCTTTTGCAAGCTTCAAAGGAGCATGGTTTTGAATGGCTTGTACTGGTTTAGAGTCTACTATTCCATCACCGATGACATTTTTGTTCTTATTAGGAACAAAATTTGTTTAGTCATTAGTTTTGGAATCGTTATGATCATGTGAAAAGGGTTTTAGGGTCCCTCTAGCTAACAACATTTTTCAATTTGAATCCCCTTTTCAATCACCTCTTCGAATGTGTTACCACAATGCATTTGTAAGTGGAATGTAATTTCAGAGTGAAGGTTGGGTATAAATATACTTATTAGTTATTTTTCAGGTATGGAGCAAGGGAAGTGACTAGCTAACCCTCTCCATCATTGTAGGAAAACAACGAAGTTCTCATTGTTTCATTGTTTTGCATTGCATAGATCTAGCATGGTGACATCACTCTCTATATTAAAAGAGAAGTGACGTACAAAATGTTCTGCTAGTTCTAGCCATGTAGATATGGATCCCTTGGGGATGTGTAAAAACCACTCTAGCGCCTGTCCTCCTAAACTCCATGGGAAGAGGTGAATAAGATAGTTGTCACTATACACGACCTCTTGACATGCCATATAGAAGTATTTGATATGATCTCGGGGGTCACCTTTTCCCTTATATTTATCAAACTTCAGAAAATCAAAATGTCATGGGAAAGGTACCTATAACATGGCTCTATCAAATGGATATGGGCACAACTCATCAAACTGGTACTTTTTGTTATTACCAGTTTTTCCTTCTTGCAATGCTAGAAGGGCATTCTTCATCATGGACCACTCTTGATTGAAGATTTGGTCTTGTGTGGGTGGTGTAGGTATATACGAAGGGTTAAATCTAGGTGTATTCCCACCCTTATTCTCTGCAAAAAAATCCTCATAGGGGTCTTTTCATGTCTCTCTTCAAGGAGTATTTGTTTAGAACTCATGGTATGAAGTTATAGGTTTAGCCTTTGGTATAGCTTGTTTTAACGGTTTCAGTTGTTCCTTGTTTATGTGTGAAGCCCAAACTTGCCAATTAGCGAGTAAGAGCTTGCACCTGTTTTCTAAGGTTACCTCTTGAGTGGGTACTTCATTACGATCTTCATGTGGAGGAGGTTTCTCATGATGAGCATGTTCCTCATGGTCTTCACAATGTACTCTAACAATAGGTATATGATAGTCTCCATCATTTTCAAAAGGTATCTCCTCATCATTCTGTCATCCAGAAGTAGAGGCATGACCTAGGTTTAATATTTCATTGATATGGTGACGAGGATGGTCTATTTCTTCTTCTCCATGAACCATGCCGGTAATGAGAGAAGGGTCTAATGTAGAAGGTAATCGGGCTCCTAGTTCTACGACATGTAAAAGGACCTCATGCTTGTTTTGAAACAAGTAATCATCAAAGTGGGGTGGATGACATTCCATGTCCACACGAGGAGAATTATCCTCACCACCACTATGATCAATCATGACATTATCCTCCAAAAGTGGGTTGTCACTTCCAAAGGGATCGTTTCCTAACTTGCGATACCCCATTCTTGTAATAGGGGGCATAACGTGAAATATTTTACTAAGGTTTACTAAAAGGGACCCTAGGTAAATTTTCGCAGTGTAACGACACTAAGTCACTATAAAGAATGGTGACTATCAAATAGTCATGAATCCAATAGGTCAATATGAACCCAAGGATACTAAAGAATAAATAATGATCTACCCTAACAAGGTAATATGTGATGAGAAATGTCTAGGATAATACAATGACATATAAAATTTCAAATCCAGTCACAACAAAAGTTTACTCCCTATGGTTTCCAAAGTAGGTTTAAATCAAATAGTGACAACACAATATCACCACTTAGGCCAAGTTTGAAATAAACAAGACCTAAATGCTAAGAAAGTTTTGACACGATCCTCCAACAAGGTATACTAAAACTAGTTTTGGACACAAACAAAGTCCAAGTTTTTGAAAATGGAAGTTAGCAATGCGAGTAGCATAACAACACTATTTGGACACGTAAACCAAGATTTACGATGAAAGAAATATTTTTAGTATCAAAATGATGTTGTCACGATGTGAACAACGTAACCTCAACACTCACAAAAAATCAAAGAAATGTTAGGATAAAAAACTAAGCCTAAGTATATCAAGAAGTTACTATGCGTGCGAGCAGTGTAACAATACAATTTAGAGACTTAGACCAAGTTTCACAATGGAAACAAGACGTAAGTATCACAATTGTATGGCTATAATGTGGGAAGCCTAACAACTCAAAGGGAGACAATGATGATATCACCTAACTACAATGATAATTAGTCTCAATATGGGTTTGAGACAAAGGGCCTACTAGAACATGAAGATGTACCATTCACACTTTCAACACTTGCATTCCTGGCATTACAACCTAGTCATGTAAGTAGACTACAAAAGTGGTGGACACGATTATTTCTAGTGGTATGTGCATATGTTGTTCTTATTTTTCCCCAAATTGTAAACAAGAAAACAAATGTGTAAACCAAATGGTGATGAAACAAACTAAGTGTAACTTTTGTAGAGTTTCACCTTGTCTTAAGACAAGTGAAAAACTAGGACAAAGTAACACATCGTAGGTCTCATGATGAATAACATGCAGTTTCAACTTTAAGGGACTCTTCCCCTTGTTTGAATAACAAGGTTTAGACTCCAAAAAAGTTTTCACTTTGTGAGAGCTCTATAGAACACGATGTCTAAGTCAAATTGGCTCCAAGCCACAAGCTTCCTAGTGGTTCTCTCTCTAGGTGTCACAAATTACCTCTGCGAGCTCGGTTTTCCAAGAAATTCACACTGACTAATCTTGGAGTATCCTGTCTTTACTTTACCCCCTTCAATATAATGAGAAATAAATGTGTTCAGTTGTATTTTCATTGGGGTCGTAATGGAGATAAATTTGACTCTAAACTCACCAAGTCAATACTAATCAATTGGGTAGTGGATCACTTTCCCATTTCATTCACAAGGTTCCCTCTTACGTGAACTACTTTGGGGTTCCTAGGAGAATTCCTCTTGTTATCTTAAGGATTATGCCAAAGGAAGTTTCTCCTAGTTAAGCGGATGAGCCGTAGCTCTTAACCAAACCTGCAATACAGTGTGATGAATGATGTGTGGTGTATTTTCTTATCTTTTGGATTAGGAAATTTGGTTTAGACCATCGTTGGCAACCTACAACACACTTGAATGTTAGAATTTGGTTTGAAGAGAGTTCTCCTTTCTTTAGAAAGTGTTAGGTTCTACATACAAATGGTTAGTAGTTATCCCAAAAAGATCTACAATATCATAAAAAGAGGATTCAATGTTGCTTTTGGTTCTCAAGATCATCCAAGGATGCGAGAGAAGAGCATACACAACAATCAATCCAACTAGATAACAATGAAAAGCTTGTAAATCAAATAACCACCATAATACTTTGTAAATCAAGATTCATTCCCAATTAATCCAAGTGTTTTTTAGTGAAAAACTAAAGTTGTTTTTTATTCTCAAGATCACACAAGGTGCAAGAGAAGAGCATACACAAGCTTTAGCCTTAGTTATTTATCAAATGAAAATCTCTTAAACTAAAAGAATCATATACATGCCAAATAAAATTTCATTCCCTTAAGCATAAAAATGAATAATGGATTTTCCCACTTACTCTAATGTTAGAAAAATAAGGTTTAAGGATAATTTTGATTCTCAATATCACACAAAGTGCAAGAGAAGAGTATACACAACCCTATTCCAAACTCATACAAAGCATGAAAACAAAATTAATTCATCAAACCCTAAGTAAATATGTTAGAAAAATTGTTCTAAATCAGAAAATCTACAGTAACAACAGCTAAAAACCCCTGGAAAATGACAAAAGCACAAAAAACCAGAAGTTGAAACTTTGAAATTTGAGCCAAATTTACCTTAGCACACCAACGTGCCCCTTATCATAGTAGGGCATCCTTTATAGTAGTCAACACATCTCATAAAACATAGTCTTTAAAATCATCAGTGTGTCTCTGTCAAATTTACACAGTTGATTTACGTGGTGTGTGACCTAAGAGGCGTCAGCATGCACACTTTGAAGCACCAGCGCACTTATACATAGAGGCCAAAAAATTCAATGAAACGCAAGCACATCCAGTGAGCGTGAGCATGTATCAGAGCATAGGCAAACATCCTTGAAGATGTGAGCACACCTTTTGAACGTGTGGCATGGCCTTTGAAGACGTGGGCACTCACCTTCCTGTAGGTGGTCAAAACACGGGTTTTGATAAGAAAAATTTGAAAAAGCTCAAATATTTGACTTTCTGATGGAATTTTGATAGCACTTTACCTCCTTATATCCTGCAAAGAACATAAAAATGCAACATCTACTACTAATCTAGTTGAAACAACTATCAAAATTGAAAATTGATCTACAAAACTTTGAAATTTACTCTAAAAATCTTGAAACTAATCTAGAAATCTTGAGAAACTAATCTAGAAAGCTTGAAACTAATCTAGAAAACTTGAAACTAATCTAGAAAACTTGAAACTAATCTAGAAAACTTGAAACAAAAAACTTTGAAACTAAGTCAAAAATATTTAAAAATGAATGCAATGGGGTAAGCTCCCACCAGGCGTGCCACATGATAACTACTAAAAGTCTCTAGCACAACTAAATAGCTAGACTAACACTACATAGTCTATTAACAAATGCTTTATGAATTAAAAATAGTAACATCAATGATAAAAGCTTAATGGAACAACATACTTGAAACAACTAACATGATATAAATCAATCTTAGCTAAAGCATGCCTACTTAATATGAATTGCTAACTAACATAAACCTAAATAGATCTAAGGGAAATCAAATTGGGTTTGTTACTACTTCAAGAGAGGTGAGATGGTCTCTCCAAATATGACTACAAGATCATATTGGATACCCATCTACTAACCCCATTGAAGATTGGAGGAAAAGATTGAGCTTGGCTCTTAATCATATTTCTTATATGATATGTAATTCAAAGCATGGTGTAAAGTTTAAAGGTATGTGGTTAGTCCTTTTTATAGTTTTTCCTTTGAGGAAAACTTGCATCTTGGTGCATGTGGGACTAAAAGATTAAGGTTTTTCTAATCATGATTAAGGTTTTCTAATCATGATTAGTGAATTAACAAGTGATTAGGATGTGAGGAGCCTTAATCAACCACTTAGGGTCAATTAGGAGGCTAGGATAAGCTTTTGAAGCCTTCTGAGATGTTGTGGAGGGAAATGGGGTGATTTTGAATGGTTGGAAGAGGGGTTTAAGCCAATAATAGGGTTTATTGACCAAAACAAGGGTAAAATAGGCTTAATTAGCTAATAATCACTAATTGTCTGTTCGGAAGAGGATTTTGACTTACGATGTGTCATAAATTGGCATCCTGAATGTGAAAGAGGTTAGGTAATCAACAAAGCATTGTTAATTAACCAAAATGGTAAGAAACATTAGTTAATTAGTGGAAATCACTAATTATAATGGAAATGGTAAGAATGAGAGTGATTAGTGTGCTTTTAATGATCAACCCATAACATGATTGGTCTTCACATTCATAGATGTATCCAAGTACAAGCCATCTAGGGACATGTACAAGTAGCAGTTCTGGGCACTAGATAGTAACCCTTCTCATTGGAACCTATACCAGAGGGCAGTTAATATTTTTTTCTGCAACACTTAACACAATTGTCAGTAGATTCTATCCATAACATGTATATTATCACAATAAAGTGCATAGTATATACATAAATAAGCAATGTCTCCATTGCTTTTAACAATTCTTTTTCATATAAATAAAATTCACATTAGATCGAATCTTGTTTAAACTATAATTGAATTTGGTAGCAGATCATCTGTTCAGTGGTAAGTATAAATATTATGGGAAGTATTAAAGGTATAAGACGAATTAGAGCTAGGATGAACCTTGATCCCCTAACTTCTTCTCCAAACCCCTGAGGTCACCATAAAACACCCTTGGATGCTAAGTATGAGATACCCAACAATCATTTATTTGCTAAACATGACAAGATTAAAAATTCAATAATTAACTATTCCTAAATACAAAACTTAAACATTATACACAATCACAGTACCATGAACACTTGATCTACATGACATTATATTTTTAGAAAAGGTTTCTTACATATTTGGATCAATTATTCATATACACATATTTAATCTATTGTATATGATCGTCTTGAAGTTTTATATCCATCAGTTATAAGAAGCATAACCATGCACATGATAGCAAACTGTAAAGATGACATCGATAAAAGGTCACGTATTAAACATTTATATACAACACTTACAACCTACATAACATAATGGTAAATGTAAATGATAAAACAATGCTTCAAATGGAGCTTCCAGTGTTGTGTTTATCAAATATACAGTTTTAAATTTTGTCCTCATCTGATATAGATTTGTTGCCATTTTATTTAAAAAATGGGGTTATTAGGGAATACATTTGGTTGTCTACTAATATTTATCAAGCATTCATGTCACAAATATAATATATTCTCAAGACTATGTTAAAATATAGACACCAAATCACATAACTGTTCAGGTACATTTTTTTGTAGGATGCGAGATCTTGCATACACTATTCTGTATGATTCCTAAGTGATAAATGAACTGGAACCTTGAGTTTCAATTATGTGGGTGTGTTAGTAAGCTTTGCTTCTCTCTTGAGATGTATCATCTTGATCAACTAAGCGGTATGTGAGCTCCTATGACATGTTCCCTATATCAACCTACATTCACAAATCATTAATCTGAGTCTGGACACTAGCACCAAACTAAAGACTCAAAATCGCCCAACATTAAAGTATGGACACGTAAAATCTGACCATAAGCAGTTTTAATACTAAAATTGGACTAATTATCCTCATTTCCCATAATTTTCATTATAATTATTGATTTCCCACTAATTAACTAACATTCCCCTCAATCTTGAGTAAATTAATGATACTTCATTAATTAAATAGCATTATACTTCATTTCTGAATGCCAATTAATGAACACTTTGTTAACTTATAATCCTTCTTTGGAATTAATTAATTGAAAATATTTCTTAGTTAATTAACCATTTCATAATCTTGTATTTAATCTTGAATAAACCTTCTTATTAGGAAATTAAATCCCCCTTTTAAACTAAACATAGACAATCAATGCAACTACCTAATTTCCCTCTAAATCACCTCCAAATGGAATTCTAATACTCATCTTGGTCTATTAATTAATCCTAGTTGATTAATTAAATCATTTCCAACTCCCATGAGTTGCTTAATTCTAATTAATTCTTTCTAATCATGATTATCCCTTCTAATTATACTTTATATTTTATCCTCACATTCAATAGGATTGTAGCTTCTCCCAAATTAGAAATCTATATATAGAACCTAGTACCTGCCCTTCAAAATTTACACCACACTTTTTCTAGTGATTATAGGTTATGCAGCTTGATGATAAGAGCATTTTCCACCATTGAAAATATTATTGATTATTTCAGTATCTTTCATTCTCATTTGCATGATTAGTAAAGGAAGATACAAACATGTTCATTAAGCCATTTTGGATGAGATTATTTCCTATTTTGGGATATAACCATTCTTTGATTGTTTATTATCAAGTGTATTTCATACTAGGAGATAATCATTAATAATAATAGAATTTTTAATATCTAAATTAGCAAAGAATATGCTTATAATGTTTTATTATTATTTACCATTGTGGATGCATTAATTTAGCCTTTTATCTTGTAAGCCTAATCATGATGTTTCTAAGGCCTAAATTACCTAGATTAGGATTTTAATAATACTTAGATGTTAGTTTATATTCATTAAATTTAGTCTTCATTTATCTATATGCAACACATATGGTACACCTGATGGGACACCCCTTTGTCTCATACGCATTATTTATTTTGGTTAAGTTTTCTTTTTGCATACTAACATATTTTTAGAACCATCCGAGGTGACATAACTTGTGTTTCTTAAGAATGTTTTGTCTGATTTTCATGTGTCGAGTATTTCTTGGAGGTATAAAATAGGTGAAGTTCTGTTAAAATTAGATCTTGATATGAAAAATTCAAGCTTTCTCCATGTTTTCATTTTCTAAGCTTCATTTTTCATCATTCTACATGTTATTTTTGTCACTTTGTTGAAAATATTAAGTTTTTGAGCATGTAGGTTAGTGTTTGCATAGTCATTGAGTCCTTCAAATCTATTCACGTATTAAGGAGATGGGTTGCTATCAAAATTAAATCTTGATATGACAAAATTCAAGCTTTCTCCATGTTTTCATTTTTCGAGCATCTTTTTTCATCATTCTACATGTGCTAGATTTTCCCAAGGTGAAATTTGTTGATCTGATATTAAGTTTTTCAGCATGTAGGTTAGTGTTTGATAGTGTTGAGTCTTGAACTTTAAGGTCACATATTAATGAGATGGGTTGTTTCAAAATTGAATCTTGGTGAGAAAAGGATTCGGGAATAGGTTTTACTGATGTCTGGTAAATTTTTAGAGTTTACATTGATTCAGTGCATTTAAAAAAAATGCCATAGTGTTGTCAATATAAGAAAATATGAATGTAAGTTATTTTCGAAGGCATGTAGGTTAGTGTTGAATTCTAATCCATTTTTTGCAACGTGAAAAATATTGAAGTGAGTGAATAAAATGAGGGAACCAAAGGTTTCATGAAATTGAGATTTGGACATAACGAAAATTTTTAGCTATGACATCCTTATCACTTAATTGAAGTAAAGACAACAGTAATTTCTTTCGCATTTTAGATTATACATTTTCCAATAAGAGGTTAAGTGCACATGTGATTGTGATTCTCTTGCATTATGTGTCAAGCGATCTTGGAAAGCATAACCATAGTCTCCTGAACCTTATAATGACATCTATTTTTAAAATATGTCAGATTAAAGGTCATTGAACATCACTAAAATGAAATGAACATTGGTTAAATTAGGTATATGCTCTTACATAAAATGGAGCATTTCCATTCCATCTTGATAAGCAACTTCTCTTAAGGATGACAATTTTAAGGATGTCAAATTAAAATTTTAATTTGATCATTTACGCCAATATGGATAGCCTACTTGGTATTTTGACTAGTGTTACGTTGAGTCAAACAGAATCATTTGACGCTATGATCATGGGATGAGGAAATCATTTTCTAACACATTTAAATTGTTTAATAAATGTTGTTTTCCCATTTTTCTTAAGTTAGATCAAAGTTTGTGTATTCTCTTCTCTTGCTCTTTTGGGTAATCTTGAGAATCAAAAGTAACTTTCATATTCATTTTCTAACATTTGTGTTTACTTGGAAATTTCATCATTTAAGTTGTTTAAGGGAATGAATCTTTTACAGAGCCCATTTTACCAAGTTTCATTCAATTTAAGTGTTTCCATTTTCTAATCTAGTTGTATCAAGTTATGTGTATGATTATTCTCTTGCATATTTTTTATGATCTTAACAATCAAAAGCAACCTTGGTTCACTCTTTATATGGTAAAGTAATAACTAGTTTACAAGTACACAGGACTTATACACTTGTCCAAAGAATCAAGATCTAAAAAAATACTAATAATAGTGTGTTTGTAGGTTTTCAATGGTGTGCTAAACCACATTCTTAATTCAAGATTAAATAACACACCACTTTATTCAAAACATTGTCTTTGCAGGTTCAAATAAGGGATTAAAACCCATCCACTTTAAACTATGGGAAGTATCTTGGCATAAGCCATAAAACTCATTATGAGGATTACCAAAAGAATCCCAAAGTAGTCCACACATTGAGGGACCTAGTGGATGACACAGGAAGTTCCTTGCTACCCACTTGACTAGGACAAAAACCCGTGAAGAAATGCTTCAAGTTTTCTGTATGAGGCCCCGTTCATTAATTTAATTGTGGGGTAATGGTCCTTTGTCTAGGATTTATTCTAGAAAAGAGTACCTCTCTTAGGAAAGTAATGTCGAGTTTTGAGAACAAAATCCATGGGTACCCATTTGGCATTGGGGCCAACTTGAATTTATCCATCGTGTTCTAAAGATTCTTCACAAAGAAATGAATTTCTAGGAGTCAAAACCTTGTTATTCGAACAAGGGGAGAGTCCATTAAAGTTTATTCTATGTGTTATTCATCACGAAACTTACAAGCCATAACTTTGTCTTGTTTTATACCTTGTTTTTAAACAAGGTGAAAATTTTTTGAAGTTGGGTTTGTTATCCCATAAAATTGGCAAGGGCAATTTTACGGGTAACTATACCAAAATTTTTCTTTGGTCCCTTGTCAAGGACCCCTCCACATTCGGAACATTGCAAAACCCTTTCCCGGGAAATCTGGTTTTCCGGACTTAGCCATTTTTGGTCTTTTTGGGTTGGGCGCACCTATTGTTTGTGCAACATAGGGTAAATTTGTGCCCCCTTCATATCCTTTGGCGCACCCTTTGGCATGTCGACACACATTTTTTTGTGCCTCACCATGTTATGCCTTTCTTTCATGCGCCAAGGCGCATGTGCCTTCGTGTCAACAATATTTTTGTTGTGCCACATTTTGGTGCACCATGGGTGCACATATTGCCATGTTGACAGCACTTTTTGTGCACCAAGGGTGCACATAACTTCGTGTTAACACACATCTTGGTGCGCCACAGGGCGCAAGTTTTGCAATGTCGACAGGTCTTTTAATGCGCCACTTCAAAAATTGGTTAGCGCATTTATTACACCTTTGCCTATATATAAGCGCATCCGCCCTGTCAGTATCACCAGTCAGAAAACACATGATTGATCTTTTTCCTCTGCACTTATCAGCATGCCTGTCGTCCTCGTGTCACATTCATGGACCCTGTTTCACCTCTCGCATTCTATATATTCCAGGTAAGTGGTCCTCGTTTTTCTCGTGTTTTGGTTTTGTTGTTGTTTGTCTGATTGAGTGGTAGGATAAAATAGATCTAAGAACCATGAAGCTCCTCCTGCCTTCCTATTTTTCCCTCCCAGAGCTATTCCCATCCTTTTTCCAGATCTGCTGGTTAGGATAACTCTGCCCTGAAAGCAAAAATCCAAAATCTCCTTCCTTCCCCCCCTTCACCACTTGAAGCAATGTGAAGTATGCCTAAAAATCGTGATCTGTTAGAGAGGGAAGAATCATTTTCCAAAAAACTACGTTTTCCCTTGGCGTGCGCGCAACCCTTGTAACAAGAAGTACAGTCACGCCTATGGCGCACTAGCTTTAATTATAGCACATGAGCTCTCTGCGCTTTGTGAAAACTAGTCTCCGTATGGACGTAGGCGCTTTCCTTATCGCTGCAACAAAAATGTCATATGCTGCACGTAATAAATATGCACCCTTGGGCGCACCCAACTCCCATGTCGCATATCAAATACCTGCGCCATAGGCGTACCTTGCATCCATGCAACACCAGCATTACTTGCATTGAGTGTAAAACTGTGTTCAAAGGCATGGGCGCATCCCCTATTACACCAACATCATGTCATGCAGACCTCCCATGCACCGCACCAAGTTCCTTTTTTTGCACCTGAAGTCTATGTTACACATGCTAAACTTACGCGCCTTTGGCACACCAAATCCCCGTGTAACATGAAAAATGTATGCACCTATGGCGCATCCTATCCCCGTGTAACATGAAAAATCCATGCGCCTGGTGTAAAACACACATAAGTGGCGCAGGCGTACTTCTGATTGCAACAACAAAAATGCAGCCTACAGTATCCATGTGCCTTGCACCCTTTGGTGCTGATTTGTCCCTTGTAACACCATTTTTCTGTGCACCACACTATTTAGCCCTGCAGCTTGCAGTGTTCATGCGCCTTGTGCCCTGATGCCTTAAAATTGCTAACTCTTCCTGTTGTCAATACTTTAATGGGAGATCAATTAGCTAACATGACTCTCCTGTGTTGGGTTTCGTTTCTTCTTCTTGTAGATCAACAACTAAGTTTAGGACTACATATGTCTACATCAAGCAAGAGGCCTACCAAGTCTAAGGGCAAAGCCAAGCTTACAGAGGAAGAAATGAAGTACAAATATCAGAGGGTCAGGATGCCCGAATCCCAGGCAGAGTGTGACCTAGACATAAGAGACTCAAAACTTGGTCATATCGATATGGAGGACTTCTAGGCTAGAACCAGAAGGGTCACAGGAAGTCCGTGGATGGACAAACTAGTATGCAGTGGCCTACATTTTTCTGGAGGGATCCCGGTTAGTGCTGTGAACAACGAGTTCATGATGGTAGTAGCCCGCTGCTACAACAAAGACACAAGGTGTGTGCAGAATGAGAAAGGCGAGGTCGTGATCAACCTCACTGCCCGACACTTCAAAATAATGCTTGGCATTCCTCACCACCAGCACTTTGTGGCTATAAGCCAAGAAGATTGCACCAAGGCTTGGGAAGATAATGAAGATCAGTGTATGTAATTAATGAATGAGGAATACCTAAAAAACAAGAAGGTGGTGACCATATGGCCATAAGTCATTCATCGCAGTGATTTCTCAAAGGAACTCAGTGATACCATCACGTTCCTAAGTAGAGTATTTGGGCTTCCTGATGCCCACTACTTTCATAAATGGATGCTTAGATACCTGGAGACAATGAACAAGAATGTTCTAGATCAACGCTTCAAGTGGGCGGAGATCATAAGCAGCACTATATCTGAGCAGCTCCAACAACTTACCACAACAGGGAGGTTCTATATGAAATCCTACATAGTTTGTGTTGCGGCCTCAGAAAGAGATTATCCAGCGTTGATGCGGTGCGGGGTTTGGCCCCAGGTAAAAATATATGAATACTATCCAGAGCTGAAGCTGGAGAATAGTATTCCTCAGTTTACAAAGATTAACGATGCCTTCTTCTACGGCATCGTCTGCCTTTTGAGGCCAAACATGACTCACGGTCGTACGACTAAGAGCATTGTTGCAGCAACAAAGAAATGGGGGGCATTGTTCACTCAATTCCCCACCTTCACTTATCTAAAGGCAACCAACTTCTTGGGGGAACCAACCAAATTGCCAAGATATGCCGGCCCCAAGCTGATCCTGTTGGAGCTGTCAAGACAGTTCATATAGACACCTAAAATCCACCTATGCAGTTTTAATACTAAAATTACACTAATTGTCCTCTTTCCCGTCATTTCCATTATAATTAGTGATTTCCTACTAATTAGTTGGCATTCCCCTCCATTTCGGTCAATTAACAACACTTCATTAATTAACTAGCCTTTACCCCATTCTGAATGCCAATTAACGACACTTCGCTAGTTATAATCCTCCTTTGAATCAATTAATTAGCTATTAATTAGCTAATTAAGCATTTTTAACAAGATATTTAATCAATAAACCCTTCTTATTGGCTAAATCCCACTATCAAATTCTTCTCAATCTCATACCTATTTCTCTTCTAAATCACCTCTAATTAGCCTAAAAAAGCTTATTCTAGACCTATTAATTAATCCTAATTGATTCATTACAGCACCTTCAACTCCTATAAAGTTGTTAATCACTTGTTAATTCTAACCTAATCTATGGTTATCCATTAACCTTGATTATACTTTATCATTTAGTCCCACATGCACTCAAGATTGCAAACTTCTCTCCAAATTAGAAAGCTATAAATATAGGACCTAAGCTACCTACCTTCACGCCTTACATCACACTTTTGAATAACAATAATCATTATAAAGCATGATGAAGCCATTACTCCATTGTTGGAATAGCTTACATCCCAATCTTGTATCCATTCTTCTTCATTTGCTGAGTTGGTAAAGAAATATCTAAACATGGCCATTATAGCCATTTTGTTAGAGATGTCCTTTCACCTTCGTTTGAAGATAACAACACACATTTTGATTGCTTTTAAATCTTCATAGGCTCAATTCTTATAGCAATCAATTAACATAGTATGCACATGCTTTTAGTTTCAAGAGCATTGCTTAAATGTTTAGTGTTAAATTTCTTTATTGATGCATTCCATTAAGCTTTGAACTTCATGGTTCATCTGAGTGAATTTATTAACTTAGCTCTAATAGGATACTACTTGGTGTTAGTTTAGGTTCATTGAATTTCATTGCTTGAAAGTTTCTTAGATGCTCACATTTGGCATCGTCCCCTCTGGGTGGCCTCGACCTCTTTATATCTTTCTCGCATCTTTTGGGTCTTTTCAATCCATTGGGAATCTTATTTTCTTGGTGGTTTGACTTTTAGTGGTTAAGTTTGAAATTCAAACAAGGGAATCATATATATACAAAGTTATGTGACCACAATAAAGGACCAAGTTTCTAAGCACCTACTACTATCACCTAAGGTTGCATTCAAAGGCATTTCAAGAGCATCAAGGCATTCATCTAGCTATCATTCAAGGGACAAGGGACTGCATTCTTCTACATACACTTAATAGGAGGGGAAGTTCATTTTTCCATGCATGCATCTATTTACATCTTCTACATCTAGTTATTACTCGATATTAAAGTGTGTATGGCACAAGAGTCACCTAGGGCACGATTCTACACACACACACACATTAAACTACATGGAGTCTAAAATGTGGTGTCGTATTAGTGTTTCAAAGTGTGCACTCATGTTCTAAAGGCCATACTCACATTGTCATGGATGTTCTCACATCTCACTGGATGTGTCTGTGTTACACTATTTTTGAGATCTCTGTGTTAAGGTCATACTCACGCTTCCAAGGCCACGCTTCTATCTCGCTGGTCACATAGGTGTTAAATTTTTTCCTTCCAGACTGTGTTTTCTATCAAAGATGCAATCATGCTACCAAGGATGCACTTGTGTGTTAAAGGATGCGCTGCCATTGTTAGAGGCACACTGGTGCTCAAAGGAACATGTTGTTATGTAAATGGGCGTGTTTGTGTGATTTGTTTAGATTTACACTAACTTTGAGGTTTTAAATTTTGATTTTATGTGTTTTCTATTGATTGCAGGTTTTTCTAACTATTTTCTATAGGTTTTTAACATTTTAAATCAAATTTCTAACAAATTTACTTAAGTTTTTTATGAATGCTTTAATTTCCATGTTTTGTGCAAGTTAGTCTAAAAATTTGTGTATGCTCTTCTCTTGCACCTTAGGGTGATCTTGAGAATCAAAAGCATATTTTAGTTTGTATTTTCTAACATTTTGGTTAAATTGGAAACTTTAAATCTTTCATTTTGGCTTAAGGTAATGAAAAAATCATCAAGTTTTGTTTAAAGTTCATTTTGGTTAAATTGGAAACTTTAAATCTTTCATTTTGTCTAAGAGAATGAACATTTACCAAAATTGAACAATTAGGTGCAAAAGAGATGCAAGCTTTTCCATAAATGGTTTATTTAATTGCAAATCTTTCCTTTACTTTTTAGTTGGATTATTTTTTGTGTATGCTCTTCTCTTGCATCCTTGGATGATCTTGAGAATCAAAAAATACACTTGATCCTCTTTTGATTAATGTGATTTTCTTGGAGAACTACTAACGTTTGAATTATAGGACCATATTATACGCTTGCTAAAGACTTGGAGATCTAAACAAAAATCTAACTACATGTGTGTTGCAGGTTGCCAAATGGTGGTCTAAACCAAATTTCCTAATCCGAAAGATAATAAAACACACCACATCATTCAACACATTGTACTTGTAGGTTTTGGTTAAGAGCTACGGCTCATCCACTTTTAACTGGGAGAAGTACCCTTTGGCATAAGTCTTAAAATAGCAAGAGGTATGCTCCTAGGAACCCCAAAGTAGTCCACGTAAGAGGGAACCTTGTGGATGAAATGGGAAGTGCTCCTCTTACCTACTTGTCTAGTATACACTTGTGAGATTTTAGCATCAAAATTATCTTCATTAGTGAAAATACAACTGAATGCATTTATTACTCATTGTATCGAAGGGGGTAAAGTAAAGTCAGGATACTCCAAGGTTTAGTCAATGCAACTTCCTTGGAAAACCACGCTCGTAGAGGTAATTTGTGACACCTAGTTGAGAGAAACAATTAGGAAGCCATTTCCTCTTGGAGCCAACTTGACTGACTCAAAGCCATCATGTTTCAAAGATATTTCACAATGCACTAACTTATTTTGGAGTCAAAACCTTGTTATTCGAACAAGGGGAGAGTCCATTTAAGTTGGAGCCTAGTGTTATTCATCACAAAACTTGCAACGTGTTACTTTGTCCTAGTTTTTCACTTGTCTTAAGACAAGGCAAAACTTTTCCAAAGTTACACTTAGTTTGTTTCATCACCACTTGGACTACTCATTTGTTTTCTTGTTGCCCATTTGGGACAAAAGAAAACATAATTACATGTGGTATTAATTGATTGTATCTACCACTTTGGCACTCGTTTACATTCATCCTTGCTTGAGATCTGTATGTAAACATTGAAAGTGTGTTGGTACGTCTTCTTATCTTGATAGCCATTTGATCTTGATACCCATGTCAATATTTTCATTGTAGTTAGGTTGTCTCATCATTGAATTCCTTTGAGTTGTTATGATTTCTTGTATCCTATCAATATAGTTTTGATACTTACGTCTTGTTTCCTTTGTGAAACTTAATCTAACTCTCTTATTTGTATTGTTATACTACTCACATAAAATAAGAACTTCTTGTTATACTTAGATTTGGTTTAGATCCTAACATCTCCTTGAGTTTTTAAAAAATTTCGTTACTTTGTTATCATTGTGGTGACATCATTTTGATACTAAAATCTTGCTTTTCTCATAAATCTTGATTAACGTATCCAAATAGTGTTGTTGTGTTGCTCACATTGGTAGCATCCTTTTTCAAGACTTGGACTTTGTTTGTGTTTAAAACTAGTTTTAGTATATCTTGTTAGGAGGTCGTGTCAACACTTTCTTAGTATTTAGGTCTTGTTTATTTTAAACTTGACCTAAGTAGTGATATTTTGTTGTCACTATTTACGCCGAAACTATACTTAGAAAACATAGGGAGTAACTTTTCTTGTGGATAAGATCATAGTCTTGATTGTTTGAGTCCTAGATTACTTTTGTTACTTGCACATGCCTGACGATTTTTATTAGTGTGTCATTCTTATTCATTGGAGTCCTTAGTGCACATTTCCTTTGGACGTATTCTTATTCTTTGATTGACATTATTTGTAACGTCACATCATTACACTGCTTCATTTTTTCTTAAGGTCCTTTTAAATCAACCTTAGAAAAACTTAGTTCATTATGCCTCCTATAACAAGGATGGGGCATCAAAGATTAGGGTCTGATCCCGTGATAGAACAAATAGTGAATCCACTTTTGGAGGACAACGTCCTAGTAGATCATAGTGGTGGTGAGGAGAATTCTCCTCAGGTAGATCATGAACTTAACCCCACCCTAATAGATGACTTCTTGTTTCACAATAAACATGAAGACCTTATACGCATAGTGGAATTGGGGGCCAAGTTTCCTTCAACAGTTGATCCCACTCTCCTTGTTACCATGGTTTGAGGAGAAGAAGAAGAAGAAGTAGAATGCCCACTTCACGACACTGATGAAATTTTGAATTTGGGTCATGCCTCTACTTTTGGCCAACATAATGGTGGATATCACATCCCCATTGTTAGAATTCATCGTGAAGATCAGGGAGACAATGATAATCATGAGGAGGGACCTCATACTCAACCTCCCTCATGTGAAGCTTGTCAAGATATACCACCTAAGGAGGTGACCCTAGAAGAACAAATACAAGCCCTCACTCACCAATTGGTAAGTTTGGCTTCACACATTAGTAAGGAATCACAAAGACATCTAGAAAATAAAAAACCTAGAGATTTGTACTACGAGTCTTTCACTAAAACTCCCAAAACCCCAAATAGAAAAACCTAAAGAGGGTTACGAAAGGTTATGCACAAATAACCAAAATGAAGAAATGACAAGATATAGGCCTAGCCCTTCAACAAACCCACTCTTTGATCAAGAGTTCTTGTCTATGAAGAACACCCTCACTTCCTTACAAGAAGGAAAGTTAGGGTCAAATAAGAAGTATCAATTTGAGGAGTTATGTCCATATCCTTTCGATAGGGATATGCTACAAGTTCCTTTCCCTAGGCACTTCGATTGTCCAAAATTTGACAAGTACAAGGGTAAGGGTGATCCAAGAGATCACATCAAATACTTCTTCATGGCTTTCCAAGAGGTCACATTCAGTGATAACTATCTTATATGCCTCTTTCCATGGAGTTTAGGGGGAAAATCTCTTGAGTGGCTCTTACACATCCCAAGGGGATCCATATCAACATGGTCGCAGTTGGCAGAAATATTTATACATCACTTCTCCTTCAACATGGAGAATGATGTTACTATGATTGATCTATGTAACACAAAACAACACAAGCAATGAAAACTTCATTAGTTTCTTACAATGATGGCAAGGGCTAGCTAGTCGCTTCCCTTGCTCCATACTGGAGAAATAGTTAGTTATTATTTTCATGCCTAACTTACACCCTGAGATCGCTTTCTACTTGCAAATGCATTGTGGTAATACCTTTGTAGAGGTCATAGATTAAGGTACCAAAATCGAGAAAGTGTTGTTAACAAAATGGAAATTGAAACCCTTCTTGCGTGATAACCAATACCAAAAACCTAGAGACAAACAAAAGTTTGTTCCCAACATGAACAAAAATGTCATAGGAGATGGAATTACAAATTCCAAATGGGTGTAGGTGGTTCAAAATCATGCTCCCTTGAAACTAACTAAGGGACCTCCAGCCCCTGAGTACAAACGTCACACATTTACTCCTCTATCTGAATCCATGTCATCAATACTTAAATAGTTAGAGGTAGTTAACATGGTCAAATACCCAGAAATAAACCCTTATCCTGAAGATGCACCTAAACCATCTTGGTTTAGAGAAAATGATTATTACAACTTTCATCGTGTTAAGGGGCACAAAACTGATAAGTGCCTCAAGCTAAAGCACTACATCCATGACCTCATTAAAAGTGGTGATGTGGAAATGGATTCCATGGGCCCTAAAAAATATGTCAATGTTGACATGGGAATCTTTAAAGATCCTTTCCCTAAACACAACAAAGGGAAAGAAAATTTGGATCAAGGTCAAATGTCCAATAATAAAGTTGTTGGTTATGTTTATAAAAATACAAACCACGGTGCCAAAGAAATGATTCTTATGATTTGGTAATTGGTTATGTTACCTCAATTAGTGATCATATCAACATGATCAAGGTAAAACCAAAGGAGTGTTTCATGGAATATAATGTGCTCACCTTGTTATCTCTAAAACTTCACCCCCTCCTACTTCCACTCCTCATGATAGTCACTATGATGTCTTGGAGCAACTTGAGAAGACCACTGCTAAGATCTCGATCTTAGATCTTCTTAAGATATCTAATGTACATAAATATATCATTTGTAAAAATTTACAAGGGTTAGGAGTTTCAGTTGATATTGACCCCACATGCTTCCAAGAAATGGTATCACAAATTGCTCCAATGGAGCATATAACCTTTAGCCAAGAGGAAATTCCTGTAGAAGATCCTTCACACAATTTACCTTTACACATAGAGGTTATTGTCAATCATAAGAAGATTAAACGAGTGCTTGTGGATGGTGGATCAAGCCTTAACATATGTACCTTGAAAACTAGTTTGGAAATTGGGCCATACTGAGATATATTTAGAAATAAAGGTCATCACCATCAAGGTGTATGAAAATGAAGAGTGGTAGTCAGCCAGACATGATAACATTTTCACTAGGAGTAGGGCCTACTACTCATGATACAAAGTTCCATGTCCTTGACTTGGAGTTTCCTTACAACATCCTTCTCAGTCACCCATGGATTCATGTCATGCAGGTCGTGCCTTCAACATATCACCAAGTGTCTGAAGCTATACCATGAAGGGGAAATTATAACTATTCTAGGGATTCTCAACCTTTTGCTCATTATAGAGCATTATAAGGTTACTTCCCTAATTCTTTTGATTTCCCTTCCACAAAGATGGCTATTCCAGCTCAATTTGAAGCTCTCACCTAGGTTGATCTAACTACCTTGACCCCTAACAACAATGGTGTTTCAATGTTAGCTTCTCTCTTTGATACATGGGAGATGAAGACTTTTTCAACTGGTTGTGGGGAGTATGATCTTCAACAGGACCTATTAATTTCAAACCTTCCTCTATCACCCAAATCATATGGAAGGACTTGTCACAAGTATCAACGTCCTAGGGACAATTATCCCTTTGATGCATTCACTCCTGTTGGTTTACTAGATGATGAACATATGTTATGTAACTCTATGATACCACCTCCTAAAGATGAAATGGCATCATGTTACCAGGATCCTAAGTATGCAATTCCAAACAAAATGATGTACACCATGGGCTACCAAGGGTATGGTTATGGCACACATGAACAAGGAGTGTGGGAACCTCTTCTAGAACCCCATAGAAAAATGTGTAATTATGGTATTGGTCTTCGACCATATGGGTCTATTCAATCAGAGCATTATGCTACTTTTTTTGAACAAGAAGATAGTGAGTCGGGTTATGAAAGTGAAACAAATTCCTGGTGTAGTCTTTATGAAGACCTTGCCTCCACTAATATCTTTTCTCATATGGCTATAATGACCATATCCCTTGACTTACCTATCCCCATTCCTGAACTAAACCTTGTTTATCCTTCCTTGGTGAATTAGGACCAACAACAACATGTACCAATAGAGTTATTTTCCAATGATGAAGCTATTGGTGATTTTATGGGTATACGAGATGACATACCTGTAGGTGATCATAAATAAGGATTCTCCATCAACCTAGATGCATGCACATATTTTAGGGAGGAGGCTGAGTTTTGTGGTCATCAAAACAAAATAAAAAGCAAGGGAAAAAGTTCCACAGAGAATCCTTGCAAAAATAACAAGTCCAAGTCTTACAGTGAAAACCTTTTTGAGGCACTAGTGGACAAACAAAAGGAAAAATAAATGGACAAAGAAATTGACTTATCTAAGGGTGAAAATATCATTGAGACACCCTTGGAAGAAGATCTCAATCTCCCCCTAATCCTATGTGCATGGAAGAAGAATCTAAGCTTCTTGTGGAGGAGACCATTGAAGTCAACATTGGCACAGAAGAAGTGCCTCAGATGGTTAAGTTAGGAGCATCCCTCTCATACTCAGGAACAAAATACATTTGTCTTTCTTTTGTGTGAATTCACCGACATATTTGCTTGGTCCTACACAGACATGTCTAGGACTTGATCCTGCATTAGTGGTGCACAATCTTGTTGTAAACCCAGATGCCAAGCCCATTAAGCAAAAGCTCAAGAAAATGCATCCTCGTGTGGCCTTGTTGGTTAAGGAGGAGCTAGAAAGATTATTGGAAGTAGGCTTCATTTGGCCTATTGACTACTCAGAGTGGATATCAAATGTTGTACCTATACAAAAGAAGCCCGTGGGTATCAGAATTTGTACAGATTTTAGAGACATCAACAAAGGTTGTCCCAAAGATGACTTTCCTCTCCCTAATATTGACATGATTGTTGATTCTATAGTTGGTTACGAAATGCTATCACTCATGGATGGATTTTCTTGTTATAATCAAATCAATATTGTGGAGGAGGATCAACATAAGACAACTTTCACAACTCCTTGGGGAAATTTTTGTTACCAAGTCATGCCCTTTGGCCTCAAGAATGTAGGCACAACTTATAAGCGGGAAATGACCATCATCTTTCATGATATGATTAGTGACATAATGGAAGATTATGTAGATGACATACTGGGCAAGTCTAAAACAAGAGAGGATCATCCAGAGATTATGCGGCACATCTTTTAGTGTCTAAGGGACTACAAGGTCCATTTAAACCCAAAGAAATGTGTCTTTGGCATGTTATCAGGAAAAATTCTAGGATTTATAGTATCACAGAGGGGAATAGAAGTAGATCCTGCCAAGGTCTCATCCATCACAAAGATGCCTCCTCCTACAAATATCAAACAACTATGCAGCTTGCAAGGGAAAATACAAGCAATCAGGAGATTTATTTCCCAGCTCATAGATAAGTGTCACGCATTTACACATCTTCTCAAGAAATATTTTAACTTTTTATGGGTCCATAACAACAACAAGCATTTACTTAGCTAAAATAATATCTGTCAATACCCCATGTGCTAATGTCGCCTACTAAGGGTGAACTATTATTGTTGTATATCTCTGCTACACAATTTGCAATTGGAGCGCTCTTGGTCCAATATGACAGAGAGCAAAGGGAAAACGTTGTGTACTATTTAAGCTAGACATTGATCGCTTATGAGCTCAATTATCCACAAATTAAGAAAGCATGCTTGGCCATAGTTTTTGCCTTTTAAAAACTACGTCATTATTTTTTATTCAATAAGGTCAAGCTTATATCAAAGGTGGACCCACTGAAATATCTAATGTCAAAACCAACACTTACAGGACAGATGGCCAATTAGATCATCCTACTTAGTGAATTTGACATAGAATTTTTCCATCAGAAATCAATCAAGGGGCAGGTACTGGTGGATCAATTAGTTGAAGCCCCTCTACCAAGAACATAACCATTGAGTCTGGAACTTTTAGACACTTCACTCATGTATATCAAGGAGTCCATATTATGGCACATGTCTTTTGATGGATCCTTCACATTTCATGGTTCGAGAACAGGGGTTGTGCTTATAACTCTTTCAAGGGACTTGATCCCATAAGCTTTCAAAATAGGATTCCCATGTACAAATGACATAGTGGAATATGAATCTCTCATTGCAGGGTTGAAGATAGTTATATGTTGGGACATCATGTAGCATAACATGACTAAAGACTCTATGTTAATTATTAAGCAGGTCACAGATGAGTATAAAGTTAAGGATGAAAAACTCATTCCTTACAAAAATATGGTCGATACATTGAAAGAGTTATTCATACAGATTACCTTTGGATAGATTCCTAGAGGGCAGAATTGAGTGGCAGGCACCATGACAACAATGGGTTCTTTGCTAACCATACCACCTGGACAGAATAATATACCTTTCTTCATGGATCACTTGCTGACACCAGCATACAACATGCCCAAGTCATGTCTGGTATGTGAAGTTGTTGGTCCCCATTCACCATGGTACTATGATATTTTCAACTACCTTAAAGATGGAACCTTCCCACCTAACATTTCCCACTCTGATAAACAAAACCTCATCCAATGTATAGCCCACTACACCTTACTTGGGGGCACTCTCTATCATAGAGGGTATGATAGGAATCTGTTACACTATCTTAATACTGATGAATCTATCTTAGAAATTAAAGAGGTTCACGAAGGTATCTGTGGGGCTCATACAAATGGGATAGTCCTAGCCAAGAAGATACTCAGAGTAGGCTACTATTGGCCTACCATGGAAAATGATCGTTGTAACTATGTAAAGAAGTGTTTTTTGTGTCAAAATTACGGCAATTTGATTCATGCATCAGCACAATCCTTGCATCCTATTACAACACCATGGCCTTTCTTAAAGTGGGGGCTCGATCTCATAGGAAATATTACCCCAACATCATCTAACAACCACATGTTCATTATAACTACCACATAAGTACTTTACAAAGTGGGTCGAGGCTTTGTCTCTTACCTATATCACAGGTGCATAGATATCCAAGTTTATAATGAACCATATCATTTGTCGTTATGGCATCCCTTCTATCCTTGTCATAGACAACAAAAAATATTTCAAGAATAAAACCATGAAGGTGTTATGCAAATGTTTTCAAATCACTCTCAAGTACTTAAGCCCCTATTACCTTCAAGGTAATGGACAAGATGAGGCCACCAATAAAACTCTTGTCCATATTATGGAGAAGATGGTGAACAAAACTGGTCATAACTGGCATTTACAAATTCACCCAGCCCTCTAGGCATACCAAACATCCATCCGCACTCCTACTAGTGCAACTCTACATTCCCTAGTATTCAGCATTGAAGCCTCTTTACCTCTTGAGATCGAGCTCACATCTTTACATATAGAATTGAGAGAGTATCTGGATAAAGAGGAGGATTACAGAGTGGCTCAGCTAGCAGATTTAGAGTTGTTGGATGAGAGGAGACTTCACGCCCTTGATCACCTAAAAGTGTATCAGAATCAAGTGTGTAGAAGTTACAACAAAATATCGCTATGCCTCACCAATTTGAGGTAGGAGACCTTGTGATGAAGGAAAATCATTTTAACACCACAAAAGAACTGTGAAAAGAAAGGAAAGTTTGAGCCAAACTAGTTAGGGCCATATGTTGTGGTCACTAAATTTGGTTCGGGCACATACAAGATTGCCTACTCAGATGGTGATGAACTAAAGGAACCCATGAATGCTATGCATCTCAAGTGGTTTTATGCTTGAGTATGGGATTCCTCAAAAATCAGAAAATCAAATAAAAAAGTATAAAAACAGAAAAAGAAAAAAGAGAAATCAATGCATCCAAGTGTGAAAACCACACAATTGTGGCACTTTGGACAAGTCCTTTGGTGAAAACCAGTTTCCGGTGCCATTGGAGGGTCCATTGTTCACAAGCATCTCCAAATGTAGGATTATGATGGCTTTATCCTAAGCTAGTCCTTTCCTGTCTTTGAGATACTTTTGAGCCTATCCCTCTTGGCCTTGATCCGGCTGATCCAAATTTTGTGTAAAGGGTTTTCCTTTGTATATTCCCATCTCACGTTGGGGGAAACTTTGCATCTTCAATTCTTGAACATACATGTGGCATTCTGCCCTTGTACATCCCATCTAGCACTAGGGGATCCATGTTTCTTTGTTTCCCTGCACATAACTTTAGAAATTTTTTGGAAAATATTAAAAAAAAATGCATATAACTTTTTGAAAATCCCTAAACATTCAAATATGTTCAACAGAAAAATCAAAACATTCAAATACATTTCATAGAAAACTCAAAAATAGTAGAACATTATATCAAGATAAAACCAAAATAGCGTAAAACATTTCAAAATTGTCTCGTAAAAACAAAGTAGTAGTTTGCTTACTTTAGTTGTTTGTTTATACATAATTTTGATTACATTGCTTCTTTGTGTTGTGTGCATTGATTAAATTCATTTACTTCATTAGATTGAGTGTTACTTTAATCTATTGTGAATTACATTGAGTTCATTTTATCTTGCATACTTGTACATAATTGTTGTGATTATATTAGATTTGATTTCATTAACTTATGCTTGTTGTTTGCTTGTATATTTTTTGTTATCATCTCATCATCAATATCATCTATCATCACATCTATACATCATATATCAAAAAAATGCTAAGTTTACATCAAACATGTATGCTAAGATAATCATCATAATTTATCATCAATGGGGCAAGAGGGGTTGTGTTAATCAAATTCTATCCCCCCACACTAATATTAAAAATAAAAACATGGACTAATCAAAGTATATCATCAACATGCAATGTGATATCATCAAATGTATCTCATAATCAGATAAACATGTGATACAAGCATACATCATACACAAATTCCATTATCATTTATCATCATAAAACAAAGGTCCATGTACAAAATCATGTGCTCAATACATATCAGATACAATGTTTCATCATGGGCGTGAGTCAAAATTGTGCCTTCAATCACGAAGCATAATAAAAAACAATATATACATCTGTACAAAATAATATAATAGTACATGATATGTACATAAAATCTCACAAGTATGCCTTCATATCGAGGTGTACATCAAAATGATACTTCAATTACATCAATAAAATGAGTCATCCTTGACTCTCTCCCATGCCTGGACTGTCAGATCTACTGCTAGGTGGGGGCATCTGTTATGATGGACCCATGGAAGGAGCTACACTCTGATGTGCTCCACTCATGATGTACTGAGGCCTACTGTACTAAAGGTTTTTGTACTGACCTCACTAATTATGAGGTCCTCTGTGATCTAGATCTCAACCTGCTAACAACTAATTAGATGAAAGGAGTAGCCCTCTGTCCCTCTAGGACATCCTCATGGTATAAATATTTGTAATAGGATGCCTCATCACTAGTTGTCATCAAATATAGTAGTATATCATGCATCCCAACTATTGTGGAGGCCTGCTATAGAGCATCACTCTCTCCTATCAGTCTAGATATATCTGCATGAGCCTGTGCCCTCTCTGTGGTCCCCTAAATCCTCTCTGCAACTAGTTGATCCCTCTCAGTCATGACCTGAAATTGCTGAGCTATTACTATGCAATTGCTACCTTAAGCCATCTCACATTTATCTATGTAGACTTTAGCGCTTCCCATCCTCCCCCCATAGCCTAAACTATGTGGTGGGGACCCTTATCCATACAACCTCTCATTACCACCATCTCCTGAATCTGCATGATCCCCTCCACCTCCGTAATCCCACATATCTACGGGATCCCATCTTGGTGGACTAAGTGGTGGACTCGGTGCACACAGAGGTGATAAAGGTACATGTAGTGGAATCTATTGCAATGGCACCTATAAAGGACCCATTTGTATAGGAATCACCTGTGGAAGCACTTGTGGAGCCTTCACTTATAGTTGTGCATGCATCTGAATATGTACCTGCGGCTAGGCTGGCATATATATATATATATATATATATATATATATATATATGGTGCTATCTATGTAACCTATACTATGTATGTATGTATGTATGTATGTATGTATGTATGTATGTATGTATGTATGTATGTATGTATGTATATCGGCACAGTCTACCTTGGCCCTGCCCCTACACTACTTCCTGTGGTCCTGGCTATGGAACTCCCTATGAATCTACCTGTGTTGCTTCCTGAGCACCTGCCTAAGCCTATGATCTAAAATATGGGCCATGTAACCCTTGTGTTGTTGCGGTTATCCATGCATCTATCGTTACCTATGGTATAGTCAACCACCGTGGAAAAAATGTAGCATACCATCCTAGATAATCAAGAGTCGCCCATGGATTTACTATGTATGGTCGTTGCACCCAAGGTTGTGGGACTACCTATAGAAAACTAGTGCATGATCATCCTAATCTAATTTGAGGCTCAATATGGATGTCTCTCTGAACTTCACCCATACCACATCTCATCTCCAAGAATCCCCTAGATAAGACCAAGCTGACGTTGGACCCTGTCCACTTTGTACCACTTAAGTATGTGGTCCTTGCTCCTAATAATGAAGTGGTCTACTTCTGTTGTGCTAATATCAACAGCATCCTCAGGCCAATGGTATAGTTTATACGGTCGTCATGTGATCATCCAGAGCTAAATCTCATCTAGAGATTTCCTGTAGTACGATGTGTCTCCCATATGCCTGCGAACGTCATCACCATTTGGAAATCAACCCATAATGGTTGGCTCACCAAGAGCCAGATCTTGCAATGCTCCTACTGGGTGCCCTATGGCAATATGATCCCAGGCCCATATCTGAAGTAAAGATGCTAGACCCACAGTCTTCTAACCATGGTAAGCTATCAAGTGCAAATATGAGTACAAATGGGCTAATATACACTTCCTCCAGCAATAAACCTCTCCCTGGATGAGGCCATGTATCACTCTAATAAGGCTCAAAGAAAATTGAATCTAGTCTTGTCAAGCAAAAATATGCCACTAACAAGATCCATAAGAAATATGGGAACCCATTCAAGCTGATGATCTGCCATGCATCTAGTAATGTCAACTAACATACCCCAGTGAGGTAAGTCTTCTACTCTAAACATCTTGGTAATAATCTGAAGATTACTCCCATGGTGGTCGTCATATGTCACTAACTGACCCTGAATTGGAACTCTCAAAATCTGCCAAATATCCTACAATGTGACACTCATCTCACCTATTGAAAGGTGAAACATCTGACTCTCACTGATCCATCTCTCGCCTAAGGCTGTAAGAAGGTTGTGGTCCAGAGTGATCTGTGGCATGTGATCCACATGTGAAAGACCTGTCACACCTAGTGTAATCTCCAAATAGATCTGATCGCATCATGAGAAGGTAGCCTCATAGGCCCTCAACTGCCCATGTCACTCTCTTGTCTCTAATCGAGGTAGACCAATCTGTAAAATTGGGCAAAACACTCGCAAGGATCACTTTATTATACAAATTATCATCTACATTCTGTTATTCATCATCTAAGGATTTTTTTTTAAAAAAAACTTCCTAAATTCTTCTAAGGTCATCCAAATTGGCCCCTCTACACCAGCACGCTCATTTTAACACTAGCACGCCTTAGCGCTAACGCCCTCCTTCACACATCAATACCTGTGTTTTCACGCAAGCACGCCCCTATTCCCCCTAACCCTGGTTCGATGTCAACAAATTTGTTTTGATACTAGCACACCCCAATTAGTGCCTACACACCCGCATTGGTGTTTACCACGTAGGCGCGGCCTTCCATTTGTCTTCTCACACTAGCATGCGTATTTTGACACATACATGGATGTGTATGTGTTACTTTCACACCAGTGCACCCCCGATCATGCCTACGCACCCCAAGGGCAATACATGCACTTTCGCGTGATATTATGCCTACATTTAATGTTAAAAAATGAAGCTTAAGTTCAAAAAATTTACTTTGTGTACATGTTGTTTGTCCCCAAAAAGCCTCATGTAGTCTCGAACTCGGTCTGCATGGTGTCTATAGTTCTGAACTCTCACCATCTCTCTCACAAGTCAGAACAAAATCCCTAATAAAAATGCTAGGGGTAAATATCAAATAACTCATTGTGATGGTTTTTACCCCCAATGGCTTGGTTTAAATGCCTGTTTTGCCTCCCCATGTAATGTCTCTCGCCCCCGGAGTGCTTTGGGACCGTCATGATTCTTCTAATTTGGTGTCCCTAGATTCCACCTTGAAATCTGGGATTACCCTATTTTAAAAAAAATTACTTTTAAAATAGTGGGTCATTTTGTGTTTTTATTGCCAGAAAGTTCCTGTAATGTGTCAAGATATTCCCAAGGAGCCATATAAGCCATTTTCAACAAATACCCAAATGCCCCAAATTGTTTTATTCTGTCACTGGGGTTTTCCTGCAGGAAATCCGTATTTAATTATTTTGAGCCCCGTTTAAGGCAATTTGTGCTTTAGTTTAACCCTGTTGTGATCGTACATGTCAATATTCCCATATACCAGTAGGATTTTAACCAGGAATAGATCTTGGGCTTTATTTGTGACTTCTGGTAATGTTTTTTGTTTTTGGTGTTTTCCCGTTTCATTTTCTGTGAAATTTCTCTGGATCAATTCCTTTGCCGGTTTGGTTTAATTCTTTTCCTGAAGTATTTGGAGATCACCTATGCATGTTGTGCCAGAAGGAATTCACCATTGGAGGTCTGGTTCTCTTAGAAAAGATGAAATTGTGCACAAAAAATATTCTTCTGGGCTGGCCGCATTTTTGGAAAAAGAGGGTTTACAGTAAATCATGGGATTTTTGGAAGCAGTAGGCAAGTGGGATTTTTGTACCTGCGTAGTAGGGTACTTTTTCCCATGAAAGAAACGCCACTTAAGTCACAATGGGAAAATTGGAGGCAGCAAGCAGGCGGGAATTTCTTACCTGCCTTGCAGGGTAAAAATTCCCATTGTGAAATAAAAGAAAAATCACTTAATGCATTGATGGTATTTTATTACTTGCCTTGCAGGGTAAATAATCTCATTATGAAAGTCAAATAGCTTAAGTGGATCATGGGATTTTTAGAGCTGCCTTGCAGGGTAAATAATCCCATTGTCAATTGACTTTTAAAAATAGAAATTGTTCATGCCAAAAAGTGCGACCCCTTTAGGGAAAGAAGGGCAGCTTTAAATGCAGTAAATTAATTAATTTCTTCTCCAATTTTGGTGCCCAGGCTTGTGGAAAATTCAACAAAGTGAAAATGGAAAAAGGAAGTCAGAATTAGAAGTTCTAAAATTAAATAAATATTATTTATTTAATGCAACCACTTCATGTCAAAAAGTGCACCCCATTTGGGAGAGGAATAATACTTTTTAAAGTATTAATTCATTTAATTAATTCCTATTTTCAGTGGCTAAAGTCAAAGCATACTGTGAGGCTTAAGTTAACTGGAAGTAGAAGGCTAAAATTAAATAAATTTAATTTATTTAATGGCAGCCATGAGCATGCACAAAATAGGCACCCCATTTGAAGAGTAAAGCTTATTAAATAATTAATTAATTGCCATAAATAGGAGAGGCATTAATTAATTATAGAATTATGAGTATTATATAAGCAGGGCCTGCCATAAGGATGAATTAATTAATTCAAAAGTAGAGAAGTGCAGCCCAGACAAAAAGTGCGCCCCATTTGAAGAGGAATTTTGTTCAGAAGAAGGTGTAATTAATGTTGGAAGCTTCCAAATTTGGCACCTAGGTTTGAAGGAGTTGGTTTTGTGTCTAAATAAGTGTCTGCATAAGTGATATAGGTGCTCAGGTAAAGTTGGTAAAATTCATGCTTGCTTTGCATGCAAATAAAACATCAAATTTTGGGGCAACAGGCTTGATATATGCAGATTTTTATGATTAAAATCCACTGTTCATGTTCTGGTTGCCATCTTTGTCTGAATTAATTGCAAAAATTTATTACATGTGATTTTAAAAGAGAAAGGGAGCTTAAATCAATGTCCAATACATTGAACATATCCTCCGAATCTGAAGAATTATCTAGATCTGCACTGGTTGTGAAGAATTTCGGCCGAATAAAGAGAAAAAGAATTGTTCAGACAAAGATAGATACAACTATGGCAAAGAGGGATGAAAAAGAGAGAACAATAGAGTTATGCATCACTTCTAAATTCATAGACATTGGAGACATAGATCTAGGTCTGGAACCTCTTTCCGAACTGATTGATAGATCTAGAGTAGGAAATACTTCCCTCATGCATGCAGTCAAAAGCAGTGGAATTATTCGAGCTGTAATGTTTCCATTCACATCCCAGTTGCCAGAGTTTGTTATGGAGTGTGCTAGGTCTTACCATTCATCATCTAGATCAGTCTGAGATGCTACAGGGAAAATAATAATCCAGTTGGATGCACAGTTCATCAATTATTGATTGAAGATTCCGGCATGAAAGGTGGTGACTTCTATTAGCATATAGGATGTCGGCAGTAGGTGGGAGAAGCATAGAGTTGACTGCATGAGCATAATGAATAGCAAATACATGAAGAACCCCAAATCTCCTTCCAAGTTCCCAAGAACTCTTTTGTGGTCCAATCTGGTATAAGAGGTGGATGATATTGCCAAATTGTTATGTTATGCAGGATAAATGGTGGAGAAAATGCTCACACCTTCCACACATGGATGTATGCTTTCATCAGGACCATTGAGATCAACAAAGCAGATTCAATAATCAATTGGTCGGAAATCATTAGCAAAAACATTGGTGAGTAACTCTGAAACGTGAGGTGTACTTTCAACTTCAAAATGACTTCCTATTTGATATACGTAGCAGCTTCACAAGGCATCTTCACCAAGATGGATAGATGTGGTGTTCTTTCCAAGGACCCTATTTTCGAGTGCTACCCATAGCTTACTGTACCTACATGTAAGAAAGATTTCAAAGTGGTCAATGATGGATTATTCTACAAATTCATTTGGAGGCTAGACAGGGATCTAAAGGCCAACAGGGTGAGTAAGGAAGTGTGGGAAGCTGTGTCTAGAATTGGCAGTCTCTTCATTCAGTTTGAGGATTTCACATACCTCAGGGTCACCGGCTTTTCTAGAGAACTAGTTAAATTGCCCAAATATCTGAATGATAGATTGATCACCATGGAACTAAGCAGACAACTTGTGGAGATGCACGACCTTCAGTCAAAATGGCACAAGTCTACGGGCTTCTTCTCGATCACTGTGGGCCATTATAGCTGCCAGAGCATTCATAAAGCTTGAGGAGTGGAAGCAGAAATGTTCTCTGAGTACGAGCAAGAGTTCTTCCCAGCACGACTGAACTTTGATCCATTCGGAGTGGCTAGGAAGATGATCTCCCAGGAGTACGCACATGTTCCTTCATTAGAAGATTTCTGGATGAAGTGCAAAAGTGAGTACGAGGTTAGAAAGAAAGATTTCAGCAGGCTATCAGCACAGCAAGTGTTTGAATTTGGATTAGCATGGATACCTGCGAATCTTAAAGATGATGGGCATGTGTTACTTGACACATACCATCAAATGGGAGGAGATAGAGCTGTACTTCAGGAGAACATAGGGGGCTGTCATACGATTGAGGAAAGGTCTGCCATTGTTTTGGTGAATACTCAAACTGGTTGTTGACGAAGGGATACTACCTTGATGAAGCATTGATGAATCAAATCACGGGAAACTTCGGCACAAGAGATTCCCTTAAGAGGAAGCATGGAGGAGAAAGTAGCAGAAGTCCTGAGAAGATTAAAGTGCACAGAAGGTCTCAATCAAAGGATAAGATCACTTCCACAGCTATGATGTTAGTTCTAGCTTCTCCAGCATCCAGTACTTCACCGACTGTTGCACCTCAGCAGGACACTACCATTCCTCCATTGAATCCGAAAACATTCATCTTCTCTCCTTAGCCACTCCATTCAGCACCTGTTCATGAAGAAATGTTGAAGCTGCAGATGGCTGAGTTTGAAAGAGCTTTGTATTTGGATGATTTAGAGGATGGCAGCCACAACATTGTTACGGTTTCGAATGGAGAGGAATCAGAGTGAGAGATAGTGATACACTCGGAAACTTATCATTCTCTGAGAAGTAATTTCTCAGAATGGTTGACTTCACAGTTGGTTCCAGAAGCTAAAGAAGAAATCAACTTGGAGGAACATGACTTGCAGCTGCTCCTGAGTCTAAGCAGGAAAGACAAAAAACCTAAAGTTGCTAAGGTAACTTCAAGGTTGATCATTGAGGAATCAGGATAGAAGTTTGCTGAGATGTTAGTTCCGGCAGAAGGGAAGAAAGAAGATGAGCTCACGGCAGAAGACATAATAGTAACCAGAGTACCCATAAGTCAAGCCACCACAGAAGGATTAAAACAAGATACATATACATTGATAGATAATCTATTCCTTAGGCTTGACAAAGAAAAGGTGGAGAAAGTTGAACTTCAGAAGTAGGTATCTCAGTTGTGCCAGATCATTGCCAAGGTTTCTAAATCTTCAACTCATCTAACTTTAGCTCAAAAACAGGTGAGTGATCATCTAATCCAGGAAATGGAAGATGCAAGTAACCAGGTAAAAGCTATCGACGAATGGAAAAGTCTAAATATTTTTCAAGCTTTTGTACAACTCGGAGAGGTGCCAGCCCGCCTAAAGGTTATGAAAGATGTAGCAGATCAGCTGAAGCAACTGATGACAAGCACGATAGATATGAACACAGTTGCTGAGAGTAACCTGAGTACTTTGACTGAAATCAATAAGCTGTCGAGAGAAGTGTTGATTGTGGAACAAATTGTGCCTGATTGATCAGTTGAGAAGGGGAAGCAGCTAGAGTTTGCAGTATCTTTCCGTTTGGAGATCTGTAAAATTATGCTAAAGAGGATGTAGGCACTTGAGATTATGACATCATCTTTACTAGACAATGTCATTACTTTCACTTGAGAGGAATTGGTCGGAAATGTTAATTCATACACACGGATCATTCCTAGCAGAGTGCCTAATTCTCTAGAAGGGTCTCTTCTGATGGTGCAAGGGAGAATTGATGGAGCCATTAAGCCTTTCACGATAAATTCCATCAGCAGACTGGTGGCACTGCAGTCATATATTGTGAAGTTTGGGCCTAGCTTGGAGGATGTGGAAGCATGTATCAAGGTATTGAATGAAGGCTTGCTGCAGTTCAGGACAAAAAAGGAAGTTATGGCTAAGACAGATGGGAAGATGTTGAATTACATGTTCAACAAGTATATCCAGTATCAAAACAAAAAGAAGATGTAGATGTTACAGCTGGCATGTTTTTCTTCTTCTATTTTCCACGTTCCCGGATGTAATTGTAAAACTTTAAGGTTATTGGTTTTGAAAC
The DNA here is from genome assembly GCA_019776745.2 of Taxus chinensis. NCBI lineage: Eukaryota > Viridiplantae > Streptophyta > Pinopsida > Cupressales > Taxaceae > Taxus > Taxus chinensis. Next base: position 329,808,634 of record CM034156.1, on the reverse strand, counting down.
CATTACTTTAAGTTATGTGGAATGATTCTAGTAGTTAAGTGACAGATGTGTCACTTGAAGAGAAATTAGAGGAGGATGATTGCTAGATGTTATCTTTACTTCTTGTTTACATTTCAGTTCAATTGAGTTTCCCATTGGTACTTTCCCTTCTACATTCTATAAGTAGAAGAAGAACCTTTGGGTTAATGATCAGAATTTGTAAGCAGCATTCTTGTGTTCCAGACTTTGTGCTGAAACCCCTAATATCCACTTGAAGAAAAGGAATATAAAGGAGTAGATTTCCAAAGAACTTTGTCTCACGGTGCATTTTTTTTCTACCTTTTATCTCAGATCTTCTAATAAACTGTGTTATTTTATATCTAGATCTGGGGTTGCCTTTTCTTATAGTTATGTGTGTTGATATCTATTGGTTTCTTCTATGTGCATGCAATCAACTCTGTTATCTATTGATTGGGTTGCACATCTTCCCTATTTCTTCCCTGTGTGTTATTTTTTCCTTCTTCTATAATTATTCCATTTCTTAAACAGTTGCTTACTTGTTGCAGAGCTATACAGCTATGGTTCATGAGTTGAATAGTCAAAGTAAAACGGTTTTCAGCTATGCTAAAAATATAGCCAACATAATTTCTTCTAGTACTCATCTTGATGATTATTTTTAATAAATAATCATTTTTCACCTGTTTTTGCTATGTTGGGACATGTTTTTGCTTCTTGATGACCCTTTCTGCTACCTTGGACAAATTTTTGCCTTCCAGTGTTATTTAACGATACCCCACGATATTGTCATTCTTCTAAATTATTTTCTTCTCATAAAATTTAAAAATTCAAAAATCACAAAACACCCAAAAAATTGGAAATTTTATAAAATCTCTTAAAAACATTGGTAAAATCATCAATAATCCAAAAAAATTGTAACATTCAAAATTTTGTGAAAATTAGTAAAAGGCATGCACACAACTAACACCTGTATCACATGTATTGTCCTCAAGCATCAAAAATTGTCTTTAAAAAGCATATTTCTTCAGTTTTCACTTGTTCTCATGTAACGAACAGATCATTCTGATCTACCTCCATTAACAAAAGTTGGTTTTCTTGCTATGTTTATACTATCCTAGCACAACGAGTTCCCTAGTATTATGTTATAGCACACGAATGCTTTTTCATGGGACTACTTATGTCCTTTGTTATTCCACTTACATGTATCCTTGTTTGGGGCACCATTTTCAACCCTTTTTGTTAAACACAAACATTCATGAATTAAAGCTTGATAACAAAAACATTAGTACAACTGTCTTGAACGTTGTTTGTTTGAGTATGTGTGTCTGTACTTGTTTCCCTATCAGGTTAGCTTGTTTACTTTCTTGTATTGCATTTCATTATGTATGTTACATGGAGTTAAGCATCTTTTACTTTCTCGCATTCCATTGCATCATGTATGTTGCATGGAGTTAAGCAATTTTAGCAATGAACAATTGTTCGTATTATAAATTTTAATGTTATTTTACACTTTTGTTGTATCTATATATTTTAATAAGGGCCGATGATGTTGATCATTTAAGAAAAGTGATGAAACAAAGTTGTTGATTGAACGAGAAGGATGCAAAAAAGTTATTCCCACTTTCATATATCAATTTTCATTGCTATTCAAGGTTTCTTCTATCTAGATTCTTCTTCCTATTTTTATCATCAATTAACTTCTTCTATCACCCCATTGATACTCAAGGGGGCATCCTCCATTCTACTAATTTTTCTTCAAAAATTCCTTGTTTATGTTTGTCTACTTTCTTTACAGTGACGTCACTTACGCCACCCTAAAGAGGAGCATATGTAGACACCTAAAATTTGCTTCCACAATTTTAATGCTAAATTGGTACTCATTATCCTCTATTCCACCTGTTGGTGCTCGATTTGATCTCACCCCATTTGTTCTAAAAATTTCCCAATCTACCTAGTTCATCGTATTTTCTATCTCCCTGAATGGATGTGTACAAGTTTTATCTTTACCAGGGTGTTATTGTAATTCCTTCTCTATGGTCGTGGATTGTTGTCAAGCCATGAATTATTTTCAAATTCTTTTTCCTTGAAGAAAGATTCAATTCTGGGTGCAAATGGTGAAGTTCCCCTGCATCTTACTATTCAACAGGTGTGTTTTCCCTGTCAAATTATATCTCAGCATCTTCAGCTACGTGGTCTCTTTTGATTGGATGAGGCACGTTAGGTCTATTTTATAACTTGTAACTTTTTGCTATGTTTGCAAAAATATCAATTTGGCCCCGCGGCCCCGTTGAGTTCTGATTGGTCGGTCAAATTTATAAAGGTGGAGTGAATTTATATTTCTTGCCCCGAAGGTGTATATGTGTTCATTTTTTATTGGATGTGGCCCAGCGGGTCTTTTTGGTGAAATTTGCCACTTTTGTCACATTTGTAAAAAATATCAAATTGGCCCCGTGGCCCCGATAGCATCTAATTGGTTATTCAATAGATATGAAGTGACAGGGAAAAAGTCTTACTTTGACCCCGAAGAAGGACACGTGGCAGGTTTTTCAAGTTACAAGTGGGGAAGCGGAACATTTTGAAGTTTTTTTGCCGTTTTGTGAAAAATGAGAAAAGTTATGAAATAACCCGCAACTCCACTGGGGCCCACATCAAAAGTTACAAGCAAGAAGGCAGGTCAGCAGAGGAAAATTGGAAATTTTGCCTTTTTGTTAAAAAGGGTAAAATTGCATAAATGAGCCGCGACTCCATCAAGGGCCCAAATTAAGCCATGTGTCGAGCCTGTATTTCAAAGGCGGAGGGGCAAGGAAAAATGTGAAAATTGTGCATTTTCTCCAAAAGTCATAAAATGCAAAAGGCAACCCTAGGCCCACTTCAAATCAGATTTTTCCATGTGGACGGCTCTAATCTAAAGTTGAGCAAGGGTAGAATCAACGGTTGTTGTGCATTGCATCTGATTTTGCCACCATTTTTGCTCCAAGACTCCTGGAGATGTGAATACGCATTGTTTTTCATCATTTTTTGATGAAATTCCTTGTCATTTTTTTTGCAAAGTGCAATTGAATGGATTTAGAGCTTAATTTGTGAGTCCAAGGAATGTAAAGGTTGATATTTTGAAGTTGGAATTGCTCAGGCACTTGCAAAAATGTGAGTTACCAGAGAAGTTGGATGCAGAGCAAAGTTGTAGAGGAAAGAATGGGAAAAGGATGAAAACGATGGAGTGTTGCATAGGAAGATGAAAACATGCTCCCAGTTAAAACAATGATGGAAATATTTGCAATGATTCACTTTTTTGAACAACTGGCAACTTTTTGTTGCAAATATGTTAAACATCATTTTCTAGAAATCATGATCAAACATGTAACAAAAAAAGGTTCCTCGAATATTCTTTTTCTTGGTGGGAAAGCTTGGAATGTAAATTGAGTGTATAAAAAGCATGCTTTAGTCATGCAAATGGTTAGGGGTTGAATTCTTACGAGAAAATTTGAGAAATCCCATCTTCCTGAGAGACCATCTGAGAAACCTGTTAATCTCTTATGTTTTAGATTTGATCATGTCAAGTTGGTTGCAAGTGTACAGCCATTGACAAGCTCTGAGATTGTTCAAGAAACCTTCCCTTGCTGATGAATCTAATCAAATTTGAATTAATTTGTGTTAATCTTGGGCAAATATATGTCTGTTTTATTTCAGAATTTCTGTAAATAGTATTTCTTGTTCCTATTGCAATCTTATGTTAAAATCCCTTTGAATCACACAGGATCTCGTCCTTGTGATAGTTTAGTGGCATTTGCAATTTCATTATGAGAAGAGCCTTCATCCTGTAATGAGATAAACAATTTAAAATCACTTTACTGTCATTTTGTTGATAAAGATTATCTGTAAGCCTTTGAGTGTATCTTAGGCATGAGGAACCAAGGGTCTTTAATGTTTAATTGAGTCTTTAGCTTGAGCCTTCGTGTTAAATTCTTGGAGATTGTGTGAAACCGTGCAAATCTGGGCCTCCATTGATGCACACCTTCTGGTTGAAGGAATATTTTAGCTATTCTGAAGCATTTTGTCATTTAGTTTTCCAATTGTTGTGAAGGTTCTCAAAGATCTGGCAAAATCAAGTTTATCCTGCTTAATCTCCCACCAAAAATTATTCAAAAACAATGAATCCTACCTGAACTACCCCTGTTTGCCTTGTATGTCCACAAATGAATAAATTCTACTGCCAAAATATGCAGAAGCAATCAGGATTCCATAATGTCTTTAGTAACCTTAACCTTGTTTAGAAAATATCACCATTCTTTAGAAGTGACAACTCGTGAGAGTTAAATTGTGGTGCATTGATCATATTTTCTCAAGGTTTCCTTTCAAATTTGTGCAAAGAAGGATATCTTCATTCTCCTTCACCAACAGAGGTTACAAAATGGGTCCTCTCACCCTGGTTGAAAGGCACAACCTAAAGTAGTGAGGATAGATCAAATCCTTTTGAAGGTGCTATCCATTTCTCTAACATCTGAGTGACAAAGATCCAGTTGAATCACCTCCTCAGCTACAAAACGACATACATGATGATTTATCTATCTCTAGGCTTCTTGTTAAATCTTTGATGTTGCTCAGCTTGCAAAGGAGAATCAATTTGGATACCAACACCAGATTGGTGCCTATTTTTTGAACTATTGGACCTATTTGTGTGGCAAAACAATTGAGGTTGTCATTATTATATTTTGGCCCTAGTAATGTTTCTTACATGTCTAAGTGCAAATACGTTGTTTAAACATCATCATTGGTGTTGAGATTTGTAAGAATTGTGCAAATTTAAAAGTTCTGTGTGCAATATTTCCTTAGTTTTCTTACAAATGGTTACGTTGTTAACACTAAGATTTATATCATCAATGTTAAATACTATTGGTAAAGGAAGGTCAGATATGTGAAGCTTTGCATGAATTTAGTGTTGACAGACATTTGACAGATCAATTTTAGTGCATTTGCACAACTAAGGTGAAAATCCTTAGTGGTGACTCCGTGTTGAATTAATTTTTGATAAATGCCAGTGTCTTAACCTCTGTCAATTGAAATTTATCACTAATATTTGCAAAGCTGGAAGGAAGAAGATCTTTCTTCATTAGAGACCCTACTAGAAGGTTGTTTCCAGAATTGGGAAAGACAAATTCTGAAGGAAGAAGAATCTGGAAAGTTATTGGAGATCAGAAATCAAGAAAAGAGTTATCAATTGTGGAAACTGATCAGCCTGTCATTGAAGATTGCCATACTTCCTCAAGTGCTTCTGAATCAAGTAGTCTTTTTGTAGATCAGAATTCTCCATCTGGAGAGGGGCCTTCATTTGTATTTGAAAATTTTACGTCTCATTCTGTCCCTGTGTTTTCCAAAGCTGATAGGATCTTCCAAGAAACAGAGTTTTTAGAGAACATTCATTCTGAAAATTACATTCATGTGCCCCACAGACCCCTCACTCCTCATCATTTTGTATCTCCTACAAATTCACCACCTCAAAACAACATGGCCCAGCCCCCACCCAGACCTCCATTTGTTGTTAATACCTTCGGTCCTATAAATTTTAGAGGTATGGATGGATATCCAAATGTTGTGCCCCAAGATGTTAGAAATAGACTGCCTAAATTTCAAGGAAATAATGCTATTACTAGGTGATCAACACTTAAAGCTTTTTGTCAATATGATGGAAGACTTTGAGATCAAATTTGAGGATGTGTACATAAAATTGTTTATTCATACTCTAGAGGAGGATGCACGTGACTGGTATAAATCTTTACTAGACAACTCAATAGATTCATGGACAGAAATGAAAAATGCTTTTAGATTGCAATATGGAGATAAAACAGATCCTAGGTTTATTTTGTCAGAATTTGAAAATATTAAGAAGAATCCTAATGAATCTGTTCATGACTTCAATACAAGGTTCAATAAGACCCTAAATAGGCTACCTGTAATCCTGAGGCCAAGTGATGTTTCTTGTCTGATAAAATATTCTGATGCTTTTGATAAGAAGGTTTCCTATTATTTGAGGGATAAGAACCCAGGAACATTGAGGTAGGCCTTCACCATGGCTTTGCAGATTGAAAACAATGTCAAAGTAGTTGGTAAGCCTCCTAAGAAGGAAGGTATCAAGCTGATAAATTCAGAGAAGCCTCAGTCAAGTAAAGTCTATGGATCTAGAGGAGGTTGTAAAAACTTTGGCTGGAGCTGTTAAAGAAATATCTTACAAACTGGCCGGATCAAGAGAAGGGGATTGGACAAGGTTCCCAAGGTCAACACAAGCCACAAGGTCAAGAAAGATTTACAAATCATCCCAGAGGTGATCATAGATCAGATGACAGGGGTAAAGGGCCCATGGGATCAGGAAATAGACAGCCCCAACCCCGAGAAAATAGATTGGTGCCTGATCCTTTAGCTGTCAGAGTTGTTGTTGAAGAAGCTCATGAAATTGAGTGGTGTGATAGTTGTTTCTTGCCACATTCTCCATGTGTTGTTGAAAAGGGAGTTGAGGAAGAAGTTGATGATGATGAGACAGATGATGATGCATGCATGATGGATTGCTCTACAAGTTCACAGCAGGGAGCAACCTCAACTGAGTTGATGAGTGCCAGAACTGTTGAAAAATTCTGGGATTGCATTCACTGGGTATTGCCTCTTCCTCCCATTAATGCTTTTGAGATTGATATGGTACAAGCTTTTGAGTTGCCTAATAATGATTTTGAGTACTTAAGGGCATTAATGATTAAGAAGTATGATGGAGGAATTCCTTCAGAAGAGGACAGACAGTTGTTAATGAATGCAGTAGTTACCCAAGAAAAGGAATACAATACCAGGAGTAAGGTTGTCAAAGGGGCAGGGCCTCAGGCCAAACCAAAAATTCTAGTTCTTACCAGTATCCCTAAATAATCCCCTAATAAAGATGCATCTGGAAAAGGCTTTGTCACCCCAAATAAAACTTGTGTTCCTCCCCATGCTCAGACTGTGAAAAATCTCGTGCCATCAGATGAATTTGTAAACCTTCCTCCTAATACTGCCTTACCCAAATATGTTCCTTGTGACATAGCCCAAATCTTGAGTCAGATCAAGATTACTGTTCCTATTGTTGAATTGCTTAGAATCCCTGAGCATAAGAAGAGGGTGTTTGAGTATTTGGGGCTTAAGGAAGAAAAGGTCACCCAGGGTAAAAAGGTAAACAATGTAGAGGTTCCTCCTACCATTGCAGAATTAGAAAAACCACAAGCATTGGAGGAATTGGGTGAACCACCTGAGGTTTATTTGGGAACTTCTCTGGTTGAGTCTCAGCTGAATGTGGATCCATTTTTCACTACTATGATTATTAAGGATAGTGTTTTACATAACTGCATGTTTGATTCAGGAGCCTCATGTAATGCAATGCCTCTTAAGGTCATGAATGAGTTAAATCTCAAAGTAACAAAATCTTATGGGAAATGTACTTCCATGGATTCAAGAGAGGTGTCAGTAGTTGGATGTGTCAAAGGCTTAGTAGTGCAATTGGCAACGTATCCAAGAAAGTACTTAACCTTGAATGTAGTAATTGTGGATTGTCCTGCTAAGTGGGGAATGTTATTATCCAGAAAGTGGGCAGCTAGTGTGGGTGGAAGTGTGCAAATGGACATGTCTTATGCCACCATACCAATTGAGGGCAGCCTTGTGAAGTTACCTGGTGAAAAGAAAATGTTATATCTCATTGAGGACCCCAACAATGCTTCTTATGAAGTATTGCACACAGACACTGATGTTGATAACTCTATGAGCTATGTTGTTTTCAAGGAGTATGAAATTGATCAATGTAGATATCCTGAGTAGGTTGATTTTCCTGAGACTTTGATGTTTGATGCAACCTCGAGAGATGTTGAAAAACTTGACATAGGCACAAAGGATAAGCCTGAAAAAATGTGGTCAGATAGCAACTTGGATGGAAAAGAGAAACAATCATATGACCAGTTGTTAAAGACGTATCAGAACTACTTAGCATGGTCATATCCAGAATCGAAGGCACTTGAAAATTTTCCTTGATTGTTTTCTCTGAATCAGGGTGCACACCATTGTACAGTGTATAGTCTTTTGGTTTCATTCTGCTTTCGTGTTTTTCTATTTTGGTTTTTCCTAGTCCCTGGTGACCAGTTTTTGTTGGTTTCTCAATTTTTTCTTGGGGGGTTGGTTATTGTCTTTTGGCTCTACAAGCTTTTTCTTTGACTTTCCCAATGGATTTTTTGGCACATGGTCTACTCTATTGTTCTTGTGGCACTCACAGGGAGTGCCCATCCCCGAGTCGGAGCCAATGTTGGTGCTCAATTTGATCTCGCCCCGTTTGTTCTAAAATTTCCCAATCTGCCTAGTTTGTCATATTTTCTATCTCCCCAAATGGATGTGTATAAGTTTTATCTTTACAAGGGTGTTATTGTAAATCCTTCTCTATGGTTGTGGATTACTGTCAAGCCATGAATTATTTGCAAATTCTTTGTCCTTGAAGAAAGATTCAATTCTGGGTGCAAATGGTGAAGTTCCCCTACATCTTACTATTCGACAGGCATGTTTTCCCTATCAAATTATATCTCAGCATCTTCAACTACGTGGTCTCTTTTGATTGGATGAGGCACGTCGGGTCTATTTTATAACTTGTAACTTTTTGCTATGTTTGCAAAAAGATCAATTTGGCCTCGTGGCCCCATTGAGTTCTGATTGGCCGGTCAAATTTATAAAGGTAGAGTGAATTTCTCTTTTTTTCCCCGAAGGTGTATACGTGTTCATTTTTAATTGGATGTGGCCCGGTGGGTCTTTTTGGTGAAATTTGGCACTTTTGTCACATTTGTAAAAAATATCAAATTGGCCCCGCGGCCCCGATAGCATCTAATTGGTTATTCAACAAATATGAAGCGGCAGGGAAAAAGTCTTACTTTGACCCCGAAGATGGACACGTGGCAGTTTTTCAAGTTACAAGCGGGATGCATGGGTGGTGAAGCACTTTGAAACAGGCAAGGAAAAAGTCTTACTTTGACAAATAAGAAAACGTTGGCATAAATTAGAAGTGGAGAGGCGGGTCGTGTGGGTGTTTTGAATTTTTTTAGCCCAATTGAAAAGTTTTGAAGGCGGGTCGCTGGGGTTTTTGAAGGAATTTTTTTGCCTTTTTGTGAAAAAGGAGCAAAAGTTATGAAATAACCCGCAACTCCGCTGGGGCCCACATCAAAAGTTACAAGCGGGAAGGCGGGTCGGCAGGAGGAAAATTGGAAATTTTGTCCTTTTTGTTAAAAAGGGTAAAATTACAGAAATGAGCCGTGACTCCATCAAAGGCCCAAATTAAGCCATGTGTCGAGCCCATATTTCAAAGGCAGAGGGGCGGGGAAAAATGTGAAAATTGTGCATTTTCTCCAAAAGTCATAAAATGCAAAAGGCAACCCCAGGCCCACTTCGAATCAGATTTTTCCACGTGGACGGCTCTAATCTAAAGTTGAGAAAGGGTAGAATCAATGGTTGTTGTGCATTGCATCTGATTTTGCCACCATTTTTGCTCCAAGACTCCTAGAGATGTGAATACGCATTGTTTTTCATCATTTTTTTGATGAAATTCCTTGTCGTTTTTTCTACAAAGTGCAATTGAATGGATTTAGATTTTAATTTGTGAGTCCAAGGAATGTAAAGGTTGATATTTTGAAGTTGGAATTACTCGGGCACTTGCAAAAACATGAATTACCAGAGAAGCTGGATGCAGAGAAAAGTTGTAGAGGAAAGAATGGGAAAAGGATGAAATGATGGAGGTTGCAGGCAAAAGGATGAAAAAATGTTGCCAGAGGAGATGACTGGATGTGCCCCAGTTAAAACAATGATGGAGATATTTGCAATGATTCACCTTTTTGAACAACTGAGCAACTTTTTGTTGTAAACCTGTTAAACATCATTTTCTGGAAATCATGATCAAACATGTAACAAACAAAGGTTCCTCGAATATTATTTTCTTGGGGGGAAAGCTTGGATGTAAATTGAGTGTTATAAAAAGCATGCTTTAGTCATGCAAATGGTCAGGGGTTGAATTCTTATGAGAAAATTTGAGAAATCCCATCTTCCTGAGAGACCATCTGAGAAACCTGTTAATCTCTTATGTTTTAGATTTGATCATGTCAAGTTGGTTGCAAGTGTACAACCATTGACAAGCTTTGAGATTGTTCAAGAAACCTTCCCCTGCTGATGAATCTAATCAACTTTGAATTAATCTGGGTTAATCTTGGGAAAATATGTGTCTTCTTTATTTCAGAATGTCTACAAATAGTATTTCTTGTTCCTATTGCAATCTTATGTTAAAATCCCTCTGAATCACACATGATCTCATCCCTGTGATAGTTTAGTGGCATTTGCAATTTCATTATGAGAAGAGCCTTCATCCTGTAATGAGATAAACAATTTAAAATCACTTTACTATCATTTTGTTGATAAATATTGTTGTAAGCCTTTGAGTGTATCTTAGGCATGAGGAACCAGGGGTTTTAATGTTTAATTGAGTCTTTAGCTCGAGCCTTCGTGTTAAATTCTTGGAGATTGTGTGAAACCATGCAAATCTGGGCCTCCTTTGATGCACACCTTCTGGTTGAAGGAATATTTTAGCTATTCTGAAGCATTTTTCATTTAGTTTTCCAATTGTTGTGAAGGTTCTCAAAGATCTGGAAAAATCAAGTTTATCCTGCTTAATCTCCCACCAAAAATTATTCAAAAACAATGAATCCTACCTGAAATACCCCTGTTTTCCCTATATGTCCACAAATGAATAAATTCTACTGCTAAAATATGCAGAAGCAATCAGGATTCCATAATGTCTTTAGTAACCTTAACCTTGTTTAGAAAATATCACCATTCTTTAGAAGTGACAACTCATGAGAGTTAAATTGTGGTGCATTGATCATATTTTCTCAAGGTTTCCTTTCAAATTTGTGCAAAGAAGGATATCTTCATTCTCCTTCACCAACAGAGGTTACAAAATGGGTCCTCTCACCCTAGTTGAAAGGCACAACCTAAAGTAGTGAGGATAGATCAAATCCTTTTGAAGGTGCTATCCATTTCTCCAACATCTGAGTGACAAAGAGCCAGCTGAATCACCTCCCCGGCTACAAAACGACATACATGATGATTTATCTATCTCTAGGCTTCTTGTTAAATCTGTGATGATGCTCAGCTTGTAAAGGAGAATCAATTTGGATACCAATAGGATCATCTATAGAAATTCTACTTATGAATACAAACAAGTGATTTTATACAATGAGTTATCTAACATTTCCCTCCTAATTTGGTCACAATTCTTTTCATTTCATTAATTAACTTTAGCATCTATGAAATACTGGATTGCTAATTAACGACACTTCGTTAGTTATAATCATAAGTGAAATTGAATAATAAACTATTTACAGCCTTGTTTGACCAAGATCTAAAAAAAAGAATACATTTTATTGGATAAGATGATGCTAGTCACCCTGATAATACAAATTGTTATCAAATTACCTCTGTCAAACACCTCTAATTGTTCTTAATTTTTTTTTCATTTACAATACCCAGTACGTACTTGTGAATCATTTATTTCTGATGTATGATTCCTTTTGTATCCTTCATCTCAATCCTTGCATCAGTTCTTTCACCTGATCTATGGTTAGGAGAGTCAATGCATAAGGTTCCGTTGAAAATGATAGGACTCGAAATGGTAGTCTTACATGGGACCAAGTATACAAACCTTTCTGGAACCAAATAGTGAGCTCATGTAGATGGCTAAGCATACTTTACATTCCTTTGAGCTAAAACATTAGGCCAAGTTTTAAATAACATTAATCCATATCAAGAAACAAATGAGCCTTACTCCAGTTGACATGGAGTACGGTAAGCATCCAATTCTTCAAGCTGGTTGAGGTGTGAGAAATGTCTAATACTTCCCTTGTAGCCATTAGTAGAGTTTAGGGTACTTTCACATAACACATAACTAGCATTACTAACACACATTTTGATTGATTTACACACAACAACCATAGGTTCAATTCTTATAGCAATGGAATATTTACATAGGTATAACATAACATCAATTCCAAATGGTTACAATTCACTTCATGTTTTCACATTTGCAATCCAAATTACAAGCTAAAATCTTAATAGGGTTCATTGATGAATCACCATAAGCCCCCAATTCACGACACGAATCCATCATATAACACATGAAAACATATGTAAGATGAACATAGTTGACTTGAACAGTCACAACATACAATTCACATTAAAATAAAACATGTTGACTCACAACATTGATACATCACAACATGGTGGTAACATCATTAGCATGATACAAATCTTCATTGCGAAGAGGTAATTAATTTCCATGTGCAAAACATTAGATCACGATGATACAATAGGATCAGTATGTTACCAACTGTTGTTTGGACACTTATTCAGACACTTACATAAGTCTAAAATAAAATTTCTTTCACACAATAAGTGGATTTGGCTACATCAAATGTGAATCACTACTCTTCTAGCTACATTTTTCATATCCTTCCATAACATAGAGAGCTTTTCTGAATACTCTCATTCATGAAACACATCAACATGTGTATATAAATTCCACATTACCATGTAGGATGCACAACTTTGATGCATTCATATTATCATAACTAAAATGAACTTATCACATCATAAGGGGCATAATATCACATTACACTTCTTGACTCCACCATAATGCATTGAGTCATCAAAAAACCATCACATAGTTTCGAGAGCTATTTGAACCTTGGCCATTGATCTAGATAATCTTCAAATTGTATACACCTACAAAAATTGACACACATATACAATTCAACACAAATACTCATTGGGGGCATAATTGTTTTTTAGTCTTTCATTACTTGGTACATGACACGACATGGAATCACTTTCAAGATAACTCAACATCACATGAGATGTTTAGACCAACATGGACCCATAAATATAACATGATAAATAAATGGTAAGCACCACAAGAATTCAAAAATTGGTAAACGTAGCATTTCAACAACCAAATCTTTGACATGACACAACATCCTCAAACATGAAACAAATATCTGACAAAACATCTTTCTTGGGCTCTCACTTATTCTTGCACACGACATCTGGATCATTTTGATCCATTTCCATTGTTAATGATGGTGAATAACCCTTAACATGTAAACCTATCATTCCTCTTACAAAAGCTAGATTGCATGGGGTAGTTTCATTATGCACGATTCATTTAACATTTTAACTTCTGATGGTCCTCCATTTTATTCTTCTTGTTTCTAAATCATCACAATTAATTTATGACATCTTTATTAGTCAATGGGGACATATAACTAGACACACTTGAGGCTTCCAAATCTCGTTTTCCCAATGATTTGTTTCTAATTGTCAACAATGTTGTACTTGGTTGTAGCATGTATACTTGTCGATTACACAATCGTTTAATTTCTAGTATGAGCATTGCAAGAGGGAAGGAGGTCTATGAGTTTAATGGGTTTGTAGTGTTCAAATGATAGTATTGTGGATTTTAATATCATAATATATTGGATCGGTTCATATTAATGTGTACACATCATAAGTTTCTTTTGAATCAAATAAAATTGATCATGTTTTTCTAAGATGATGAGAAAAAGTTGATTTCACAAGGAGCAATTCCTATACTTCTTATCCCCAGAACATAAGAAGGATTAAACAAATTAAATATAAAGCTTTCTACCAATCATCTTCCACATTTTATCAATTGGAATAACATCTCATGATTACACTCTCTAGTACTGGAATCTGTTAATTATCACCATTTCACTAATTTCTTCCACAATTAACTCTTGATGTCAGTAGGGATTATATCAAACCAAATCCTCCCATAGCTCAAATCTGGTCTCGAATTCATTGTACAACCCAAATCCTCTATCGATTTATTTCAAAAGAATCATCCTAACCTTCGCCACTCGAGGGGGAATCCTTCATTCTACTAATTTTTCTTTCACTCCTTCAAAATTTAATTATCTATAAATGTCTACTATTTTTAAAGTGGTGTTGCTTGCGTTACACCACCCCAAAGAGGGGAAAATGTAGACACCTAAAATCCACCTATGCAATTTTAATACTAAAATTGCACTAATTGTCCTCTTTCCCATCATTTCCATTTTAATTAGTGATTTCCTGCTAATTACTTGACATTCCCCTCCATTTCAGTTAGTTAATGACACTTCGTTAATTAACTAGCCTTTACCCCATTCTGAATGTCAATTAACGACACTTCATTAGTTATAATCCTCCTTTAATCAATTAATTAACTATTATTAGTTAATTAAGCCTTTATAACCTTGTATTTAATTAATAAAGCTTCTTATTAATTAAGTCCCCCTTTTAAAAATCTCAATCCTACCTATTTTCCTCTTAATCACCTCCAAATGGCTTTCTAAACTTATCTTGGTCTATTAATTAATCCTAGTTGATTAATTAAATCATCTCCAACTCCCATGTGTTGTTAATTCTACTTAATTATTTATAATCATGTTTATCCATTCTAGTTCTACTTTATCTTTTATCCCACATTCACTACAATTGTAGCTTCTCCCAAATTAGAAAGCTATATATAGAACCTAGTACCTCCCTTCACACTTTACACCACACTTTTGCTAGTGATTTTATTATGCACATGATGAAAGCATTTTCTTCTTGAAAAGCTTATTCATTCTTGCATCCATTCTTCTCATTTGTGAGTAGTAAAGGAAGATCCAAACATGGCCATTAATCCATTTTGGTGAGATTCTTTCCTCATTTGAAGATAATATTCAATTGATTTCTTATGATCAAGATAGGTTCATACTAAGAGAAATAATTCACATACAAAACACATCTAAATTTCAAGACTAATGCTTAAATGTTTAGTGTTTTTTCATTGTTGATGCATTAGATTAGGTTTCCTCTTTAAGCTTTATCATGGTGTTTTTTGGTAATTTAGCTAGGTTAGGATACTTCTTGGTGTTATTTTCCTTCATTTATTAGATGCACACAGGTGCCCTCGTCCCCTCTGGGTGTCCTTGACCTCTTTGTATCTTTCTCGCATCTTTTGGGTCTTTTCTAGTTGTTGGGCATCTTATTTTCTTGTTGGTCAGCATTTTAGTTGTTAAGTTCAAAATTCAAACAAGGGAATCATATAAATACAAAGCTATGTGACCATAATAAAGAACCAAGCTCTAAGCACCTACTACTATCACCTGAGGTTGCATCCAAAGGCATTTCAAGAGCATCAAGGCATCCATCTAGCTATCATTTAAGCGATAAGGGACTGCATTCTTCTGCATATACTTCATAGGAGGGGAAGTTCATTTTCCCTGCACACATCTATTTGCATCTTCTACATCTAGATATTGCTCAGTATTCAAGTGTGTATGGCACAAGAGACACCTAGGGAACGATTCTACACACACACACATACAATTGTAGAACTACATGGAGTCTAAAATGTAGTGCAATGCCCAAATATTAAGTTAACTCAGTTGGGTGACTTCTAGGGTTAGTCTGACTCCCCATTTTCATCTTTTTATTTTTTAGGATTTGATGTGTTTTGGGGTTTTGTAGGTGCTCTTTCTCTTTGCGGGTTTCAGGATGAACTTGGATGATCAAGAAGTGACATACATGTGACAACGATAACTCAGTGAACATCTCGTGACACTGTAAAATTAAGTTTCTAAGGTTTTGAGTAGTCACAGGTGCCCATAGAAGGTCTACAGTACCCCAGGCACCTCTGACCCTATCTAGGATTTGCCCTATTCACATTCCTAATAGTTTTGCATTTTTCGAGGCTCGATCGCAACATTCTGCTTTCATGTTTCATCAGTTTTCTATTTGATAGAGTCTAGGATTAATTGTGAAATTAGCTGAGTATCTTATACCTTCTCTTGTACTTAGGGTTTCAAATTTAATTAGTTTACTTTCTTAGTGTCAAAATCTATACTTTATTATACATACACATTGCATACATACATACATACATACATACATACAACATACATATACATTACATACATACATACATACATACATACATACATACACATACATACATACATACATACATACATACATTACATACATCATACATTCTACATATATATATTATATGGCTTAGGTCAGAGATGCACTTCATTACATATCATTTCTTTGTGACTCTGCGATTAGGGTTTAGCATAATTTCTATATTTGTTAAATCATTTGGTGAACCCATCCATTCAAACCCTACCTTCGCGTATGTATTCTTCTTCTCAAGTCATGGATCAATCTTCTTATCCATCTTTCACCCCAACTAATGTTTCCAATATGGTTACTATCATCACTATTGATTTCATGCAAGTTCATACTCAACATCCTCCTCACTTTATTACAACTATGGCTGATCTAACTATTAATGTAGTCACCACTTAATGTACTTGACCTCCTATGGCTCAGCCCGTTTCTATCTCTCCACCTATCACTTTTACGACTCCTTATACCACTTCTAAAGGCTATGATATCATCGAACAACTTAAGAATACACCAACCAAAATAGATCTCTATGACTTATTGCGCAATGCACCTAATTGTCGTCATACATTAGAGGCTTCCCTTCATTCTATCCACATTGAAAGAAATAATTCTTTGGTGGCCTTCACACATCTCATTCAGTCTCTCAAAAATCTACCACATGTTATATCATTTAGTGATGAGGACATATTGCCATCTGTTGTTGATAATCCATGTGTGCCTCTATTTATCACTGTTATCATTAGCACCATTTGTATTAAGCGTGTGCTCATTGAAAATGGATCCACCATTAATCTATGTGCTCACTCCCTTTTAAAGCAAATCAACATTACTAACAATCTCATTGCTAAAAATTCCACTCTTATTCGTGGCTATGATTCCACTACTTGCACATGTCTAGGCACTAATACATTACCTATACAAGTCAGGCCTAAGATTGTTCCTACAATATTCTTCATTATCAATACCTCGTTTCAGTTTAATCTTTTATTGGGTAGACCCTAGATTCATGCAATGCATGTTTTCCCATCTACTTTTCATCACTGCTGCATCAAATTATTACATGATGGCTATGAACATACCATTATTATGACCCTGATCCATTCAAGTTCTGTCACATAGACCTTGTCACTTCTATGCCTATTCCTCCATCATAGCCTATTCCATATAGAAATATTAATACATATGATATTAGTCAATATAGCGTTTCACAGCCTCCTTCCACCGTTGCCAACATTTCATTCATTTCCACTCATACTATTGCTATCATTTCACCCACTGTGTCTGCTCCACTGAACACTTACACTCCACTCATTGAGACACCTCTCGCTCCTGCATCTGACTCACCTCCTACCAATATCCTCGATATTAATATCCAACATGACAATGCCAACATTGATGATTATGATGATGAGGTCAATACCATTGAGCTTACCGATGACAAATTGTGCAATCTTAATTTTACTCCTATAGAGATAGATGATTCATACTTCAATGATACTTTCGTTGCTATTGGCCCCAGGTGAATATCAATTCAAGAAACCCCCTCCTACTAATTTATGGTACTTTATCCGGGGTCTATCCCTACATTGGATGTCATTTCACCTATATCATCTTCTCATGAGGAGCCTAGCATATCAACGCTTCCTCATTTCACATGCACTCTTTTCATGAATAACTCTTATTGGCATCACATTCCATTCGATCCTACTTTCTTTGACACTATTTTTAGACATGATGGCTTGACTCATCTTGGGTTTAGACTCAATGATATCTTACCTTTGCCTCATTAACCTCATCTCTATCATGGATATGTTTTTATTACAGTTGCTTATGGTCTTCGTGTCATATTTCATTTATCAGTCTTTGTTGCACAAACTTCTTGCACTTCTCCACTTACACTTGAGATCTTGGCTCGAATACATTGGGGGCACTTTGGATCCTAATCATACTAGCATCACATTTCCCATGCCTTTCGGCTACATTTTTATTTGCAATGATTCATTTATTGGCTATGCACAAAATCTTACTCATTGGTATGCATATGGTTGTCCACAACCACCTTTCACTGATGAAGAGTACGCAATGAGCATGTACAATTTACGTCACAATGGCTCCTTATAGGATCAACCACATACTATTGTTTACCAAGTCTCTAATGCATCACCATTTGGCTTTGACCATGACATTGATGATCTCTTAGATGATGTTACTTGATCATTCTTCATATCATACACTTGGGGGCATCATACTTATTCTCACCCCCTTCTAGCATTATCAGGTGTCTTATATTTCTACTACTTCACTTTGAGATCTAGTCTATCACACATGTACAAATCTTACACATCTTGATACATTTGTATCATCATTACCTGATGATGCACTCTTGTGCTATGGTTCACACTTAACTGTTGAGGGCTCACTAAATTCATGAACCTCACATCATATACAAAACACATTTCATACTTAGTGCATTCACAACACATCTTTCTTGTGCACATTCAACATGACACACTTCCCTATGACACACTCTAGTTCCACAGTTCATACTCGATTGTTGAGGGTATAAATCTAAAAATGAACCTCATCACACTCACTCACTCTCTACGATTTTTCGATGATATCTTTCTAGTGCACAATTCAAACCATTTCCCGATGATGCACTCTTGTTCTATGGTTCATTTTTTACTGCTAAGGGGGCATTTCTAAATGAACCTCATCTCATGCATACTTATTCACATTCACTATGGGGTACGCATTACTCCTATCACACTCACTTTGTATTCCATTCCATCTTAGTCATTCACAACATATTGCATAGCTTGGTTGTACATTATTAGTCTTTACTTATGCTTGCATGTTACACTTTGCTTACTATGTTAGACAGATACATCACATTTCATTATTATTTTTCTATATATACATGCGTGTTAAGTTGCCTTATAGTTGTGAATGCAGAATTTACATAGATATATACATGCAACATGGATGTTTGGTGTTGTACTTCTTACCGGTCCCATAACGGATTCTGGGGGCATCTACTTTTCATACACATCATAGGTGTTATCGTTTTGATTTTATACTATTTCCTCTTCATAGTAACACACTACTTTATATCAAATTATACACACTTTGACATACTTTCTATCTCTCTAACATGCTAATGAGTGCTTCATGTGCAACATTTGTCTTGCAGGAACTCTTTGCTACCATGGTTATCGATTACTCTTTGCTTGTCATTGTTTGATCCATTGTTTGCTATTGTATGCCATTGTTTGTGGGATTTTCTCTATGTCTTGTGTGTTCATTATTGTATGATTTTTGGCCACTTCAACCTCTAATTGTCTTGCAATGTCATGAATGCGATGTCCCATGTTTGTAACCCACTTTTTGTAGTCTACATTGTTTTATTGCTTGCTAGCTTACACATTGTCTTTTATATGCATGTTTTGTCTTGTTTGCACTAACACATGTTTTCAACCACTTTGTTTGCACGTGCCTTGGTTTCTACCAAGAAAATTCCCTTCCCCCTATAGAGCATGAGTTTCAGATCACAACATATGACCTCTCCTTTGGGTTGCATACTCCTTGCGAAATCGCATGCACCACAAATGAGAGGGAGCATTATTTGATGAATCAATCACCCCATACAATAGTCGATAGTCACAATACAGACATGCACAGTACAATAACACTACAACATAGTCTTAAGTCTTAGTAATGACCTAGAATCTCACTTGGGTCCTTAGCGCAATATAGAAACCAAGTGCCCAAACACATACAATAGCGCCTAGGCACCCCTGACCCTTCCTGGGTGCACCTATGACCAGGGGGTAGTTACACAGATTTTCTCATTTTAGCATAGTTTACACAGTGGCTTTTCACAGGATGGGCACAGTCCTTCAACACTCAGCATGCATGTTTTCACCTATTTCCTATTTTCGCATTGGATCAAACTAGATTGGATTGGATTGGATTTGAAAAAGCACACCATATGCATTGGTGTTTACATCGTCGGGAAGCAGTCAAAAGGATGGAGAATGACACTAGACCTTTCTCCCTAACACTTCTTCTATGGCATGGTGCCCAAAAAAAATGACTTGGCATCACCCAAAAAACTAGTTCTTGGTGTGAGATCACCCAAAAAAATCATTCTTCTACAATTTTTAGGATCCTTTCTATCCTTTTCACTCATTATGGATCAAGTGCACATGTTCCTTTTTACACACTTTTACTTACATATTTTGGACCAAATTTGTCATAGACACATATTTTGACTACTCGTTTTCTCTTCTCTTTTGTAGGTCCATCCTTATGGGAAATGAAAACACACATCATAAAACATATCAAGTGACAATGACAACAGGTATAACATGACGAATCACATATGCTTTACCCCTAGGGTCACTTCATCTTCCCTCTTCCTTTTGCTTTCACACTTCATGTTATTCACTCCACACTTTTTCTTGTCTCCTCGGCATACTTTCACAATCGATATACATGGTTATCAAGTACACATATCTTATCTACTTTATGTTATCAAGCATTCACTCAACAACATAAAGTGGGGGCAAATGTAGACACTAAATCACGCACTTGGGTACATTTCTAGGTCTTAATCACATACTTACATTCATATGATTCCTAAGCGAGAAAAGTACTAATTGACCATTGTCTTTGGCCTCTTTTCTTTCTTTTTGGTTTCCTTCTTGGCCTTACACACCCTATTTCACAATCTAAATTTTGATACTTCATCTTTTTTGAGTCTGAACACTAACACCCAGCTAGTATGTCAGCACCTAGGCATCCTCGTCCCCTTTGGGTGCCCTAACCTCTTTAAATCTTACTCACATCTTTTGGGCCTCTTCTAGCCATTGGGCATCTTGTTTTCTTATGGGTCGGCCTTTTAGTGGCTAATTACAAAACTTAAACAAGGGAATCATATAAATAAAATGCTATGTGGTCAAATTAAAGGACCAAGCTCTAAGCATTTATTATTATCACCTAAGGTTGCATCCAAAGGCATTTCAAGAGCATTAAATCATCCATCTAGCTATCATTCAAGGGACAAGGGACTGCATTCTTCTTCATACACTTCATAGGAGGGGACATTCATTTTGACATCCACACATCTATCTACATTGATACATCTAGCTATTACTCACTATTCAAGTGCATCTTGCAAAAGAGCCACCTAAGGAAGGATTCTTCACACACACACACACACCAAGAAATACATGGAGTCTAAAATGTAGTGCAAAGCCTAGATCATAAGCTCACTCATTCAAGTGACCTTCAGGGTCAATCTAACTCCCCATTTACATCTTTTTATTTTTACGATTTGATGTGGTTTGGGGTTTTACCAGTGCTCTTTCTCTTTGCAGGTTACAGGTGAATTTTGCAACCATAGTGCGACACACAAGCAATCAAAAACGAATGAAAGTGACATAAAAGAAATTAGTTTCCATCCATTTTCATAATCACAGGCACCCAGAAGGAGTCTATAGCACTCAAGCACCCCAATCTAGGAAGATTCGACTATCGCACAATTTTTTGGGTTCGTTTGCGACACTTTCCTCCTTCTATTTACCAGCTTTCTAGCTTGGCACAACTTTAGGATTATTGTGAAACTAACTATCTTATTATATCTCTTGCACTTAGGGTTTTAATTCTTATTTTCTTATTACTTAGGTTAGAACTATACTTCATCGCATATCATTTCATTGTGACTCTACAATTAGGGTTTAAAATGATTCCTATATTTGTTAAATCAACTGGTCTTTCCATTTTTGCTTTAAACAACACACCAAGTACATTCATGCAGTTGATGAAGAAAGTGATAAAGCCTTTTATGGGTAAGTTTGTTAATATTTACTTGGATGATAGTATGATTTTTAGCAAAACCCAGGAAGAGCACTTAGTTCATTTGCAAAAAGTGTTATGGAATTTGTAAGAAGAGAAGTTGCTAGCAAATTTGAAGAAGTACAATTTCATGCAAAAGGAGTTAGTCTACTTGAGATTTATGATATATCATCAAGGTGTGAAGATGGATCATGAGAAGGTATAAGCTATAAAGGATTGCCATCGCCGAGAAGTTTCACAAAGGCCCGAAGTTTCCATGGGCTTGCAAGCTTCTACACGAAGTTCATCATAGGATTTAGTGAGATTTATGGACCAATCAAAAAGGTGATGGAGAAAGATGAAGGATTTTTATGGACTACAAATGTAAATC
Source organism: Taxus chinensis (assembly GCA_019776745.2). Lineage (NCBI taxonomy): Eukaryota > Viridiplantae > Streptophyta > Pinopsida > Cupressales > Taxaceae > Taxus > Taxus chinensis. Next base: position 329,786,364 of record CM034156.1, on the reverse strand, counting down.
ATGCATTCCAAATTATGAATGACAAGGTCACAAAATAACCAGCATTGGATTTTCTTGATTTCAACAAGGTATTTCAGGACGATTTCAATGCTAGTGGACTTGTAATTAGAGTAAGAATGAGTCAAGAAGGGAGACCCATCACATTCTTTGGTGAAAATCTAAATGTCATAAGGAGAATGTATTTGAATAGTTTATGCACAAAAGTTTTATGTCATTGTGTAAGCTCTGAAGAAGTGAAAGACACCATTTGTTTCCTAAGGAATTCATGTTGTATACAGGCCACCAAGCACTAAAATTCATCAACCAAAGGAAGTGGAATTAGTGACACATGAATAAGTTATGTTCTTATAGAGCTAGTCGTTTAACTTGAAACACGAAAGTGGGAAATCCAATAGGGTTGCAGATACACCAAGTAGGAGATGCATCTTATCAACTAAGATGGAATTAGAAGTAGTAGGGTTCAAATAAATGCAGGTGTTACACATAGAGGAAAAAGATTTTATGGAAGCATGAAGAACAAACAAATAAATAGTGAGCATCGAGTGTATGCCACGGTTAGAGTACTTTCCTATAGGAAGGATTTTTGTTCAAAGGCACATAATTGCGTGTTCAATAAGGATCAATGAGAGATAACTTGATCTTAGAGAAGCTTGGCAAAGGAATTTTAGGGCACTCTAGGATAGATAAGAACTTGGCGTCATTTTGTCATAAATGTCTACAAATGTGTGTAAAATATGTGTGGAGATGCAAAGAATGACAATTGTCAAGAGGGAAGAGTCAAAATGCATGGTTATATTGACCATTTCTAGTACTTGAGAAATCATGGGAGCATCTAAGGATGGAATTTGTTTTGGGATTTCCTAGAACACAAAGGGGTCATGATTCTATATTTAATGTTGTCGATACATTCTTGAAGATGACACATTTTATTTTTTTGTAAGAAGACAGATGATGTTATGCATGTCGCTATTTTTTTCCCCAGAAGTTGTGAGATTTTATGGGTTTCCACACATTATATTTGATACAAATATGAAGTTTGTGGGGCATTTTTGGTGTAAATAATGGAAGAAAATCAATACAAGGTTACATTTTAGTTTTGCATATCACCCATAGACAGATGACCAATTTTTTTTACAACAAGAGTCTTGACAATTATTTATGGTGTCTGGTAGGAGAGAAGGCAAGAATGTTGGATTAAATTCTTGTGTAGGTGGAGTTTGTGTATAAAAAAATTGTCAATAGAAAGCATTGGGAAGTCATATTTCTAGATTGTGTATAGAAAAATTCCAAGAGGAATTACAGAAGTGAAGGAGTTACTACAAGAAGAATGTAAAAGTGTGAGAGTAGAGGACTTCATACAATACATGTAAGAAGTGCATGTGCAAGTGTGGAAAAGACTAAAGAAGAGAAATGCACAATACAGAGAACACACATTTATGGAAAATACACTTGGAGTTTAAGGTTAGGATTTGGTTCTTACCAACCTACAAAAGGAGAGGTTCCCATGAGGAACATATGGTAAACTCAAGTGGAAGAAGATTGTATTGTGCAAAAGCTGAAGGAAATTTGTAAATAACATAAATGAGTTGGAGCTATTGGAAGGGGTAAAATTTCTCCTAACTTCAACATATTGGATCTATACCCATATTATGAGGGACAACTAGACAAGAGAACCACACAGAAGTAGATTGGAGGCACAAACTACCAGAACAAACATGCCTAGAAATTGAATGCATTATGGAAGACCATGTTGCGAAAATGATAAATAGAAATGAACACAAGGAGTATCCAATAAAAGGGAGAGGCTGAGCAGTCAAGGATGCATCTTGGCTCATAGAAGTGGAGATCACAAGACTTGGTCATTCCATTTAGACCTTCAAAGTAATGCTTGAGAAGGGGATCAAGTTTTTTACTACCCATAGTGTACGATGCAAAGGCATTTGGGTTCATGAGTGATCCTACATCATCCAAAAAAACTTAGAGTTAGCAAATAAAGATTTGTGCAATGATGCACCACTTCTAAGCAAATCACATAAAGAATCTTTGCCTTAGTCATTTTATAGAAGTCACAGAAGTTTGTCCAACCCATGTAATACTAAAAATGCCACAAAACACTATGGAATGCCAATGAAGCCTACCTGAAGCCACATAACACTATGGAAGCTGTGAAAGCCTATTCAAAGTTGCACAACAATATGGAAGCAACAAAAGCCTATTCAAAGCTATAAAATCCTATTTAAAGCCACACACTTTTTGTGCGAACCACAAATGCCTGACCAGAGCCACCAATGCTTGTCTTAGCTACAAACGCCATTTTCACATCATTAGGTGCCACGAGAAGTTGTTAAGTAATGCGGCTTGATGAGACCACTCCTAGTCGATCAAAGTATTGGATATATAACCACTCAGAGTGGTTATCAACAATGACACAATTGTAGAGTAGGCCTTAATCCATCCTTCATGGTTGAGGACCCTTACAACCATTTTGTTCAAAGTTTGATCCAATAAAGGGGAACATTCCTCCACACATCAACATAAAACTAGGGGTACATGAGGGAATGTCCATTTAGGGGATCTTTACCCACATTTGTATCTTTACTCTCTTACGTAAGTGGTTATGAATTTTATAAAAGGAAGGGAGCTCGAACATCATAAACAAATTATTATGAGAAAACTCAATCCTAAGGAGCTTGAAGCTTAGTTTGGGGCATTAAGGTCAATTGTCTATGTGAGTGTGAGTTAAAGGGTGGTTTTGAATAAGTTTAGTACAATTTACAAGCTTAAGATAGGTCTAGGATTGCAGGTCTTAGCCAAACTCTTGCAAACTATCATTGCAGACTATAATAAGAGTGTAATGGTGATGTGCATGAATTTACAATTCTCCTTTTTTACATTAATAAAAGAATTTGTTATTGTTTCTTATCTAGAAGTTGTGCCTAAAATCTTGCCTCGATAGGATCTACTATGACAAGGGATGTGTAGTGTAAGGTGTCCCTTCATTAAGGAACCCTGATTGCGAATGCATCAAACTTTATCATATCTTCAAATTTAGCTCCCCAAAATTTTAGAACAATTTAATGACACTTTGCACAACATGCTTGCACGCTTTCAAATCATTATCAATCTTAGTAGTAAATCAATGCAATCTCTTATAACCCTAACATGTACTTCCTTTATAATTTTTCAAGAATTTATATGAGATCGTATAATAACAATATATGTAATTAGAATCCATGATTTATTAGTATTTATTACATTTCTAATTCTAATTTATGTTTATACATAATAATTAATCATATAATTAGATTAATAATAACTTTGACATTATACATAGACAATTTTTTTTTTGAGAAATGATTTATATGATATTATAAAAAATAAAAAGTAAATACAATTATTTATGCTAATATATTTTACATTATTTCTTTGTTTAAATAGCAAATAGATAAAATAAGATGAGATTTAAAAAAGAAAGGGTGAAAATGAAAAAATAAAAGGAAGGATCAAACTTTAGTTATGCTAAGTAATGCTAAAAAAGTATGCGGGCAGGGTAAGAAAAGGAAAGGTTGAAGAATGCTTTAGAAAAAAGGAGAATAAAGATGCGGTGTCATAATACTTGTTAAAGCGGTCGAGTGTCGGCCCGGTGAAAAAGCTATGTTGGATTCTTAGGTGCCTTCCTTCCAAGGGGAGGAAGTATACTCCTCTTTAATTGACTTAAAAAAAAAGTATTTGACACAATGTCTCGGGAAAAACTTTCGAACACGATGGAGGAATTTGAGATTCCATACGAGTATAAAGTTGTAGTGCATAAAATTTATGAGCAAGTTAAAGTTAGCGTTAAAATCAGAATTAGTGAGGATATCTCTGAATGTTTTGGTAGAGACATTAGAGTTAAAGAAGGATGTCTTTTACCTCCTACTTTGTTTGGATTATACATATATAAACTTGACGAATAGTTACATAAAATAAATGGGGTGTTATCCAACTGACGGGCTACGTGGTGAAGTTACTTCTATATGCAGATAATCTTATTCTAATTGCAAAAACTGCCAATGGTTTAAGGGAACATTTGAGGGCCTTGGAACTCTTTTGCCAAGAGGTCGGGATGCAAGCGAATACTAGCAGGACCAAACTCATGATTTTTTCGTTAAAAAGGAAGAAGCAACATGTTATGTTTATTTTTGAAGACAATCCACTATAAATAGTGGAAGAGTACAAATACCTTGGAATTGTTTTTCATAATAGACTTAGCGGGGAGACATGTAGAGCGAAAAGGATTAAGGGAGGATGGATAACATCTTACCTACTTCAGGACAGGTGCAAGAAAGTGGAATTATAGGATTAGAACACCAAGAAAATCCTCTTCGGTTTGCTGGACACAACTATTGTCCTCTATGGGTGTGAAGTTTGGGGGAGTAGTGTGTCAAATCACAAGTGGAGGCAGCTAGAGAGAATCCAAAAACATTTAATCACTAGTAGCATAAAAGTCAAAGCAACAATCCCATATGACATCCTTTTGACCAAAATAAGGACTTTCCTGATGGAGGCCTCAACATTAATCCAATTGATAAGTTATTTAAAAAAGGTTGAAAACATAGATAACTATCGTTGACCCAAAATGGTCGTTGAGGAGAAGTTCGACCGTAGGAAGAAGACATGGATGAAACATAACAACAAGTGGATGAACAAATGGGACATTAAGCCGCACAATTGCCCTAACACCAATGCAGAAACAAACAAGTTTGTCTTAGAAAAATTCAGGATTGTCATGTCAACAAAACAAATTGGTCGAAAAAAACGTACTATGATAAAAAGTTCAACCCCACATGGGAGCATAGTAAAAAAGGGTATCTACACGTTGTTCTTAAGGCTAAGACTAGGATCTTAGTGGCTCAGCTAAGGACTGAATCACATCATCTTAGGTGTGAGACTGGTAGATGGACAGTCCCCAAAGAAAATTGGGAAGAAAGAACTTGTATTTTCTGCAATAAAGGGGTGGTTGAAATTGAAGGACACTTCATTTTGGAATGTGTAGCTTATGAGGATATACGATCGCGGTATGATTTGAAGGTGGACAATGTAAATGAGTTATTTGACGAGGAAAGACTCCACAAAACAGCGAACTTCCTGATCAAGATCCATAGTAGAAAATCCGACATCGAAAGAAACTTGAATTTTTTTTTAGTAGTGCAACTCTAGATCCCTTAGACTACTTAGTCTCGTGAACTCCATTAAAAGTCTTTCATACATTCCTAAGTTTTAAAAAGAAAAAGAAAAAATCAAAGCTGGATCCTTCTCACTTTTTAGCCCTTTGTTTATTTATTAGATTGATTGGGTGCAACCCTGTCTAACAACGATCAATCAATCATCTGCCGCTTCAGGTATTCTCCTCTCCTCTCCTTTGATTGTTTGTGCCTTTAATTAATGCAATCTAATCTATATCTCTGAGAATCTTGAAGCAATACCATCTGTTATGGCAGTAGGTAGGGCTCATGCGTGAATTCAGAAGCAATTCCTCCTCGTTTTGATAAATATGATAGGAAGAGCATATTCAAAACAATATTGTGTTTAATGGCATGCCTTCTAAATTTGGGATCCGTTTCTTCTTTTCCCATCTTTAAAACCTTCAAATTTGTAATCTCTTTTTAATTTTTCGGAACGGATATTTCCGAATAGTGGTTGATATTTAAAACTGCCTATTTGTTTCTGTACTATTGGAATCATTATAAATTGTTTGTAGAAGCTTTGAGAAACACCATAATAAATGTATAGGATTTTCATTTATCTTGGGTATCGACAAGCCTACTCGCATTCGTTTTTCTGAGTAAATAATGATTTCCTTCTGGTTGGTTTTATTTGTATTTGTTGTGTGTTAAAATGTCGATCTCCAAAGGGGGCAGCATGAACCACCATGGAGTGCCCAAGCACGCAATCAGTTGAAACACTATAACCAGCCCTGTAGGCCCAACAACAAAGTAACTCCATTTTTCTATATGTTATCTGTTCTCGGATATGAATACACCATATTATTAGAAAAAATGCTGGGTACAATATGCCCAGGTCCCAGCCTAGCCGGCACCCTTACTTGGCATATGAGACCCCCGTCTAGCAACCAGATAACTTTACACCCTTAAGATAACTTGGCATATCTTTCAAAATTTGTACCTCTTAAGTTTCAACTTCTTTACCAAACGTGTGAGTAAATGGGGCCCCTCCAAATATGTGACGAGAAAAGTTTTTTCCTCTATAATGGGCACTTTCCTTTGTTTAATTTTTCTTGTTTTTCTTTTCCCCATTCTTGTATTTTGAGCTTTTTTATTTTTCTTTGTTTAAATTTTCTTGGATATGGCTCAGATATTACACCAGCTGTATCTAAGATACACCCATGGAGTAGCATTTTATATCTATATTAGATACATGGACACGCAATTGGGAGTGGGAGAGAGTATTTGATGACATAACCTCATAAATAATCAACTAATGTTTGACCATCCCACAAAAGAGAGATTGGTTCCAATCTTTTTATGTTTGCTAAGATGGTCAATATGATTATCCTCTCTCTTTTCTCAATAATATAGATTAGGATATAAATAGAGGACCATTCTAAGGAAGTCAACTTACAAGCCAAAGATAATGGCCTGAGGGGTGTAATGAGTCATGGATATAGAAGACAATATTCCACACAACATGTCAAAAGTGTAGGGTTCCAAAGTGTATGTCTTAGATAAAGGGTGATAGGGGTCTTACTAGAATCCGTAAAATTATAAGAGTAATGATAATCAAGCAAGAGCTATCTAGACTCAAGGATTGCATAGTGCCATTTGGCATGGTCAAGCATGGGCTATAAGAGATAATGCAACAAATAAAGATATGGTACTCTATCCTGGTCTAATACACAATACATCAACACATAATCTATCATACCAACATAAATGAAAGAGACGGGTTAGGGATTCTCACCTTTGTGAAGACACTATGTTGGTGCATTAATCCCCCTCTAGGTTTTGTGGCACCTCGTGAGAGAGTTGTAGTGGGTGGATGACAAGAGGGATAGGTAGAAGTCTTAAGTAGATCAATGCAAGAGACTCCAAAGACTTGGTAGACCTTGCTCATACCATTCCTATTCTTGTTGCTCCTAGTAACCTAGTAGTCGAAAGTAGATTCCTAAGTATAAGTCTCCTCTAATTCCTAAATCTCCCAAACCTTTAAGGGAAGATTTGCGAGTGAAAGCAGGAGTAAACTATATGATGATGATACAGAGAAATGACAACAATGATGTCTACAAATAGGGGAACATGACCTGATAGTCAATATCTCTCTTGTTGGTGAGACTAGACGTTGTAGCTGGATCACAACCAGGGATAGGTAAAAGAACTAAGTAGACCAAGGATTTGGAACATCACAAGAGTTAGCATAGTCCACCTTAGCAGAAATCTGATTCTTGATGCTCACAGTAAGCATTCCAATACTGTATAAATAGATGACTAAGTATAAGTTGCAATGGAGGCCAAACGTCTTAAACATTCGAGAGAAGGATTCGTGAGGGCGTGGAGATTGAGAAGAACCTCACCAACTATGAATCGATGATGATGGTTGAGAAACTTAGTAACAATCATGTCTACAACCTTTGTTGCATAAGTTGATGTTACGCCCTAACATCAATGCAACCTTTTTTTGCTTGGGCTACTTTTTAGTTCTCATTTATCCTTCTGATCAATGTTTTTATGCCTGTCGACCACAAATAGTTTGGCATAAAAGGAAAGGAGAGAAAATGGAGGTGCAACAAACACTTGGAAAATGTATGAAGGCGATTAGATATATGTAAAGGTGATAATATGGAGGATATTTTAATTGGTCGTAATTTTATCTTTAATTTATAGGATTTAGCAATAAGGCGTGGTAGGGCAAGCTATGGTGTTTTTTACACACTACGGTCTCACTAGGTCATATGTCAAGTAGATCATTTTTTATTTTGGTACACCCCTTAAGTCTCACACTTCAAGTAGCTTATATTTACCATCAACCTACAAAGTGATGATCTTTTGTTTTAGATTGATTCCAATTTGCCTGTGACTAGTCATATCTCTCTAACTAAAGATCACCTTATTTTTCATTATATTGTAATGCTTCTTGGCATATTTATGATAGATTGTTAATACTTTATCAATCAAATGGAAATGAAGTGATAAATGTGAACTCAACCAACTTAAATATACTTATCTAAACTTACGTTCCCGCAAATTGGGATGCATAATGAGTTTCATGTTTCGATTGTGGAGGGTGCAAAAATGCTTAGTGAACATGATATAAGATCGAAGAGTCAACATGAAAAGGTAAATTAGTAAAAGAAGCAAAGTATAAATACAAAAATATCTCTTTAACCCAACCGATCGGTCTGGAAAAAGAGCTCATATGAGGTAGATCAGGACAGGCTTGAGGAAGCATGCTATGAAAGGGATCTGAAGGTAGCTATATGCAAGATAACTGAGTGGATGATAAGATACTTTTGGGGAAGACGATCAAGTTAGGTCATAAAGAGATAGTCAAGGAGGATAGAACAAAGGGTGGTAAGGAAACATGCTAAGGCATGGACAACTAGGGCAATGTTCACACATAACTTATGGAATCTAATCACCAGGGTGCTAAGCCAAGTCTAGCCCAGACGACTAGCCCAGGTTGGCACACCCTATGGAAGGTAATGCACTCAAGGAGATAGGACTATGTCCGGGGGAGACGACTAGGTTAGGTCTGGATAGCCTATGGTAGATTATATAGTAAGAGTCGTAAAAATAAGGTGTACATATGCCCCAGGTTTCAAAGATCATTAGCTTGTAAAGGGAGACTAAATTAGAGTAAAAAAACCTAGAAGTGATGTAAGGTGCGTCGTCAGTAGGTAACTGATCCAATAGGCCTAATGAAATATACTTGCATAATATCAAAGGAAATGATTGTAAGTGAATAAGTGATCAGAAATGATCTCATCCAAATGATATACTTGCATGTACTTACCTTCTTTTGATTTGGGGGACACAGTAAGTCTCGTGTCTTGACCGTGGAGAGCATAAAGTTGCTTAGTGAACCCAAACGACACAAGACTGAAGAAACACCACTAGAAGATAAATTAGAATAATAAGCAAAACCAATGTAAAGAGGGCTCATGAGAGGGTGCTAGGACAAGTTTGGAGAAGAAGGCTAGGTCAGGTCCGAATGGCCTATGGGAGATAATAAGAGGGTGCTAGGACAGGTCCAGAGAAAATGGCTAGGTTAGGTTCAGATAGCTTATGACAGATAATAAGTGGGTGTTAAGACATGTCTGGGGAAGATGACTAGGTCACATTCAGATGACCTATGGAAGGCAAGTAAAGGGGATGTGTGCTCTAGCGCATAGTACTAAGCTAGATCCTTTTGGATAGCCTACATAGGGAACGTCTTCACAAATTAGAGTCAGGAAACCCCCCTAGAAGGTGATGTCAGGTGCTTGATATAGACACTTGAAGTAATTTTGAGCTAGGTCCGGATAGTACATAGGGAGGCCTAAAATTAGAGTCAGGAAACCTAGAAGATGATGTCCTAGCAAGCCTATAAAAAAGAAAAATAAGGATAAGAAGGATGTAAGGTGCAAAGATGAGCGACACATTTGGTCCAAGGATTGGAATGATAAGTGATTTGTGGTGTTGTGTTGGATGTTTTACTTATATTGCATGTTGATCTTTGTTTTCATTTCTATTTTAAACAAATGTGATTAACACTTATGACTAATAATGGAAAATAGATTGGAAAATTCAGTGAATCAAAAGATGTGTTAGAAATAAGTAAGCAAAAATGAAGATTAAAGATGTGTGAGAAATAAGTAATAAGGTAATAAAGGACATTCAATGTAAAAAGATATGAAATTTCGTAAACAAAGAATGTGGCCAAGGGAAATATAACATCCAATGAAATCTAGAAAAGATCAAAGAAAACAAAAGATGTAATAAAATATGAAAATAAGGAAGCATTGAAATAATGAAACCAAAACCAATGCTTGTGTTGGACTTTATCGGAAGGTAAATCACGACAATCTAATGTCACGACTAGGGTGATTGGAGATGGTACATGTGCAGAGGGATTATTTGTGAGGAAGGCTTGGTGGTTTTACAATCCAAACTAACAAATCTTTGGCCGGAGCCAACATGAGGGGACTAATTATCTTTAGTAAGATAGAGACTGGGATGTCAAAAAGAGTAGGGACATGGTCAATTTACTGGTGATATCCATCAAGGGGATAAAAGGAGTGATCACGAAACAAGATGGTAAGGCACCACAATGGCGATACAAGATCCTTAGCAGAGGATGAAACACTCTAATCAATAGGACATGATTAAAGGTTTTTATCATAAAGGTATGAAGGAACACAATTATGAGGATTCAACATAGGCAAACTAGTGAGGTATAAATGTATCTTATGTCATCCTATTAGATGTAAGAAAATTGAAGGTTCCTACCTTTCCACAACATGTTCTACTGTTCCTCATGACCTCACTTAAGGAACCATAGGCCTACTATGAGGATTAGTTACTTGCATGTGAAAGTGCATGGGCAATAACGATAGATACGTAGCCTCCTATCCCAGTTAGAGAAACCTATTGCACCCCAAAGGACCTCAGGCTCTGTGACGAGGCCTAGCCGTGAGCTTATCAACTAGAATAGGGGGCATGCCAATGATATCACATTTGTTTTGTTTGTGATTGACTTTTGATTGTAATACATACTATTTTCTTATTGCCTTTTGCTTGATTTTTATTTTATGCTCTCATGGCTTTTGAATTTTTTGGCTTTTATTGTTCCCCCCATACGGATTTGAAAGGCTGATTGAATGGGTATGAAAGATGAAAATGCTAGAGAGCTTACACTTAATTGCTATAGAGGAAAACCTACAACCCAGATGCTTAGGTACCTATAGACATATCAATAAGAAAAAGTGCAATCTTTTCTCCGACCTAAGTGTGCCTTAAGTGAGAGCGGGAGCAAGAAAAGTGAAAACTGCAAGGAAAATGGTGATACAATGAAGGATGAAGCTAGTAGTTGACCACAAAGAGAGGTTTTGCTTCATAGGGAATGCAGGTCTGAAAGATTTGAACTAGGCAATATAGCTAATTGTAGATTGCTAGCAATGTTGTAAGATAGGAGTGTAAACCTACGATAGGCCCAACATGAGCATGAATGTGATAAAATCATACTAAAAGATCCTAAGAGGAAGCAAATGGCAGAATAAATCCAAGGGGGAAGGATGTCAAAGGCAAGTTATAAAAAATAATTTGCACAAATAAATAAATTACGAAAATAGCTCATAAAGAGGACAATGGATGGATGTACCCAAGGGGACAAGATATCAAAGGCAAGTTGTAAAAATAAAGAAAAATGAGAGGTTCAAGTAGTAAAGTAAGACAAAGTGAGATATTTAGGAAGTAAGATATTCAAGCATATAGCAAGTGAGATATTTAGGCAATAAAGAGAGGTATTTAGGTAGATAGGATGTTCATCGCAGATAGATAAGTAGGGTAGCGAATCTCATAGTAAAATAATATGGACAAGTAAATAATGATCTTTAGAGGAAGCAAATGGTAGAATAAACCCAAGGGGGAAAGATGTCAAAGGTAGGTTGCATAAAAATAATTTGCAAAAGTAAATAAATTACCAAAGTAGCTATAAAGAGGACAATGGTTGGATGTACCCAAAGCGAATAAGATATCAAAGGCAAGTTGTAAAAATTAAAACAATACCAAGGATATTCAGACAATAAGATATTCAAGCCAGTGAAGGAAAGTAAGATATTCAGAGTAGTAGGTAGGGAAGTAAAGTGAGATATTTAGGCAGATAAAGTATATTCAAGAATGTAAAGTAAATGAGGTAGATTAATATCAAGTAGTAGGATATTTAGGCAATAAAGTGAAATAAGGTGAGATATTCTAGGCAATTTGATATTTAGGTGAGTAAGGGAGATAAGATATATAAAAGAGCAGGATGTAGATTAGTTTTGATATGACAGTTATGACATGCATATCTAAATGCATGAGAAAAACACACCTTTGGTGTGGCATGCTCTTAGAGGCTAGGAAACATCTTTGAAGGTTTTTTGGAGTTGGATTTATTTTGGATTTAATAATTACAAGGTTTTTGGTCCGAATATGAAGTGTTGGCGATGCCCATCCAAGCCTCAAGATCAAAATTCGAGGGAACCTTACGATGCCTATTCGTAGGATCTTGCCACAAAGGTTGGGGCCATTTTTAGGAAGGATGTGCATCGGAAGATGCCACAATAATGTCGGCAACTAGGAGAAAGATGGAGCACCGAGAAGATGCCCCCAATTTTGAGAAAATGTGAGGTAATGGACTATTGTAGGTGATGTCGAGTTTAAGACCCACATATTTTTTATTAGTATGGTGATTTACTTCATGAATGTCACTGAAATCAGTGATTTTTGAGGATTAAGGATGTTGTGTAATGACATGTTGAAGTCATGGACAACAGGATTTTTCTATGGCATCGACCATTGATATATCATTAGGGTGGCCAATGTAGTTATCTGCTACAAAATAGATATGTATAACTCGCATCAAGCCTTTTCACTAGGTTGGCCAGATGTAGTTGATTTCATCGGTATGATTGTATAAAATTGCATCGAGGCTTTCCAAGAAGATAGTTGGCTGATGAAATAAGTTTGTCTGGTTTATTTGAATTGAGAGGGTAAATTTTGAAGTTTTTCTGAGTTACCCAAACGGTGTTTTCCAATAAAGGGTGGGCAGGATGTTCAAAAGACGTAAAATCGTTGTTAATATCAAAGTAGAAATTGACATGTTCATATTGGAATGGATCATACATGAGAAGATTGCCATTTGGTTCTTTGTCAAAGATGGAAGATCCTTATTTGGATCTTCAGCCATGGAAAAATGATAAGAAATGGGAAAATCTACTTGTGGATCTTTGGCCATGGCAAGGCGTAATGCCCAAAAATTCATGACCCAAAAAGCAATAGTAAAACTGGCGTTTTGTTTTTGTTTGACACAACACTTACAACTATTGCACTGATCACAAGACACACAACATTGGGCCCACATATACACTAACACTCACAGTTTTTATTAACCAAAATAACACATAACTTACAGGTTTACTTTCATATGCATTGAATTCCATTACTTAAGAAATGTTAGAATGCGGAAGCATAACTAATGTCACCAAGACACATGATACCCACATCTCTATTCTCATTAGTTCTTCCAAAGTAATTCTAGTTTTGTTCCTTATCAAGAGTTGGTTTCGATATGCGCGACTTTAGAGTACGATCCAACACACACTCTAGTCATTGTGCTCGCAGTAACAATTCTTATGCCATTCACAAGTTCAAGGTTTTACACAAGAAGATGATAAAGTGATAGGACCATATTGCAATAGCCCCAATAATAAGGTTTCGCACTAGGAATGATTTCAAGCTAGTCTTGGATTAGTTACGACATCAAATTTGCCAATGATGCAATAATACTTTATTGTGTACGTTTGCTCTCTAACCAATTTACCAGGCAAATCTAAGTGGGATTAAACATGCAATAGGATTTACCAACCCCTTCGATCTCTTTAAATACTTTCATAATATTCTTGTATCCATTGATATACGTTTCATAGTTCGGGGATTAGTTTTCACATATGCCACCCGAAACAAGAAACACTCATTATACAAGTTAAGTAAAACAAAATGTAAGGTCCTAGAGCAAACTTAAAAGCGTCACTCCCACATATTCCTCTTTTCATGCTATACTCCATGGCCATACTACAGACATAGTTTGCTCGACACTCAAGGCCAAGATCTAACATAGGGTTTAAAATTTCATGTAGTCATTTTGTGCGACTACACTATCAAATGGTGGCTCCTAGGAAGCAACCTACCTCAAGCCACTAGTAGAGAAGGTAACAAATCACTAACTTCCCCCTTTTTGACTATGTCCATGTTCATCTTATCTTAGAAAGGTATGGTTTACCAAGATGTTACGGTAATAGTGGCTTTCTTGGTTTGTTGCCAGCTTAGGTTGTTGATTTTGAGGCAAGTTTTGACAAATTTTCATTACAATTAAACATACATAAACAAGTACCACACCTCTTCGTTTTTCTTGTGTAATAAGTTTAATTTTGGTTTGCTTTTGATTCAAATAAGGATTTCCATTGATGTACTAGTGTGAGGGTTCCACCTCACTCTACTGTTTACTAGTGCTTGTTTAATAACCTTCCAATGTCACATTATTGCATTCTCTAATTGCTCCCACAAACCCATGTAACTACTAAGTTTTATCACCTCCATAATAATTTAGTTTTCCAACGTCAACCATACCTTTGTGTTGTTTTGACAGTTTCATTCCTCATGTTTTCAAATGTTAAACTATACCATTTGAGAATTTGCATCATACATACTTACAGAAATACCCACTACTAGGCTTCTAGGGAATGCATGTGAGGGTAGAGTCCATATACATTCTTCAAGGTTAAATGTGGGTCCTTTAACGAGATTGATCAATATCATGCATCCCTCATACCCGTGTCATTCTTGGATAACCAATTTCTTTTTGATTCCATTTAGGAAGAATGACATACGGCTAACACGTGTTCTAAAAATATCCTTCACAAGGCTTACTAGATTAGGGTCCTCAAGTTGACTTTTAGGCTATCATCCTAATAAGGTTTATCCATTTGCAATCCCTACAAGGTGGTTCGTATCACTTTGCCATTTAGCATACTTGTTCAATACGGTATCCTAAACTTGTAATCTTAGTTTCTCTATGTTAGTTAACGCCAACATGTACGAATACAACTAAAGATATAATGGTCCTGATAGGAGTATACTTAGCAATTGGAGCGAAGGTTTCCTCAACTCTCTCTCTTTAAGAGAATCCTCTAGCTACAAACTGAGCCTTTTACTTCTCTATGCCACCTTCAGCTGCATGCTTCACTTTGTACATCCACTTGGAATCCACCACTTATTTCCCCACTTGTCTTGGCATTATCTCCCACACATCATTCTTCATGATGGAGTCGTACTCTTTCGCATTGGCATCCTACCATACTTGTTGACATGTCGCCGCTTTATAAATGAAAGGCTCTGTGTTAATGATAGAAGACAATAGTGTGACATAATTGGGAAATTGATGGAGGAGCATTCAAGGTTCAGGGCACAATTTTGGTGAAGAATGGATGCGCACAAGGTTGGAGAAGTGCGTAGGCAAGGAGTGGAGCACTGCAAAATCAAGTGGTGACTGCGTGAAAGTGTGGAAGTACTTTGCGTAGTATATATCAACGAGCGCAGTGTGTGGAGTGTGTAGAGGAAGTGAGTGCGCAAGTAGTGCGTGAAAGGCTTGTAGAGTAGATGAGATAAGATACCAGCCTAACGTCACACTCTAGATCACTATAGTTCAGGGGGTCCATATTTAACCCCTTAATTTCTCCCAAGCACTATTATACCAGTCCCAGTACCAGAGGGCGAACTAGATCCACCCTACCCTTGAGACATACTACTTTCAACAGACAACAAAACATGGGGGGGTCTCATCATCTCACCTCCTCTTCCTCCTCTTCAAATCATCACACTATTATGAGTTTCTTCCGGTCAGCCTCAGATGTTAGGAGAGACGGATTTACCTTTCCTGGATAGGCATTCCCCATTGCTTTATCTAGGTCTTCTTCCTTCTCTTCTGCTACCCTTCTCATGTTTTGTACTTCTTTGGAAACCTTTTGGTTAACCGCTTCACTTCGTTTTTGGTCTTTTACCTCTTCTCTCACTTTTTACTTCTTTCGGAAACCTTTTTCTTTCGTGCTTTGTATGGACACATTTGTACTCTGCAGTCCCTTTGACCTACTTTTGTGGTCATTTGTTGGACATTAATATAATTATCTTATCTTATCTACACTACGAAGGTGATTACACATAAGGGAATTCCACACAAGTGAATTACTCTTAAACTGTTCTTTTCACTTAAGTTCTTTCCTTCCTAGTTCTCTAATGATTAAATAAATCACCCAATGAACGCATTCATCATTCTACTCATGAGCATGCTATATAAATGACATTTCAAATTCAATTAGTTAATACATCTATGCCCTTAACAACATATAACCTGAAATAAGTATTACACCCACGTCAAGCACCCATTTCATAACATCTCAATACAAAACATTTTCATATTCTTTGCAGGAATAAATAATTACATTTTTGATTATAACAATAATGAAGATTTATCATTTTAATACATTACATTCTAAAATTACATACTACTACAAAACCACAAAATAATGCTAATAAGTCCTTTTTGTCCCGAGTACCTGCAACCAAAAACATGGTCAGCCCGAGAAGATGGCATGGTAATCTCCTACAATCTAACACCTTCCATGTATGCATATTTTCCATTCACAACGATATCAAAACTCCTTGCATGCAATTAAAAAAAGTAAGGAATACATCTTCAGTTTAATTGCATTTTCAACTTTAGAGAGAGAGCATATTTCCCACAAGCGAATTTCTCAATACAAGTAACAAATACAGGTTCAATATAACCATGTGATGGTGTCCAAAAGTTTCTCATCAGTTATTGGGCTTAAAGGGGGTCTCATGACAGGTTTCCAGTTATTATTGCAATTTTACAAAAGTGACTAATTTAGCTAGAGTGTTGACGAAAGTGAGTTCGAAAACCAACGTCCAAGACTCAAACATACTTTTTGTCAATTCCCATCCACTCCCCTATATGTAGAGAAACCCTAGAAATTGACAGAATTCTTTTCAGACCAGGGTTCAATCTGTGACTACTTTTCCAGAGCTGATTATCGTAAATGCACCAGTTCATTCTTGCTGCAGAACGACGAGTGGCCTAAGAAACCCGTTTGCAAAACTAATTCCCAAAGTAGTTTTCTCGAAGTAAAAAGTTGATTATGATTTTCATGGTGTAACTCTAGAGGTATGTGGTGGTAGATATCCGTTTCCCAATATAGTTCCTCAAATCACGAGCCAAAACCAAAACGAATTTATAACTTTTGGCAGCTGTCCCATGTTGCGAAACAGCCAACTGGGCTCAAGAATGCATGCCGTTAAATGATCAAACGATCATCCAAGGTCCGTTTAAGGGTTGATGTGACATTCCATTTCACTAGGGAACAGAGTCAAATGTTGACATCTCTTCTACGGAAGTCGGGAAGGTGTTTTGCACGTCGTGTTAAAACATCTTTAATTAAATTTTGCAAGGGTGTTTTAAGGTAGAGTGTTTGTATGAAATCTTGCATTCAACTTACAACTGATAATGACATTTTTCGAGATTTTCTCGCCTAAGTTTTCAGTTAGCCCTGAGTCACATTCCGTTAGCAGTTTCAACCCTCCAAAATGGTCATTTTAGTTGTGCGGGAAAAAATTAACTTTTAACGTTTCAGGAAACCAAGGCCGGTCTTATTGAAATGACACACCCATCATTTGATTTTAATTTTGATGCAATTTTGAAGGGAAAACTAACAAAACGAGAATTATGCTATAAAGAGGAAGAAAACCATGCCCGTGAACAATGAGGCTGCAAGAAAGGTGCTCTGAGCTGGTTTGATCGCACTCCTGCAAGCCACCATTTGCATAACGGAATCAATAGGAGACGGAGGCTCGAGTTCAACTACACATCCAAAAGATTAAAATGAACCTTGTTCTCTCAACAATTGTAGACCCGCTTTGTGCCAATGTTGTCCTCATGGCAATCATGTAATCACACTAACAACAATTTGATAAAAATCTAAAGCCATTGTGCAACTTTGGAGTCATTATAGGCCATGAGGCCGCTTTGCATGGAGTTCCCATGGCGTTTTCAACAAAACCAATTTGTGCTTATCCTCCTTGCACCATAGTAGAAAAGGCGTTTAAACATGCCAATAGCATTTGCAGGAAAGTTTTAGCTCCTCCAAGGGCACCATTTTTTTGTGCACACCCAACTGTCATGGCGTTCCATGGGATCACTTCTCTTTAAGGCGTTTTGACAAACAGATAACTGCCCAGCACATGCTTCCTTGTCTGACCAAGAAGGAGCGGTTGGGAGCCTATTCTACACTTGTCAATTGCAGATTTTCTTGCAAGCTTCAAACTCCTTTTCCACCAAATCTATTTTGTGTATACCAACCAGTCAAAAGCATTTTCTTAAAATGTTTCCACCACGAGACAAAAAAGGCATTTAATCACCATCCAAGTTCCTGTTTGGTGCAGGTTTGGATGACGTGGCAGGGAAGAAGAGCAGGAAATGAGCTCTTATATGGCACAGCTGGGAGGTGGTTGGCAGAGGTTATGGGATTTAAGCTTGAAACCTGTTAACTACATTTTGCGAAGAGTCCATACTGAATTTAAAACTTTTGGGAAACAAAAAATGTGGAGGGAGGGAGTGTGGCATCTAAACCTACCACCAGCACCATCAGACAACCAATTTCCATTTGGATTTAAACAAAGAAAATTTTCCTTGCAGCAGGGCAAAATCAGCGCACCCAGTCTGAGCAAACGTGTCTCTCTTCACATTCTGATAGTAGGTGGTTGATTTCTCCATAATTAAATCCATCCTGCAATAAAACCATGCTCTCAACTATGCTCTGGTGGAAGTTTATCTGCAGTTTTCAAGGCTCATTAATGAGCAGGTTACTAATGCCATGACTGTAATGGATGCCCATACCCCACTGTAAGGCTCTTTGGCGCAGGGTGGAGTACGCTAGCAAGGTGGACTGTCTAAGATGGCACACATTAACTTCAAGACAATTTGTCAAAGCATTCACGTTCCCATAAAGTGTTTCCACCTCCTCCCCATGGCCGTTTGCCTCCCTTTTTTTTTCAATCTCAGCACAAAGTACTTCATCATGGCTTCCATAAGTCTCCCCCCTGCCTCCCTTTTTTATCACCGTTTCAAGTTTCTTTTAATTTTTTTAATTATAATTATTACTATAACCTTTTTTCGCCATTTAAAGACTCCTATCGGTATTCGAATAGAGCTAGAACAGATATTTAAACATCTATATTCGAAAAACCTCTAGAGTCAACCATCTTGTCGTGCGACGCAAAGAGGACGAGAGAAACTTGAGCAAGGATCGACAATCTTGGGAGAATTGACAAGGCTGACGGTACAAAACACCACTACGAGACGGGAGGGGGCATTACACATGGTGATAAGAAATGGGAAGATCCTCTTGTGGATCTTCAACCATAGTAGAGTGATAAGAAATGGGAAGATCCTCTTGTGGATCTTCAACCATAGTAGAGTGATAAGAAATGGGAAGATCCTCTTGCAGATCTTTGGCCATGGTGGACGATTCGGGAATAATTTCGAGATATATGTACTTGGTAAGGATGTAATTTTCTAGATCTTTGATGATGTAACTGTTGTTGGGATCATCACATGCAGATCTAGGAGGATGCATGATTGGATGTGAAATGTTCTAAGAGAATTGCATGAAGTGAATAATGAGAATTGAGCTTAGAGAATTTTGGACAAACAAGGTTAGTAGGGCAAATTGGTAATGCTAAGAGACTACGTTGGGAAGTAAGAGAGATAGGAAGGTGAATAAGAAGATGATGATAAAGCTTAGGAGCTAAAAAGAGAAGATTATCTTAAGCTCTTTTGCAACAACTTAGCATGAGACGTAGGAGTAGGCGTCTCTTGGGAAGGGTGTATTAGGTTGTTTTCATAGCTTTTCTCTTTGGGAAATGTGCAACTTGTAGTGAATGTGGGATAATGAATATACTGGATTAAAAGTGATGAAACAAGATTAAGAGTAATTAATCAAGATTAAAACTTTATGGGAAATAAGAGGGGTGAAAGGGGGCTTATTGATCAATTAGGGATTAATTAATATGTCAAGATTAGCTTGTATAAGCTATTGGGGGAATTTTCAGTAAAAAATTAGTGATTTAAAGGCGATTAAGAGCAGGATTTAAATAATGAGAGACCACTAATTAAATAAAAAGGCAAGAAAAATTAAGTAATTATTAATGGGTCATTAATTAATTAAAAGGGGGAGTTTACTTAACGAAGTGATGCTAATTTGCATCCAAGAGGAGAAAATTAGTTAATTTATGAAGGGTCATTAATTAATTAGCAATGACAGAAATTAGTGCCATTTGTGCAATTTACGGATAAAATTGCATGACAGAAATTAGGTGTCTACAATTATAAGAAGGTGATGTGATAGGAAATGAAAAGGAACGTGAAGATTACTCAAGCAAGGGTGGAGTAAGATCAACATTGGGTTCACAAGAATGCATTTTCGCCAGCATGGTCAATATGATTATCCTCTCTCTCTCTTCTTAATAATATAGATCAGGATATAAGTAGAGAACTGTTCTAGGTTCAAAACACAAGCCAAGGATAGTGCTTAGAGGCATATTAGTCGTGGATCTAGAGAGAGTAATCCACAATTGTATCAAAGGCGCAGGGTTTCAAATCCTATGTGTAAGATATAGGATGGGGTCTTACTAGAATCTTAAGGTTGTAGGAGTAATGATAATATACAAGAGCTAAGTCTAGACCAAGGGTTGTGATGCCATTTGGCTGCTAAACATGGTCTGTAAGAGATATGCTACTTTATCCTAGTCTATTATATGATACATCAACAATAATCAATCATACCAACATTAAAAAAGATAAGGGTTAGTGGTACTTACCTTTGTGAAGACATTGTTGGCGCATTAACTTCCTATAGGGTTAGTAGCAATTTGTGAAAGAGTTGTTGTGGATGGATCACAAGAGGGATAGTTAGAAGACCTAAGTAGACCAAATTTGGGGACTCCATAGACATGGTAGACCTTGCTGGTACAATTTCTATTCTCGTTGCTCCTAGTAAATAAATGCTCCAAAGTATAGCTCCAAGTATAAGCTTCACTAAACCAAAACTTCTTAAACCTTTAAGTGCATATTTGCAAGTGAAAGTACAGCATACTATCTAATGATGATGTAGAGAAACAACAATGACAACCTATAAATAAGGGAACATATTGAAGCCATGATCTCTCTTAGCGGATAACATTAGCCATGGAAAGAAGGTATGTAGAGTAAACACTTGGAGAAGATATGAAGATGATTTGAAGGGGATCTGAAGGTGCTGTATGTAGATGCGATGCTGATAATATTGAGGATAAGAAGCTGCCCTAGGGAAACCTAGGTCGTAAAGAGATACTAAGGAGGTAGTAGGAAGGTAATAAGAAGCTGCCCTAGGGAAACCTAGGGCGATGCCATGCATAATGACTCTCATCAGGTACTGCTAACCAACCCAACCCCGCTCCTAGTACTCCCCTTAAGGCATGTACTCAAGGAGGTTAATGTGCCAACAACTTGGAAAGAGAAATCATTAGCAAGAGTGAAAAATAAGGTGGATACAATTTCCTTCTGTTTCTTTGGGGAATTGGATTTGGTCCCTTCTCGCTTTTCCAAAGAAAATCCTCCTGCGCTTCCCCTTGAGATTGGTGATTACTAACGACCATTGGATTAGGCTCGGTGCTCACGATCCATTAAATTTTTTATAGGTTGCTTTGCATAGGTATCCTGTACATTTACTTCTAGTTCTTTGAAGCGACTGAGTTCAAAAAGCATATAGTTGGCCTCACTTCAGGTGCTATCCTCCTTGTCCTTTTAATTAACATTCTCCACTTGTGTTTATTATGAACGAAACAAGTCACTTGGTATTTCTTTGTTCTAGCTCCCTTGTCTGGTTTTACTGGATTGACAACATTGCTAGACTTGGTTTGCTCATGTTTTTCATATTCCAGAGCTTGTTCCCAGCTGTATCCAATATTTTTATTGTTAAAAAGTCTGGAAGAATTGTATCCAGGTCCATATTGACAACAGATTCTTGCATGATTCGGATTTGTCAATGCCTTGGTTGTTTAAGAAAGCTTGACAAAATTTCTTAAAATATAGCCAATTTGTTTTAGAGCTGTCGGATGTTAAAACTGCAGAGTGGATTGAGTAGCTTTTGCCATAATGAGACTGACATTGGACCGTCCGGGGAATTGAAACTGATTGTGCAGGACATTATCAAGATGCCTGCTTTTCCCATCATCTAGTGGCCTCCAAATATTGAATCCCTCTTCCTGGATCTTGCAAATTTATCTAGATGCAATACCAACGCCAACATTTTGATTTGAATCTTATCCAGTTTTCAATTTCTGCAGCGAAGGGATTGATTTACATGAATTAACAGATCAAGAATGCCTGAATTATCTGCAACAACTGGTCAGCTATGCCATTGAAATTAAGAATAATGGTAGCGGTTTTGGCTTTCTGCAAAAACTTATTGAACCTGGAACTGGCATCCAATTCAACCTTCCGCTCGGAATGTGGGAGATTACCTTGAAGGATGGAGATCCTACTTTCATTGGTGCCTATTAATGGATACTCTGCATTGATATTTTGACAATAACAAAAGAAACATGGTGTGCTGCAATAGCCTCCTGTCTCATGTTCCTGATGCGACCAATAAAGAATCTATCAAGCCTTCTTGCTGCAGACCAGGCAAATGGAAAATATGCCATGCTCTTTACAGAGCCAAATAAAAAATTGTAGCAAAACAGAACAACAGAGAAAACCCAACCAGGGAGAGACATACATCTGACCCTCACCCCACTGAAAACAAACTGGTGAGGTGCCAAATCGGCTGATGGAGCAGAGCAGAGGGCTCATTTTGCCATCCACGTGCCCCATCTAAAAACTCTAGTGCCACACTCCATCCTCCTGATTTTGCTTGCTGCCCATCCCTCACAACCAGACAAAATGGTTTTTTCTCTGGTTGATTATTGATTGTCTGTTTTCGCATCTACTTGGAGGGCTTTAAAAAATGATCATGTTTGTGGCTGCTTCATGCTCGCGGAGATTATTCCAGCAGTTATTGATATGGAGTATAGACAAGGTCAGATAATCAAAGTTAGATTCTTCTGAATAATTCCTTATGCAATTTATTTTGCAGAAGGCAAACTGGTTAAACCTGGACACCAATTTGCATGCACTCAATCCAGGGTTGAAAATTAAGTGTTAAATCTGGAAAAAAATCCATCCACCATTTTAATATTAAGGGCACATATGCCACTTAATGCAATGTCATATGATAGTTGATACAATTAAGAGCCTAAGAGCTTCAGGTATTTGCAAACTGAAGTGTTGAGCCAATGAAGGAAGACAAGAGTCTGCGTTTGCTGTTATCCTATAAATAATTTTAGAGGCAATCTAGCCAGGGCCAACCGATTCAGTCTCAAAGGAGTGGGGTAATGCAGCAGTATAATTCTTGCAATCCACTCTGAATAGAAATGAAAAATTTGTTGATCAGAAATAAGTCTTCTAGATATACAAATAAATGATAATTTTCAGCTGCCTTTGGATGGGACATGATGCCCTTCACCACAGAATGCTGAAAGACCAATTCTTTCTGCTTTTTGGTTCTTTCCTTTCTAATTATTTTCTATGACCATATTAGCATTGATTTAATTTTGAAATATTCACAGTAGCATTGATTTAAATCAAGTATGTGCGAGTGTTTGCAAAGCATTCTTTTGCCTATTTTTGAATGATTGACGAAAAATGCTTGAGTGGTTTGAACTGGGTCAGCTAGCTGCGCACTATAATCATTAATCTAGGAAAGCATTGCAACTGAAAGCAATGCCCATTCGTAAAGGTTTATTTTCTCATTCCACGATGTACTTGCCTTTTGTCACAGCTGATTCATCTTCAAGTGACTGAGATGGAACCTTGATTGAGCTTGCAATATTAGCGTACAAATATTTTGTTATGTTTCTGTTAATTCTATCCTTCTAGCAGTACTTGGATCTAAGTGGTCAATTTGTTTGCAATATTATGACACTTATGGTGTCAAATGTTTTTTGATAGACATATACTGGATACTGTAGCATTTTACCATATTACAAGGGGTCGGCAATCTGAAATACACATGGGCATTTGTTTCAGCCAAGAGGTACAAATCTAAGCTGTACTTTTTCGCTTTAAAAGACTTGTGCTCTTTGAGCACTGAACATTGTTGCACGTACAGTTTGTCTTGGTAATCTCATCACCAATGCCTTTTTTTTCCGGTGAAGGAATGGATATGGAGAGGCATTTAGGCCTTAATGAAATTCAACATCCATTGACAGCTGTCTGACCCGTAGTTTTGTCATAATATCTAATAATCCTGGCAGGAATTTATGATCAGTTTCAATTTTTTGACCATCAGCTGTAGATACATCTTAAGCTTAATTTCCATAAACATCTTAAATAAAACCTTGTTAGAGACAACACTTCACTATCTATTCAAAAGTTTCCTCTTAATTATCTGAACTTTAATTGCTGCTCTGATTTACCTCCAAAATAATTGACTTCGTAGTTATTGTATTAGCATATTTTCTTCAGCCTATGCTTGCTTTGTTTATGATCAGTTTCAATTTTTTCAACCATCAGCTGTAGATACATCTTAAGCTTAATTTCCATAAACATCTTAAACAAAACCTTGTTAGAGACAACACTTCACTATCTATTCAAAAGTTTCCTCTTAATTATCTTAACTTCAATTGCTGCTCTGATTTACCTCCAAAATAATTGACTTCGTAGTTATTGTATTAGCATTTTTTCTTCAGCCTATGCTTGCTTTGTTCATTTGCAGGCTTGAGGATGTTATTATAGATAACTCAGATTTGTTCTAAAACTACTGTAAGGCATGTGAAAAATGAAGGCTACTAAATTATGTACTTTTATAAGAAGGCAAAATTTATGTTTTTTGTTTACAACATTTACAACGTTTGTTTAATTTTTTGACAATTGGCTCCATTGCTGTTTAGAATACGGTCACTGAAGGCACTGCTAGTCAAGAGATGGCCAGTTCTCATGGAAATGTACATATTATCAACTCCAAACAGGAGTGGGAGGCAAAGATTTTTGAGGCAACCACCAATGGGAAGATTGTAAGTTTCTTCAGTTTTCCTTTGATTCTGTGGGAATGAGATTTTTGGTTTCCTTTTGTTGCGGTGGTTTGTCTCTTCTTATGTGTGCGAGCAAATAGGTCTGTAGGTTTCTGGTTACAAATAAAAGAAAGGTCTTTATAAATGTGATCTCATGTAATGATAACTTCCCTATAACGAATCAAGACTATTATCAGAAGACAATGCTGGTCTTCTATACTGGTGACTAAATTCTATAAGATATCTTAATATTCTAGATATAGTTTTTACTTTTCTGCCGAAACCATTTAGAAATGGATTATTTACCATTTTCCATTGATCTGGGTCCCATTCACCGTTGATCTAGGTCCCATTCACCATTGATGTGGGGCTTGGCCTATTACTGAAGCTACAAGGAAGTTACAAACTAATGATGCAAGTTCTTGCCCAAATAGCTCAATCATAATTTCTTTAAGATTTTAATAGATTACCTATTCATGTCTTATTTTAACCTTTCCTAGTTCTCCAAATCAGTTTTGTAACTTTTTATCCTGGACATCTCTCTTATTTGTTTTTCTAAATAAATCAACACTAGAAACTTAAGTCGATTCATAGCAAGCACAACTCAAAATAGGTATTTGCTGAAGGGCATGCCTCTTTTGTTTCATCGTTGTATTTATTAGTTCTATTGTTCTCATACAAGTTATCATTGTTTTCAGGCTGTGGTGGACTTTACTGCAGCTTGGTGTGGTCCCTGCAAAATGATTGCTCCTTTTTATAGCGAGCTGTCTGAAAAATATCCACAGCTTCTGTTCCTCAAAGTTGATGTAGATGACATGGCTGTAAGAATACTCACACTTCTAGGAATGCCATAACTTAATGAATTTTGCTAATTGTATTTTTTGGTTCTTGTCAAAGATCATCGTTTCTTTCTCCTAGTTACAGAAATAAAACTGTTGTCAAGATCATTTTGTATTTTTTAAAAACCCTCCACCCCAGTTCTGCATGTTTCTATTTCTAATGTCAAGGTACTTTAGCAGAAAAACATGAAATTAACTTGGGTAGAATAATCTTCAACTCAATTTACATTTAGCTCTTTGGGAGCTATAATTACAAGCAGGAAACCTAAGCAGCCATGGCCAAGTTCCTATAAAATATATGGAACTTTTGTACATTAATCTGGTCACGTTTTTCATTTTTAATTGGGAAGTGAAGGTGACGACCCTATCAGTGAAAGGATATGGTGATCAGATAATTATTATGCCACTATAATGTACAGTCCTATCAGCAAAAGGGTACGGTGTTTGTTTCACAGATATCAATTACGGGACTAGGTAACAATTATGCCTTTATAACAGATATTATAACCATAGTTAGAATACTCGCCAAAAACTCGGCGAGTTTAGAAAAACTCGCCAAAAATTATGCTAAACGAGTAACTCGCAGGAAAACTTGCCAAAAATGCAAAAAAAAAACTCGCCGAGTATAGTTGGAATACTCGCCAAAAACTCGCCAAAGACAGCATTTCTTTCCTTTTTTGGATTTTTGGTGAAGAAAACACAAGCATAGAAAAAAATTTGCCATTTTTGGAAAGGGTCCGGAAAGATGTAGCAGCAAAAACTTGCATGTGCCATAACTTTCATTCTGTGGCTCCGTTTCAAGTGCCGTTTTCTCTAAAAGTGCATATTTTCTCGAGCTCTACACAATGATGGCAATATTTTTCTTATTTTCATAAAATCCATTTTTGCACCTTTTTGGACCAAGCAACTTCTTGCAATCTTCTGAAAGAATCATGAGCTTTGATCGCCTGTAGACAGATTAGTAATTAAAAATATTGGGTAGCTTTCCAAAACTCGACGAGTATTCTCCCGTGCTCGGACTAATCACACGAAGAAGCGCAACAAGTTGACTCAAAAAAGGCTCAACGACTTGGTTTTTGTGCAATACAATCTCCGGCTTCGCACAAAAAAGTTGAGGCCACATCAGTGGAGCTCATTGATTTGGATGAGATAGATCCATACAGTGAGTGGACTGGGCAAGAAGAGGAAAACCCTGCGTTCACAACGGACGAGATTGCTTCTTTTGAGAGGGAGGCTATGGAGGGAGAAGCACTAGCAGGACTCCGAGGAGATATTGGACTGGATGACATCTTTGGAGGTGATCTCCAAAATGCAGCAGAGGAGCCACTAGCACCATCATCTAGTTCCATGATCGAGCCAAATTCGCAGCCTTCTAGGAGGAGCGTGGAGACGCAGCCGAGTGTGGGGACTAGTATCAGCCTTAGTTGTCGTATTCGCATGATGATGCGATTTTGTATTGTATTTGTATTCAAATCTAATAGAAAACACTTCTCCAACATTTTATGGGCTCATTTGATACATTTTGTAGCTATGTGTTGCTTAAAATTTATGTTTTTTAAAGAAATTTGAGTATTTTTTAAGTTGTCGAATATTCCCGAGTATTGGCCGAATATTGGCGAGTTTTTTTTTTGGGGGTCTGGCGAGTTTTTGGTTTTGGCGAGTTTTCCTACTATGATTATAACAATCATAGTAGCAATAACATCTGCCCTAGGCGCCAATACATCTGCCCTAGGCCCCTGGTACAGATTTGGACACAATTTGTTGTGGATACGGCAAAAACTGGCCAGATACGCCCAGATATGTCTGCATAACTGGAAACTCGGACAACAATATGTCTTCCCTAGGCTAGGGTAGGGAAAAAACAGGCCTAATATGCCTACTGATGTATCCTGGCGTATCCAGCTTGTTTTCGCCATACCCTGGCCATACTCACAGGCTGAAAATGTCTTTTTAATTTTTTTTGACGTTACAAACATAAAGTGCAAAAAAAACATAAAAAACACTCGATGAAGAGCAATATGACGACTATTGACCACTAGTTTGATGTAATAATAATTTAATATTTAATATGATATTTGTGACTTGTCGTTTGGCATTCGGTTGACTTTAAGGCTTTATACAAATTATGAGTAGTGTTTTGTGGTTATTTAGCTTATTTCGTTTTTGTCTTTTATATGCATCTATGTGGTTATTTCCTATTGATTACGCCAGAATTTATATATATTTTAATTTTTATATTATTTTTGTACGGTCGTATCCAAGACCAAAACAAAATTGGCATATCCGTGTATTGGATACTTCCGGTATCCGTATCTGAAACATATCAGCAACTTAGACTGTCAGCTTAGTTAATGCATGTCCAAGTGTTCTTTCTAAGGGGAATGCTTAAATTATGTCTGTTTATGTTTGGTTATGGTTAGAGCTGATAGGATATCAACTTCTATTCAGTATTTTAAAATCAAACATTTCAATTACTTTATGAAAGGTTATGGCATGCCTCTCAGCAACTCCTACATGTGAATTTTTGTTATCATTCAAAAATCCTTATTGTCAACTCTTAAGCAGTAACTTGAAACATCGTGGGAAGCAGATGCCTGCTATGGGTGTCTTTATTCAAAATAGAAGCATTTCATTATCCGCAAGCGTGAATTTGTCAAAATAACTTAAATTGTTTGAACTACATCTTCTAAACCATGCTGATTGGTATGAAGAATCTGGAAGGAATCTTTTTTCATCAAATTAACTTGTTTGTGACATGGGAAGTAGTTCACAAACATGCAGAATAAGGTGTTTTTTAAAGAAATGTAAATATGTTGTATCTTCAGAAAAGGGACATCAATCCCAAAAATTAAATGAAGAGGCCAAGCTATGTTCTAGTCTTCTAGATCTAATACATGGACAAAACTCTAACAAACAAAGCTAGATATCCATTCAAATCTAAGTTTACAGCTCTAATATAATGTAAACATTAAAAATGATCTGAATTAAAACTATTAACTTAGGAACTTTATTCATCAGACATATCATTGTCATCCTTGGCTCCAGAAGTTGTTACCACCTTTTTTCTCTCCTTTGGAGCTGGTTGCCATCATATTTCACGAGGAGAACCTTTTGATGCAATATCTCCTTCTCCTCTTTCATACACCTAGAAAACATTTGAAGAAGCCCCAAAAATTCTTCAATTCTATTGGAGTCCAGCTTTTGTGCGACAACCATGACATGTAACATCTAATCCATCTTAGTGGCAATAGTTATGGAAGTGTTGTTGAGTTTTTAGACAGTTTTTATCACCACCTCTGTAACGAACCGTTACACCAAAACCTCGAGGCATTAGTGAAATCCACACATGAGGATCATAACATCCCACCACGCTTCCGTAGAGCCCGACTCGGGCTGGGTTTGCGCCTGCACTCCCATACGTATGAGCCCTGCTTCACCGACGTTTAGGCACCCCACGGGCCCCGGCTACACGACGTAACCAACCGAGCGGGATTCGAACACGGGTGGTTGCTTTGATACAAAATGTAATGAACCGTTACACCAAAACCTCGAGGCATGAGTGAAATCCACACATGAGGATCATAACAACCTCCAACCCTTTTTCTTGTGCTTTCGCCTTGCCTTTATCTTTTGATCAAGATGTACCTCTTTCCTCTTTTTGCATCTTGTGTCGGGCTGCTAGATCTGGGTCCTTGGAGTCATGAATAATTCCCGCATGGTTCTCACTATGTTGTTTCTTACTTGAGGGCAGAGTAATGTTAAGATCAATGAGGGGTTGCTCAGCTTGCATTAAATTGGTTCTTCCTCAAACTTCCTCCTACTACTCATAATGGGGCTATTGACCAAGCAGGCCTATCTGCTTACTCTGAAAGACCTCAGGACTTCATGTTTTGAAAATTCCGGAATTTCTTCCCACTCTGAAAAAAATGCCCAAGAGGGCTTGCATGCGGAACATGAGCTTGTTGCCCTTGCTATCCAACATTGTTAAGTTGCATACCAGTTTTCTTAAAAACCGATCTTTGTCCCAATGGAAATGATGGGAAGACAGTTGTTTATGGCTCTAGTATAATGTAAATGTTAAAAAATAAAGTAAAGTAAAGATTATTATAATATAATTATAAACGATAAAAATGAACCTAAAGTAAAGATTTTAACATAGGAACTTTATTCATCAGAAATATCATTGCCATCCTTGGCTCCAGAATTTGTAGGAATAAATGAATAGGACTTCCCCTTTTTATAAGTGTTTTGTATGGTTATGCGGTTCTAACCGCTAACTAGTTTTGTAACCGTCTTTGCATGATAAATACTCGGACACACAACTCATTTGTACAGTGTGCATTCCGGTTTCTCTTCATTCCATCTTTGTACATTCTATTCTTTCTTTTTCCTCTCTCCGCATATTCTAACAGTGGTATCAGAGCGTGGGGCAAGCATAGAGAGGAAGTGAGATATTTTCGTGACAGTCCCATTAGGGCACGTGAAAGAAATCAAAACTTTTCGTAAAGCTCGAAAATGAATCATAGGCTTCCGCATTCATCTTTGTCATTACCAGCGATCTGAAGATAAAATAGAGGCGCAAGGGCATAATGAAGACTGAAGAAAAATCGCGGGTTTTTCATTGACGGATTTTAGAAACGACAACATAGAAAAATCTGCAGTCGGAAATCAAGGGCGCGCCATTAGGGCACGAAAAATCACGCTGTACAGTCGCGAATCAGAAGAATACACTCGCGTTTTTCGGGAAATTAAAAAAAAAAAGTCCCGAAAATACAGTCGCGAATGGCACGTTTTTCAGGAAATTAATAGTATTTTCGAGCACGAAAATACAGTCGCGATTTGCGCTAATATGCTGCATTTTACAGTCACGAATTGCTAGGGCACAAATATTTTTCAAAGACACAGAAGCAAAAAGACTCCCTGCGCTAGGGCACGGAACTGTGCAACTGGTATTTTATTTTATTTTATTTATTCAGTGCCAAAATACGCAGTTGTATTTATTCTATTAAAATGGAAATGCCCATAGAAAAATATTCTGGTCTAAATTTTCATACATGGAGAGTGAAAATACAAATGCAACTTATGAATAAAAATTTGTGGGGCATTGTAAACGGGAAAGAGACAACACCTACCGATGCATCGAAATTGTTAGAATGGCAAAGCAGAGATGATAGAGCGAAAGCTATTATTGGCCTTGCTCTCTCTGACTCTGAACTTCATCATGTAGACCTAGACAAATCATCGAAGGGACATTTGGGATACTCTAAATAAATTATTTGGAGCGAAAGCAGTCAATGCCAAATTTTCCCTGAAACTTCAGTTATATAGGTTCAAAATGGATGACGGAGTTTCTATGTCAAGCCACATCAATAATCTAAGGTCCTTAATCAGACAACTAGCAGAAGTGAAAGCTGCAATTGAGGACGAAGATGCCAAAACTATCCTATTAAATAGTCTGTCTTCAAAATATAGCAATGTAGTTTTTACTCTTAGTCAAATTCAATCTCAATCTCTGGATGATATGATAGCAGTTCTTCTAGCTGAGGAAAAACGAACTACAGAGGATGCAGAAGGTCATTCCCAACAAGAAAGTGCCTTCTATTCTAGAACCAGAAAATATCATAGAAGATCAGATAAGTCGGAGATTGAATGTCATTATTGTAGGAAAAGAGGTCACACAACATGGGATTGTCGTGTTCGAGCCAATGATGTGCTTAAGGGTAAAGTCATATCAAATACAGCCAATATAGCCATGGTTGAAGACCCACCGGATGCAGAAGGTAGTGAGGACAGTGACGAATACGTGCTATAAAGATGCTCTAAACTTTGAAGGCAAGAAAGGATACAGGGTAGATGAAGCTCGGTATGGATGATTGCTCAGATAGTTTGGGAGACTGTGGATCTTGGGAATTATACCCTCACGAGGGTCATGAGACAACTTGATGGAGCTTGTGGATGGCTCAGTATGGATGGTTGTCCAATAATTCGGGAGATCTGTGATTCGGGAGTTTGGGGAGGTGGAATCCGGGAACTCGGGAATTCAGCTCGGGAACTACACCTTTACGAAGGTTACGAAGCAGCTTGATGGAGCCCTACCTTATCATAGCATTGCTTTCAAAGTGAAAGTGTTTGAAGATAGCGTAGTTTTGTTTTGTTAGATTGTTTGTTTTTGAGTTATGTAGGGTAAGTCTTAAGAGGGGGTGTAGGAATAAATGAATAAGACTTCCCCTTTTTATAAGTGTTTTGTATGGTTATGCGGTTGTAACCGCTAACTAGTTTTGTAACCGTCTTTGCATAATAAATACCCGGACACACAACTCATTTGTACAGTGTGCATTCCGGTTTCTCTTCATTCCATCTTTGTACATTCTATTCTTTCTTTTTCCTCTCTCCGCATATTCTAACAGAATTTTCTGCCATTTTTTTCCCCTTTGGAGCTGGTCACCTTCATAATTCATGAGGAGAAGCTTTTGGCAATATCTCCTTCTCTTCTTCCACACACTTGGAAAGCATATGAAGAAGCCCCAAAACTTCTTCAATTCTACTGGAGTCCAGCTTTTGCACAACAACCATGATATGTAACATCAAATCTGTCTTGGTGGGAATAGATATGGAAGTGTTGTTGAGTTTTTAGACGGTTTTCATCACCACCTCCAACCTATGTTGCTAAGAAATGGAAACGGGTACAGGTATGGGTACGGGTTTGAAGTGCGTAAACACCGATTTTCAAAAAACTTTCGGTACGAAACGTTACGGGAAACGTCCATACAATATATTATAAAAAATTAAAAAATATAAATATATATATTTATGTATATGCATAGTACTCATTTTCAAAATTTTATTCCATGGACCATAAGAGATAAAGCACTAAATTTTTTTTGTATTCATTGAAGTTCTAAAGATTCATCATTCAACATGGTTACAATTTCAATGTTTCATATATACATGATTATAATCTAGATTCTAGAATATGTCATCTAGATTTTCTTCATAATCATTTTTCATGCATCCATGTTTCAAAAATTATTGTTGTAACCTGCTTCATTGTATTCATTTGATTGAGGATTCCAATGGAAAATTCTATTGTAAGGAGCAGTAATATAAGCAGTAATATACTGAGTCAAAACCTGCTTTCTAGCCTGGCATTTCTTGGTTTCTGCTAGATTCTTTCTACTTTCTTTAGATTACTATTCTGACACAAAACTATCTTTAGGCTTGTTTAGCGTGCCTCCTTGTTAGTATAGTTTTAATGTTATAAGATTTTACAACCGAGCACACTGTAACTTATTCCTGGGTTAGGAAAATTCTCTAAGCAGAATTATAGGCTATGTTTGAAAAGATTAAGTGGAGTAACACAACAAAAAATTGGAATAAACTCTTCCTTATAAGATATAATCCGCGAAAGGTCCCAGAAACTTCCCGGAAACGCCGGAAACTTCCCAGAAACACCAGAAACGTCCCCAGCGTTTCTGGGATGTTTCCAAGACGTTTCTTACCCGTTTCCGTACCAGAAACATTTCAGGCTGGATACGGGGGGGTGGGGGGTGTTTCTTGGCAACATAGCAAATTTCCTCCCAAGTGACAAATTTATCCAGAAAAATTGACCGGCCAACCGGTACTTCTTTCCAAATCAATACACTATGTTCACAACAAAAAACTGATGCCAAGGTGGTTCTGGTAAATGGAAAAAGGAGCAAGACCAGCTGTAAACCAGAGTTACCCAAAGAATCAAAACGAATGTAACATCTAATCTATCTGACAAAAGCATACAAAAGAGGTTCTCTAGGTTCCGATGAAGAGTAGGATATATGAGTAAACAATCTGGACCGTGTTTTTATACTATCATAAACATATCAAAAATCACCAAAGTTCTATGACTATGGGAGGTAAACCAACCAGCTAACTATATTAAACTTTGGATGTAGCTTGTGAAAGAATTTCATTATCACTTCAATGAAATTAATTTGACACAACAGAATTCATAATAAGGGACAAGACATCATTGAATTTTACAATGAAGTATGAAGTATTTTTTATTACATAAGGTCCAATGTGGAGGTCTACAAAGTCCAATTTCCGTGGAGTATGGACCATGTCAACAAAAATGGAAACAAACAAATAAATTGAGTAGCACCATTAGAATCGTATCCTTGTGTTTGAAAGTCCTACTCTTTATGTCCCTCCAAATCCCTATCTTTGTTTAGCTTACTCAAGTTTTTGTCTTTGGATACTATCTCCTTCATCTCAATAATTCACTTTGATGTTGGATCAGCTACATCCTCGATGGTATTAATGTTACCGTTCATTTCAATTATATTTTTTTGCTCATTTATTGTTCATTACATTTTGTTCCATCTATTTGATGGAATATCTATGGAGCTTAGGACTGTGGTCACTGAAGTACTCCCACCCTATGAATAGGTTACATGTGCAATATGAAATTAATAAAAAACAAACCAAGGAGATCAATATGATTGTAGGAGTGTTAAGAAATTGTGGGAAGGTATTTTGTATGATAGTCTTGCTTGTTTAGAATTTCTTATCACATTCAAATATGCCCTCAAGCATTCTTGTACTTGTAGAGGTGATGTATTAAATCTTAGGCCAATATACCACAGAATATGCAGGTGTCATTGTTGTTGACTATAGAATATGAAAATGTAATGAACCATTACATCAAAACCTCGACGCGTTAGTGAAAACCGCACATGAGGATCATAACATCCCACCACGTTTCTGTAGCCTAGACCTCAGGCTAGATTTGTGCCCGTATAGTGGGACCATACCCAACCCTATGCGAGCCCCGGGCGAACACTGCAATGCCGATGTAGCTACCCTTGTCGTGACTTGAACCTGGGTGGTTGCTCTGATACCAAATGTAACGAACCGTTACACCAAAACCTCAAGGCACACCAAAACCTTTAGTGAAATCTGCACATGAGGATCATAACAAAAACTTCTTCTATGGATATACCACAAAAGTTATTGACTATTCTTGGTAGAATTTTGGTTAAGGCGTACTTGACCACATGTATATGTTAATGAAGCTGATTTTGTCACTTTGTAGGCATAAATGTTTCCTGTCTCCATATGTAGTTTGGCCTTATTTGTGATGTCAAAGATATAACCTTTTAGGTTTTAAAAAAGAAAATCTCCATCTACCATTTTAAGGACCTTTATTGAAGGCTATGAGATTGCGATTATCTGTGTCCCTTCTTAAAGGATCATTAAACACAAGAGATATGACATCATTACCATCTATTTCCCCTCTTTGTTTGGAACAATGTCTATTCCTCACTAATATATATTTTCTTCAAATTCATCTTTTGCTCACAAAGTTTATTGTAGGTCATAGTAAGACAAATAAGCTCCTTAGTCAATGTTACCCTTACAAGTTCATGATCTATTCATGGTTGTAAATATATCTAGTTTTACTTTTGTTTGTGCCGAAAATTCCTCTACACCATGGTAAGCAGATTTTGATCTTAAAGAATTCTCAACTAGATAGCTCAAAACTAAAAGCCAGTCAAAATTGCTGAACTTCAAATGCTAGAATCAACAATCTCATGCTATAGACAAACACTAACTGAAAAATACTCAAATCTGCTTCAAATCACATATTTGTTTTATTAATAAGAAAACAAAAGCTACAATGCTTTGGAACACACTCTAAAAAACACTCACTCTGAATGAAAAACATAATGAATAAAACACCTATCCTAAGCCTTCTTTTTAGCTGAAGAATAGACCTTAAAAATAGCCTAGATCCTAAAATAGGATCCATCCCAAAACTAAATCAAACCTTGATGTAATTTTTATCCTAGGTGTCTGCGCCCTTAAATAACAAACTCAAACTTTACGAAAGCAAATTGCTAAATAACAGAATTGCAATTGTATTAAGTGGAAAACAAAAGCTACGATAAAAGCAACTGCTAAATCTGGACAGCTCAAGAATAGACTGCCAAGAATAGGACAGTTCAGATTAGGATTTCTGCTCTCTATAAATTGTATGCTTTGCTAAAGTGCGCACCATGCCTAGAGGACGCATTCTGAAGTACTCCACCAATCTAAGTACTCCTTCTTACTAAGGAATGTGTTCTCCACCAATCCCTTAGTCTCTCCCGGAACATTGTTGCAAATGTTTGCAACTTGCTGATTTGCCGAAACATGGTCTAGAGCAACTGCGCTCTTCTGAACTCAGTCTTTGAGAAATTGATGGTCTAACGTCAACGTGTATCGGAGCGGCCATGAAATACTAGATTCTTATAGAGTTTGATACAACTTTAGACTGTCACAACGGTAAATGATTGTAGGCTCTATTTTTTCTCACCCGTCAGCTCTGCAATCAACTTGCGAAGACCGATTGCTTCACAACTAGTGGTGTTTGCTGCCATTTACTTTGCCTTTGCTGAACTCAATGCCACTGAAGTCTGCTTCTTGCTGAACTGTGATATGATTCTTGAACCCAAACCGAAGCAACATCCCGAAGTACCCTTCTTGACACCTGGTATCTCCTACCCAATCAGGATCAACGAATCCGTTGCAGCATCTGACTCATCATCCCCTGCATAGCTGAGTACCAAAATGTACTGTGCCCTTTAAGAATCAGAACACATGCTTTGAAACAACCCAGTGAATCTGCCTCAGCTCAACCATGAACTGGCTCAAAGTGTTCACTGCAAAATATGTATCTAGTCTGGCATTAACCATATACATCAAGGACCCAATGAACTATGCCTGTACACCCTAGGATCCACCAAATCTGAATCCAAGTCAGCATGTATCTTTAGAGGGTCAGTATCATAGGAGTAACAATGGGTTTGTAATCCATCATATGGAACCCCTTCAAAATATCACTTGTGTATTTTACCTACCTTAAGGAAAGCCTCATCATGTCCTCTACCACACTTCTAGACCCAAGAAATAGTGCATCGGTCCCATATCCTGTCCATGCCAAATTCTGTGGCCAACTCTCCTTCGCACCTTGCAATGAACTTCTTTGAACTCCCTGTAAGTATCATGTCATCAAGATGTATGGACCAAAACCAACAAATTATATGTATCAAATAAATGATACAGATTGGGATTTGCAACTGTTTTGGTGAAGCCCAAACTCTAATGGGTACTCATCAATCCTGGATGTACCAAGCATAGGGATGCCTGCATTCAGCCTGTAAAGAGCTTTCTTAAATCTTACACACATTCATTTCTCACTCCGCATGCACCTCAAATTCTCTCGGGTTGATTAATCTATACTTCTTCCTCAGTCAAGTGATACAGAACAAGCTGTCTTAACATCCATTTGATGGATATCTGCCAACCAAAAATAACAACTAAAGATATAATGGTCCTGGTAGGTAGGAGTATACGTAGCAATTGGAGCAAAGGTTTCCTCAACTCTCTCTCTCTCTTTAAGAGAATCCTCTAGCTACAAACTGAGCCTTTTACTTCTCTAAGCCAACTTCAGCTGCATGCTTCACTTTGTACATCCACTTGGAATCCACCACTTATTTCCCTGCTTGTCTTGGCACTATCTCCCACACATCATTCTTCATGACGGAGTTGTACTCTTCCGCATTAGCATCCTACCATACATGTTGACCTGTCGCTGCTTAGTAATTGGAAGGCTCTGTGTTAATGATAGAAGACAACAATGTGACATAATCGGGAAACTAATGAAGGAACATTCAAGGTTCAGGGCGATCTTGCACAATTTTGGTGAAGAATGGATGCGTGCACGGTTGGAGAAGCGCGTAGGCAAGGAGAGGAGCATTGCAAAATCAAGTGGTGATTGCGCGGAAGTGGTGAAGTACTTTACACAATATATATCAACAAGGAACACAGTGTGTGGAGTGTGCAGAGGAAGTGAGTGCACAAGTAGTGCGCAAAAGGCTTGCAGGGTAGAGCGAGTGTGGAAGAATAATGCATGATGGTGTGTGTAAGGTTTTGGCAGCAAAGTGGAGTTTAGGCTCAACTTGATAGATCAGAGGTGCATGGGCATTGTGAAGAAGTATTGCACAATAACAGTAAGTGTGCATAAGGCACACATGCATGAAAGGAGGATTGTGCAGTGACTAGATTGCAGGAGAGACATGCAAATGATGTAGAGAAGGCCCATAATACCCTAGGATAGTGTACGAAAGGTGTTAAGGATAAAACTCGAATATATGAGTGCGCAATAGAAGAAGACAAAGGCGCAACAAAAGAGTGTGAATGAGGAGTGTGTGACAGAGCTAGTAGTTGGCAGAAATGATGGGCAAGTCAGAATCGAATATTCCAAGCAATTGATAGAGACCTAAAGGCTAGAAAAGTTTGACGACTAAGTGGAGATGGCATTGCAGGACAACTAGGTGGCACTGAAATAGCTCAAAGCTTTTGTTGATTGTGCATGTGAGCACAAAGTCTAGTCTAGGATAGGTCTTAGGGAAGCACATAGAATCTTAAAATGCTCCATTAGTGAGTTGTAAGCTCCACAAGAGCAGTTGCATGTAGATGCCGCCAAGGCCTTAAGAAATCAAAGAAATTTGCAACTTATTGTGCAGTCTGCTGTGTGACTTTGTAGCCAGGGGAGTGCGTCCACTTATGCTAGAAACTTCTCAGGAGGATGACTTACTTGAAAAGAAGTCTTTGGAGCTCAAATTTGCTCCTATGTCTCTTGCAATCTCTGTTGAAGCCATTTTGGCTTTTTGGCTGTCCAGGGGGTTAAAGATTGTTAGCTGAGGTTCCTAGATTATGACATCATTGCCTGCTACAAGTTGTAGTCTCGATTAAACATAGGATATAACTAAGTGTTCAATTGAGTAATAGACATTGGGCAAAGATTTAAGAACATAAAAACCATATCACAAGAAACCCATAAGGCAATTATAATTAAATAGAGCTATATTAGAAGACATATGGAAAAAGGAACTGAACTAAAGCAAATAGGATTACATAGTTTTATACAAAATGTGATGTTTGTTGAATTACCAGTCCTTTCATCTCCTTCTCATATATTCAAAGGCTTTTCATATTCTCTACCTATGTGCAGAGAAGATATACATTCTATATTTTGTCTTATACTACTATATACATACAAAAGGATTGCAAAATCATGAACTACATCCATGTCGGCTTACTATTACATTTTACTATCTAACACTTTCCCAAACTTAATAGTTGTCTCGTCCTGAGACAAAAATTTATTCAAATTGTTGGGGACTTGAATCTATGTTTGCTTATGTCCATGAGCTGAGTGGTGATTGTGTTTAACTTACTCTGTTTGCAATTGACACAGAGGACATCATTTACCCGTTTTCATCCTCTGTGCACTACTTAACCACCCTTTCAGGTTTTCAATTAAGTAGACTTCCCAAGAGACCGCCTTTTCGGGTTTTCAATCTATGCGAACTCCCTCATAATCTGCCCTTGCGGGTTTTCAGACTATGTGGGCCCACTTACAAATACAACAAAAATTACGCATTTAATATTTTTACCTAATTACCTGCCGTAAAATTGTAATGCTCTTTGTTTATTGTTGCTGCTCACTTTGCTTCTGCTGCTCAGTCTGCTTTTGCTGCTCCATCTACTCGGTTTGACTGCGAGGGGTGAATGGTGGTGGTGGCATTATGAGTGCGGCCTTGGCTCTTCAAAGAAGTATATGCGGAATGAAGTTGAACCTTGGTGTGTTCTTCATTGCCTGCGCAGTTGGGAGAATGACCTCTAGGTCTGCCTTGTATGTATTCCAATTTGTGAAGGCTTCATTTATTCTTCTGTAGTACATCTGCAATTGCGCGAGTACCTGCATAACTTCATATAATTGATCATCCTTGGCCTGTTGGGCAACTTGGTCTTGAATCGGAATAATGGTCTGGATATCTTGAATGAGTGTCTCTAGTCTGTCTCTCATTTGCTGTGCTTGAACCCTTGCAAAAGTATTCCTTGTCACATTTTGTTCCCATTCCCGCAATCGTTCACTGACATTATCCCTGGCTTGTAATGATGATTGCAAAGCTGTTTCAAGCTTTTGATCCTCTGCCTTTGTCAGCATCTGTTGGTGTAGTTTTGTCCCCTACTTCAATATCATTCTTATTATCTCTCATGGTAGCCTGCAAATGTGTTCCAATCCAAGAGATCAAAGGTTAGCTACTTCACCTTAGCTTTGGCTACTTTAACATTGTGACATACTACTTGAGTATCATTATGGCCTCTTTTACTTCCTACTTGACATTGACTACTTGTGCTGCGATATTTTTCGCCGCTTCATTGTCATTCCAGTTGTTCACTAGCTTGTCAACAAGAAATGTTATCTGCATTGCTTTGCTCATGACCTGGTCGCCTATGATGTCTGTGACCAACTTAGGACAGTGTTGTCCGACATATGACCTCATATTGCACAGTGTTTTCACCAAGTTCTCCTTTTTTAAGCCATATGTAGTGTGGCTGCACTCTAATATTTTCTTGTAGTGTGTGTACTCCTTTCAATCTGTGTTTGTAATGGAAATTGCTC
Organism: Taxus chinensis; assembly: GCA_019776745.2. Classification (NCBI taxonomy): domain Eukaryota; kingdom Viridiplantae; phylum Streptophyta; class Pinopsida; order Cupressales; family Taxaceae; genus Taxus; species Taxus chinensis. The sequence goes on along the minus strand of CM034156.1, from coordinate 329,746,078 downwards.
CAAATCTACTTCCATTGTGCTGACTGTAGATTGGGTGTTGTAGCCTACGTATTTGTCTGAAATTTGTGGGAGTACATTGCAAACATGGGATGAAGGGAGAATTAGCTTACATTTTCATGTTGGCACTGTTGATTGCATTGTCCACCCAAACATTTGCACATCCCCATTGTCTGCTTCTTCTACCTCTATGTTGTGCTATGATGGATGTCTCAACCTCTATTTTTCTTTGCTTCCTTGGCCTTCCGCAACTTTTTCTCTTGCAGCTTTTGTTCTTTTGATCTCTCTTGTCTTCCTCTTATTTTCTTATTTCTTCTTCTTTCCTTATACTTTCTTCTTCCTTTTCTTTTCCTTTGCTTTTGCTTTCTTTGCTTCCTCTTCTTCTCTTTATTAGCTTCTCTTTTTCTTTTCTTCTTCTCTTTGTTTTTCTCTCTCTATCTTTTTTCTTATTCTTCTTGTTTCCTTTTCATGTCCATGGCCTTTTATGCTTTGGCCTGCGCAATTTCTATCTTCTGTTGGTCTTCTTCTAGTTCCTTGTGCACTCTCTCTTCCTCGTCTTTGTTGGTCTTCGGCTTGTTGTTTGCGCAACTCTTTTTCAGCTTCCTTCTGTTTCACACGTTGGTGTTCAGATGCGTCCTCTTCTTGACCAGTTGTTTGTATTGGTTCCTCCATTGACTACACATTGGTCTGTGTGATAGCTTTTTGTTCTTACATTGTTTGTGCCCTTGGCATTACCATTGTGCTCAGTTTTGGATGGATTACTTACCTCTTGTGAGATGGAGGAGGAGGTGTGCTTGGTATTTGGATTACAGTTTTAGGGATTGTGCTTTTGATTATTTTTTTATCCTTGACTTTGCATCTCTTCTGTGTTCTTAGCTCCCTGCCATCGATAGGTTTTTTTTGCACTTGTGCAGTAGTCTTCTACTGTTGTATGTCCTCCTGTGTAAGTGAGGCTCTTCTGTGTGTTGACACCCCCACTTAACATAGTTGGTTCTTCAATGTAGGCAGTCACACCACTCTGAAAGGGCTTGTTTCACTTCTCTTCTTCTTAGGTGGAGAGACTAGGAATTCTTCCTCTAGTGTGGCTACATCAAGCCCCTGGTCCTTTAGACCCTCCTTTATGTTGTGCACCAACTATTCTTGTGTCACATCCTCCTGTCCCATACTGATCATGAGAGACTTTGGCATTGGTGGGAGTTTGACCCTATCTTCTGACCTCAACTTCTTGGTTGCAGCCTGCTCCATTACGATATCATTCCAAGTGTACCATTCCCATTCCTCTGGCAAATACATTTTGGTGCCCATTTCTGAAATCGCAATTGCATGCATACTCTCTCTGTCAATTTGCATTTGCTGAAAGTCCAGATTGGTAAACCAACTTGGTAATCTGGGGTCTGTTTATGCCCTTGGTGATTGTCTTCATGTTGGCACAATGATTGGTTGCTTACCTCTTTTTCGCTTAGCCTCCCTTGCTGACTCTTCCCTTGAAATTGCGTTGTAGGTTGATCTTGCTCAGTTGCTCCCATTTGTAGTTCTCCCATCACTGGTTGCTCTGGTCCTTGTGTGCATAATGGTTAGACACTTGTTGGGATCATGCCATGGTGTCTACTAAGTTTGGCCTTGGCTATATCCATGTTGATGAAAAATGGTAGTGGCTTTTGATGTTTGGCATTGCTGACCTCTGATCACAATATGACCCCATCATGTAAGCGTGTGATCTTGGCATACAAGGTTGTATAAGTTCTTACCTCCCTGGGTACACAAGGGTTTGCGCTAAGTTATTCTCTAATTTTTAGTAGCCAACTTCCCAATAATTGTGTGTCTTCAAAAGTTGTGTAGGGCTTTGCAGGAATAAATTGCACAAACCTCTCCTATGGAAGTACTCATTGTCTACTTCTATAACACCCTCAGGGGCCTTCCAGTGTGTGAAACAAAGCAGGATGATGAACCACTGGTACTGGAAAACTTTGCCTCTTGCCTGCGTGATCTTTTGAGCATTTGTATTAAGTTTATGTGTGAGGAATTTAGGCCAGTTGAACTTTGCACCATCATCCCACATTCTTGTGATGGTGTCCATAACTCCTAGGGATGCTTGTTTACTCCCTTAGTTTCCTGCCAATATTGTTCTGCTATGATTTCTGTGAGAATTTAGACTACATGATTTGTGATGGCCCCTAATGGAATGCCTCTCCCTTTGCACAAATGACCATAGACATCAAAGTTGTTGGATTTACAAGGGTCTGGTGGTTTTGTATGGAGGATAGATAATACTCCAGTTTGGGAGACCTGTGGCTTGGGCAACTGTGGTTGCATTGATGGGAACAACATCTTACATAGAGAACAAATGGCCTCATTGTGGTATCTACTTATGATTGTATGCATGATCTCGAGATGGTATCCCATGTAAGGATTGTTGTGAGTTTGTGTGCAATTGTTCCTCAAACTAGATCCTTTGGCACAATCTTCCCTTGTGCGGCTTCTGCTTGGGACTTCGGCTGTTTTACCTCCCAAATTTCTAGGGCCAACTTTTCGAGCTCATGGTGTGGTGGATCACTCCATTTCATATGTCATAGAATTACAAAGATCCCCATGTCTTATTTTTCTACATATGATAATGAAAGGAATGTAAATCCTTGTTCTTGCATCATTCCTTGTTGGTGGGCCAGTAGGTTTTGTTGAAGGGATACATTTCTCTATCTGATTAACTCGCTATGTTCTCGCACTTTCTCTTTGTTAGCACTTTGCTCTTATTTCTTGTTTGCTTTTTCATGAAAATGACTTTTTGCTAGTTGATTCGCTTGTTTATACCTTTGGTGATTTCTAAGAGGCCGTTTTTGAACTGTTGATCACTTGATCTACCTCCTTAATTACTATTATCAGTTGGAGATCTAATTTTCTACAAGATCTTATGCATTTGATGCATCGTTTGTACTGCTAGCTAGATTGTTTATTTTGTTATGTTCAAATTCTTAAACTTGGCTTTTTGTTTCCGTTTCTTTCTTGTTTACTATGCATATTTCCCAGACTTATTGGATTCATTCCCTTTTTTCCCTTTTTGCTTTGTGCCCTGCTCGATGGTGATCTTGTTTGAATCCTTTCTATCATGTACACACTCACACACAACTGATTAATTACACAAACATCTAATCTACGAAAATTCAAAATTTGAAAGACTTCCTACTCTAACCACTGTGTTGAGGCACTTATTGTCTTCTTTGATACTTTGCATAATCACGCATTGTAGGCTTTCAACCTACATCCATTTATTCTTCTTGGGGCAATATGTTTCCTTGTAGATCCTACGATATTATAGTGCCATGTTTCGTGATGTGATGAATAATATATGGGCCTTTCCATCTTATGTGCAATTTTCCTAGGCGTGCTTTTAACCCTACTTTCATACACCAAAACATTTTGTTCTGTTTGGAATTCTTTACTACATAGATTGCAATCATGCCAAGCTTTCTGGCTCTATTTGTGTGCTTCTTGATTCCATTGCACTGTTGCCCTATATTCCTCCATTTTTGTCCAATCTAACAATCTATTTTCAATAGATTCTTTGTCTCCCAATCGAGTAACTATTGCAATGCGAAGGCTTGGTACAATATATTCCATTGGCATGATTGCTTCAATTCCATAAACCAATTGGAATGGTGTTTGTCATGTACTTCTCTTGTAGTTGGTTTTGTATGCCCGAACTGTGGGTATTCGATCTTCTCAATCATCCCTTTTCACATTGTAGATCTTTGTTAAAACTCTTTCCAGATCTTTGTTTGTAGATTTCGCTTGTCCATTCACTTGCGGATGATATGTTGTACTTTTGTGGTGCACAATCATAAATTCTTCTATGAGGATTTTGATGGTATTATTCAAAAAATGTGTGCCCTTATCACCTACTAGTTTATACTGTGGACATCCAAATCTAGTTATTATGTTTTCATATAAAAATTTAGCTATCTCCTTTGCTGCGCAATTTGTTGTAGCTACAACTTCTACCCATTTTGTAAAATAGTTTGTTGTTGTGATTATATATCTTTCTCTGGACCTTCTTGATGGAGGGTGAATTGGCCCAATGAAGTCTATTCCCCATTGCTCAAATGGTTGTATTTGCTAACACAAGATTAAGAGGAATTTCATCCTTCTAATTTGGTTTCCCCACTCACTTACAAATGTCACAATGTTTTTCCATATGATGTGCATCCTGAAACAAGGTTGGCCAACAAATTCCACTATCCAATATGTTTTTCGTAGTGAGGTCCCTTGCAAAATGTCCTCCGGTTATGGCTTCACGAGCTTCACACAATAATAATTCTCTTTCATGTTCTAGTGCAACTCTATGCAATACTTCATCCTTGCCTAGCTTGTACAAAAATCCATTGATGATAGTATATGGTAAGGCCTTTGTAATCAACTGTTTCTTTTCTTTCTTTGTATAGTGTTGTGGAAAAATTCCTTGTTATAGAAACTGTGTAATCTCTTCTAATTATTTTGGTATTGCGATGACATGAAATAAATGTTTATCTAGAACATATTCATTTAATTCATCCGGTTCTTCTTATGTGTTTATGCGACTCAAGTGATACAATCCTACATATTCTCTTCCTGGTTTCACATTTATTTTAAACTTGTACTCTTGGAATAACCTCAACTATCTTGATATCCCACCTCCCAATAGTGGTTTATTCACCAGATATTGCAGTGCTTGGTTATTTGTGAAGAATTTAAACTCAGTTCCTAACAGATATTGCCTGAACTTTTGAAGTGCAAAGATCATAGCTAGAGCTTCCCGTTTTGTAGTTGTTTAGTTTCTTTTTGCAGGTGACAATTTCTTGCTTGCAAAGTGGATTGGATGGTCTATACCTCCTTCCCCTAGTTGAGCTAGAATTGCACCAATTGCGGTGCCTGACACGTCAACATGCCCATGGATAATTTTTGACCAATCTGAAAATACTAAGATTGGTGCACTAACCAATTTTTGTTTTAATTGCGTAAACGCATTTTGACATTCATTTGTCCATTCAAATTTTTCACCTTTAAGTAACAGCTTCTCCATTGGTTGTACTATGTTTGCATATCCCCTAATAAATTTCCTATAGTATCATGTATGTCCCAAGAATGTGTTGAGTTCTGAGGGTGTTGGTGGTGGTTTGAGACTGATGATGATAGCTATTTTTTCTTGATCAACCAAAATTCCTTCTTTACATAACTACGTGCCCAAGTAGTACTCCAAATGGTGTAAAAAAAAACATTTCTTCAAATTTAATGCAAATCGCAAAACTCTACATCTCTCTATCACTAAGCATACCTTGGATACATGTTCTTTAAGTAAGGATAATTGTCACGTCCCTTTTTTCGAGCTAATTCCAATTGAAGACGTTGGCCCATTTCCCTTCCTCATGGGTCCAAGCAAACAAGCTAGAGGAAGCTAGATATGTCATCATGTGTTTCATTTCATGTTCATTCCTTAATTGGCATTGTAGTTGTTGGTGAGCCTAGCACCCAACAATAAATTGGAAATAAAAAAGCTATTGGTGAGCATGTAGGCTCCAAAAATACCAATTAGAAATTAGAAAGTACTTTTCTTAAGAGGTCGGCCATCATTTATATTATAAGCCCCCTTATGGTTATAAAAGGGAAGTCGCTTGGCCATTAGAGGATGATGTTGAGTGGATTTCTCATTTTTGGTAAAGGATTGCTTGTTAAGCATCTTTTTCCTCTCTCAAGGACGAGAACCCTTGATTGAGGCACTCCCAAGGACGAAAACCCTTGTGGAGAAGTGGTGTGGACGAAACCCCACACTGCCCTTTTGTGGATTTCTCTTTATTTTTGGCTATAACAGATTTCTGCCCTAAACGACTTTCTTGGAGGTGTTTTTTCAAGGATATTGCTTGTTTTTATGTGATCTCTTTGCATGGTTGGACTCCCCATGATTTATTAAGGTGAAATCTTCCATTTTATCAATTGTTTGGTGCAAATTATATTTTATTTCAAGTAGGGTGACCTATATTGAGGTGGTGTTTTGGTATGTGCGGCGACATTTTGGCAAATATGAAATTATCATCTTATTCTCTATATTTCATAAGGTCAATATCTTGAGTTTCATGATTTTTGGCGCTTTCTAAGTTGAGTTATGAATTTTTAAAAATAACATTGCAGACAAGGGTTTCGTGAAATTCATATCTACGGCATTTCTAGGGCAAAAATCAGATTTCTTGCACTACATGATTGTTGAGGTTATATCATAATACTTTAAAAATTCAAGTGAAGTTAATTCGAAGGGTTTTGAAGGCTCAAAAATGGGATTGAAACCCCAAATCAGGTCGTTGCCCTAAAAAAGGTTTAATTTGCAGATTTGTAGGGTTATAAGAACAGCTTTGTAAATCTGATTTGAGTGCTTTTGGCCATTTGCTGATGTCCCCCAAAAAGGGACATTACAATAATACAACCCAATCATCTAGGTATACTTTTAACTTCTAAGAAGTCATGAATTAAATCTTTAAACACAACGACACAACTCAGGAGAAGGCTGTGGTGCATTCTTCAGTGCAAATGGCATGACTTTATATGCGAAGTTTTCCCATTCGGTTGCGAAAGTGGTTTTAGTTTGATCTTGCGCAATTGGTATTTGATGATAGCTACTGAATCCATCTGTAAAAGAGTATACTTCATGTCTCGCTATTGCTTCCCATATTTCTTCAGTGAATGGAGTTGGGAATGGGTCATTAACACATGCATCATTTAGAGCCCTATAGTCTCCACAAATTCTGATTTATCTTGTTTTATTGGGTTGAGTGACTATCAGACTTACCCAATCTAATTTTTCTATTGGAAATATTATATCTACATCTATCATTTGATCTAATTCAACTTTTACCTTAGCTTTCATATTCAAATTCATATCTGTATGGCCGTTTCCTTATAGGTTTTGCTCCCTCTTTCAACTCAATGCGCATTTCACCGATTGATGGATCCACTCCTTTTATTTCACTAAATTTGATAGGGAACACATCTTTATAGTCTCACAATAATTGCAATATTTCTTGACATCTTCTTTTTCATCCAATAATCTCCAACAGTAGTTAGTTTTACTTCCCCTACTGGTTTAATGTCTTTCTACCCTCTTGTGCACAATGGTTCATCATATATTTTATTCTTCCCCTTATTGCGGGTCTCTACAACCTTCCTGGAACCTTTTTTTTCTTCTATGTTTAGATTGTGCAACTTTTCTTCTTCTTTATTGTTCACTTCTTTTTCTGCTAGTATTGGGTGAAGATGTTCTGGTTCGAATATTTCACTCAATTCATTATCCTCTTCATTTTTACAGGTCGTTATTGTCTTCGTTATTATCCCCCACTTTGTTGCAACTTTTCATTTTGCATTCTTCTTTGTTCTTTGTCGCAGTTTCTCTCTTGTATCATGTGTAGTTTCTCCTGTTGTTTCCTCTAGGGTTTGGAAATTATGCTCCTCCTTTTGAGTCAATAGTTCCGTAATAGAGGGATGTTTTAATTCTGCGACGACTAGTATCAACCATAGGATTACTATCTTCGAAAGTGAAAGTTTGGATAAAAACATGTTGCAGTTGTCTCCAATTGCGCATTTCTCTTCTTCTTTCTTGGTGAATGTACCATGCCTTTAGTAGTGGTGTTAATGTTTTTGGGAATATATGCACCCACAATTTTGGATCTAATCTCTTGAATTTTTGAAGCTTTGATGCATTCTTGAATATGTATTTCTGGGTATTCTTCTATGCGTAATACTCAGGCCAATGTCTTAGTAACACTTATCTTCTAGTCCAAATATTGATCGCAAAATTTATGGTGACCTTCATTCCATTTTAGAGTCTTTGAATTATGCCCAACCACCATGATGTTTTTATTCCTTTGAGTGCATAATCCAATGCTCTTAATCTTATCTCTTTTGGAGGCACATATTTTTACAATTCTACCAAGCATGTATCTAAATTTTAAGTTCCAAAGTATTGCGGAATACATATTTCTTCAACATGTACCATTCCTCATTAGTCCTATCTTGTGCTTCCTTCTCATTCAATGACTCAAATTTACATCTGATTCACCACCAACTAAGGATTCCATTCCCCCTGGGATATGACTTTCTCCGTTTTTTGTATAGTCTTGATCATGTCATGGAAAATTATAAATCTATAATATCTATGATTTGGTTGGGGACCGGATATTATAACTTGGTTCTTCTCCTATGAACGGGTTCTTGGTGTGGGTTTGGATCGGATTTGGTCATTCTCAGAACTCTTCCTTTCTTATTTCTAGCATGCATCATGGAACAAAAGCCTTTTCCTAATGTCCCACCTAAAACCTACTTTCAACATCATGTGCATATGGAGACAATTTTTCTTTAGGAATGTTATATGGCTTTTGATTCAGTCATGATTCATTAGAATTACAATAATAGAATCATCAATATGTTCTTCCATATTGTTGGTAACTTATGTTGATCGTCATATTACCACCATATGCCCAATTCTTTCCAATCAACACTGGATAGTGTGTTTCATTTGTTTTCATGTCTATGACTTCAAAATCTCCTTTCAAACATAAATCTCCTACTTGTATTTCAATGTCTTCTAATCTACCCAGTTAGATTTACTCTTCCATAGTCTGCGAGGCTGAGTGTTACAGGACTATATGCCAAAATAGAAGATCCTCATTTCCTTCCCAAGTGGATCTTGGCATCATGTTAATGGTGCTTCCAAAATCAAACACTGCATCTCTTATCTCATAGTCTCCCAAAGTTACATTTATTCGGGTGTCCATGTCCTATGGCTTCTTAGTTTTTACATGCCAAATTGGTTTCTTCACCTGCACATATTTATTTAATACACTTTCTAATAAGGTTCTAAGAAAATTGGATATTTTCTATGAGATATCTTCATTGCACAATACATTCACCATGTTTAACAAACCTTATAGAGCTGCAATCTTTCATGTTTTAGTATTCTAATCATTTGTTCATAAACTGAGCTTTTGCTGCACTGTTGTTTTGTGTAGCACCCCCCCTACTTTGAATTGATTCTAGCTTTTTAGCTTCTTCCAACAATGCCTTTTCCTTTCTTGGGTCAGATAGGTATCTTTGTGCGCTCGACGTATTGGGGCTCCATAGGAATCTCCTCATGCTCCAAGCCTTGTTCTTTCCTCTGTGACGTAACAGAAGAGTGCCAGTTCTCTAGGTACCACATTAATCATTTGACCATTGAAGTTGGAAAAAAAAAATTATGCTTCTTCCAACATCACTCGCCGAGTTTTCAATTCGCCAAAAACTCGCCAAAAATCAAAAAAAAAACTTATATGTACTCGCCATCGCCAAAGACAGCATTGTATCCTTTTTTGGATTTTTGGTGAAGAAAACTCAAGCATAGGAATTTGCCATTTTTGGAAAGGGTCCGGAAAGATGTAGCAGCAAAAACTTGCATGTGCCATAACTTTCATTCTGTGGCTCTTTCATGCTCATGTAAAAGTGCATATTTTCTCGAGCTCCACGCAATGATGGCTATATTTTTCTTAGTTTCATAAAATCCATTTTTGCACCTACCAAGCAACTTAATTGCATCTTGAAAGAATTGAGCTGATCGCCTGTAGACAGATTAGTAATTTTTGGGTTTTCCAAACACTTATTCTCTGCTCGGATAATACACGACAAGCGCAATAGTCTAAAAAAGGCTATTGGGTTGCATACAATTTCACCGCTATAGTTGAGGGTAGTAAATATACATTCAGGATTATAAGGGGAATTTCACGCAGTGTAGTTTTGAGAGGGAGGCTATGGAGGGAGAAGCACTAGTAGGATCTCTCCGAGGAAAAGGTAGAAAATGCATAGTATTTTCATGATCAAGCCAAATTCGGTTCTAGGAGGAGCTATCCTCCGAGTCTACTAGTATCCCGGTTGTCGTATTCGCATGGTGAGCGATCTTTATTGTATTTGTATTCAAATCTAATAGCACTTCTCAACATTTTATGGGCTCTTTGATACATTTTGTGCTATGTTTGCTTAAAATTTATGTTTTTTAAAGAAATTTTATTTTTTTAGTTGTTAATATTCCCGAGTATTGGCCGAATATTGGCGAGTTTTTGCCGAGTTTTTTTTTTTGGGGGTCTCTTTTTGGTTTTGGCGATTTTCCTACTTTCTTCTTGCTAGTTAAGGCCTATTGTGCTGCCTTGCACCCTATATGTGCATTTCTCCCATTTAGGTTAAGGAGGTTCCCACCCCAGGGTGGGTTATTTTTGCTGGAGATGGTAGTGCCTCAACTTAGACCAATTGATTTTGGCCTTGAATCCTCCAATTGTGGGTGAAGGCATCCACCTTGATTGTCGAGGCAAGGAGGTGCCCACCTCATTTGTTATGCGGAAATGGGTGCCCAATTTGGGCTAGGAGATTTTCCATTTGTTTCCGTGATGTAGTCAATTTCTTTCTATTTTTGCTTACAACATTAGGTACCTTAGGTTCCGTTTGAGATTTTACATAAAAAAACATTCCTAGTAATTTCTACCTTTACATACATAAATTCCTGATAATCTTTTGTTTCATGAGTCGTGGCCCTACAAAAAGAACATACCACATTTTGAAGGTGCCTCACATAGTGTTGCCACAGAAAAATTGTTAATTGCATGTCTAAATATTTTACAAACATCACAAAATTATCTTTCGCCCTCTAGATTTCATATTATGAAAGACATTCTTATGATGTCCATCTTTCTTGCAATCTACTGCACTATACACTGAGTCTAAGATTCTTTCCTTCCTATAGTTCCTCTAGTATTCACATTACCACACCGATATTTTCTTTTATTTTGAAACCAGGATTACTACTATCTCTATATTCCTCAATTTTTTGACTCTAATAGTTGCTTCAATGGCTTTTGTTTTGGTTGAAAACATTTTCTGCGTAATTACAAACTGGATTTTACTAAACAATCCCTCTACATACCAAGCAACTTTATTTGAATCATTAAAATTGAAATTTTATTTATTTATGACATATCTGAGAATATCAGGTTACATTCATATGATCATTTCTCCTAGTTTTATTTTATTTCTTTTAGATCTTTAATTCTCCTCAACACACTTATTTCTTTTGAATTCCTTTAGTTAGAGATTTTTGGACATCCTATAAATTCTATGAATCAAATTTCTTGAGGAAATGAATTCCAAGGATCTTCCATAAAGTATTCCTATTAATTCACATTTCTTGGTATTTTCATCGATGACTCCTTTTGCGCCCCATCACATGTCTACAAATCAACAAGTAATGTTCAAGGTCGGTAGTTTCATCATACTGGATGAAAGCTTGTATATGGATTAGAGTAATGAGTCATTTTGCTTCCCAGTCCCAACTGGTATCCTGGTTTACTTTGCATAATTTCAAATCTCAAATTCTGTTCTTGAATTTAAGTGTGTTTCAGGTTATGAATTGTTCAATCCAATACTTGTATTGGCCGCACTAGATTCAGGTTGTTCTTATTTTTATTCTTTCAGACTCTAGAAAATTGACCCTACATTTTAGAATGATGGAAATCATATTTACTATAATCTCCCCTTATTTCGCAAATTACTCTTAGCATTATTTATCGAAATGAATATTGGTGTAATGAAAACTCTGCTTCTCTTATAACTTCTCCTACACCAATTTCTTCTACTCTCAATTTTAATATTGATTGTGTTTCAAAAAAAAGTTCTAACCTTCTTCACAATTCTTCCATAATTTTGAATTGTTATATGCTTTTAAGGAAATCCTAAGTAATCAATTTTTTATTTGGCTCCAAGGATATATATCCTAAAAGATGGGTATTATCATCTTCTACAGTCCTATGAAGGTCATGTTGTAATATTTTCCTCATAATTTATACTTTCTTGATTCTCACAATACCATGTTTTCCATGATTATTTCACTAGGTTCAACATACACTACTTATTAAATCTACTCCTAACTACTTCTAATTGGCTTCCTTGCTTCCTTTTCAGTTTCCTCGTTTCTCATTAATTCTTTTCCGGTTCCTCATTTTATTTTATAGTTTCATATTTAGGGTCCATATTCACTACATACCCTCTCGTTCACTTCAATTATTTTCTTCCTCAGTTCCTTTGGTATCTAAAGGAGGCTTCGTTTTCCTCCTTCAAAACCTTTTCCTACTTCAATCCTACTCACAGTTGGGTTTCTCTTTCCCCCAAAATTATTTCCACTTCTATGTCTATTGTGAAGTCTTATTTCTCTTTTTCTATTATTTTCTTATCTTCCTTTTGATCCGTCTCAAACCATTCCATATTTATCTTTAGCTTCATGGCTGATTCAACTTCATATTCCTATTCTAAGAGTACATCCCCTTGGCACCTACTCGACTACTCCATACTGCGTGGAATTGGCACCATGAAATTTTCCACAACCAACATCTTGACTCAAATATGGTAATTTTCTAAAATAATTTTCCTCTTAGACCAAATAGAAAGCGTGTTTTTTAGCAGAATCAAATGAGCAAATTTTTTGAACAATCTCAGTTACATACCCGAATAGTAGTTTTCATCCAATGATCAATAACACAGGTCCACAAAACATCCAAATTGCACACTGTTTCCTTTTTTTCCTCTGTCCATTCATATTCCTCCTTGGGTTCATGTCTAAAGCAATAAAATTCAAATTGAGATAACCAGGCGGCTAACTGCTCTGGAAGCTCACACCGGAAATTCTCATGAATGTCTCCGTAGATATGTTCCAAACGGATTCTTTCAGCCAGAATTCCTGTCACCTTCTCTTCATCTTCCGCAATTTTTTTCATCTTCTCCTATAGCCATCTTTCTGCATCTCTTTTGCCTGGTAGCCATCTTAGCATTTTTGGGTCCCGACAACGGAACCATTGTTAGCAGAGGTTCCTGGATTATGGCATCAGAACTTGCAACAAGTTGTAGTCTAGATTAAACATATGATATAACTAAGTGTTCAATTGAGTAGTATACATTATGCAAAAATTTAAGAACATAAAAACCATATCACAGGAATTCCATAAGGCAATTAGAATTAAATAGAGCTATATCAGAACACCAATGAAAAAAGGAATTGAACTGAAGTACTTTCTATTAGGATCCAAGATTAACCTTCTTTCAAATAGGATTACATAGCTTTATACAAAATGCGATGACTGTTGAATTACCAGTCCTTTCATCTCCTTCTCGTATATTTAGAGGCTTTTCATATTCTCTACCTATGGGTAGAGAAGATATACATTTTAGCTTTTGTCTTATACTAACTATATACATACAAAAGGATTGTGGAATCATGAACTATATCCATGTCAGCTTACAATTACATTTCACTATCCAACAGAGATGGCTTTGTACCTATATTGGAACCTTCCTGATCTGGACTTGTACCCCTTGAAACTTGTGGATGAACACTTGTGGCAGCAATTGTTGTCTCCTGCTCAACTGCTGTTGGCAGTCCTTGGGATTTGGAAGACCATGTATCCTCATCTACCTTCACAACCCCACTCACTACTATCTTCCTTTGAGGTGGAACATAGATCTTGTAAGCCTTAGAGGTCACACTATAGCCAACTGGAATACCCTTCAAACTAGAGAATTCAAGCTTAGTCCTCCTCTCCTTTGGAACATGAATGAAAATTGGGCTCCCAAATACTCTGAAATGAGAAACATCTGGTTTCTCCCCTATGAAAGCTTCCTCTGGAGTCTTGTTGTTCAACACTCTATGAGGACACCTATTCAATATGCAGATTGTAACACCATAAGCTTCTGCCCAAAGGATCATATGCAGATCTAAGTCATCAACCATACACATAGCGATCTCTACTATGGACATGTTCTTTCTCTTTGCAACCCCATTATGCTCTGGGTTGTACAGTACTGTAAACTCCCTCTTGATCCCCGCTTCTTTGCAAAAGGAGTCAGTCATTGGAGCTATACTTCCCTCCTTTGCCTAATCTCATTATCTTGATCATCTTGCTTGTCTAGTTTTCAATAAGGGATTCGAACTCCCTAAACCTACTGAAGACCTGATCCTTGGTATTCATAAAATAAATTCAGGTCTTTCTGGAAGAATAATCAATGAAAGTGACAATACAAATAACCTGTCAATGAGGCTGATGACATAGGTCCAAATACATCTGAATGAATCAGATCTAGAATCCTACTCGACCTTTGCTCACCGCTTGGAAAAGAGGCCTCGGCATACTTGTTGAGTGCACATCCCTTGCACACCCCTCTCTTCTCCAGCGTGAAGTTAGGGACTCCAACCACCACGTCCTTCAGAAGAGGCAGCGATCTATAGTTCAAGTGCTCAAATATTTTTTTAGTTAAATCTCACACAAATTGTTATTGCTGGTCAATAAAGATCTCTACTTCACCTGTAAAGGCCATCCTCTCGAACTACCTTGACCAAGACTCAACTATGCTCGGGGCTATGCTTCCAAATGATTACTTGCTGATCCTCAAACTGCTCCCTACTTTTCAAATCTAATAGTCAAGAAACTGAAAGGAGGTTCTTAGTCATGCCAGGAACATACAGTACCTCATGCAGCTCCAGAACTTGTATTGGTATGCGGAATGAGATAGACCCTATCCTAGTCACCGAGTACTTGTCATCATCACCAAGCTCCACCTGCATGCTGGTATGCTTTTCTGTCAATCTGAAGAACTATTTGAAGGCATGTGTCTCGAGGCTCCATTGTCAACTTACTACCCAACACCTGAGATTGTGTTGGTGGAAAGGCACGACGACACCATGGCAAAGGTTGTTTAAAGCTTGGCGGTCAACTTGCCTACTCCTGAAGCTTCTGCACTTTGTAAATTGTTTCTGTTATTGTTTGACTGTTCCTTTCTCCTTCTGTGGACACTAAGAAGTGTAGTGGCCATGCTTATTGCAATTGAAGCACTTGACTTAGATTCTTCTTCTGGTAAGTAGAAAATCCCGTGTTGTCTTTCTTTTTAAACCATTCTCGAATCCTATCTTTCCTCCCTTCCTCGCCTTCCCCATGAGGGCCTGGTCTGGAACATCATCGAGCTCCAAGTGTTCAAGAGGAGTGCCCACATCCATGCAACTGTGCACGGATCATAGGGTGCTGTGAGAAACCCCATTTTTTCAATTATTCCCAACCTATGCAGAGCTGAAGGCTGCCATTCGAACCCTAGCTTCCTCACGACTTGATCAATGAAGGCATTGATTAAGCAAACCCTGACATGGGATTACATACTCGTGTGATTATGCACCAACAAAGTTGAACATCAATCTTGGGCACTACATCCAAATTTAATGGCATATCTTGTCCCCGTCTTGGATTCAGTTCTGCAGTTTTGATTTTCTCAGTTGTTACGTGGGCTCCAGTCCTATGCCTATGCTCGTCATCCAATTTTCTAGGAGCCTTTTTAAACTTCCTCCACTCCCATTCCACATTTCACATCTTGCACTTGCAGCACAGCAGTTTTTCGAATAACTTGGTACCAATGCTCTTTAAAGCGAAGTCTTTAAAAACACCCAAATGCCAACTCCAAATTCACTAACAGAAAAAATTAACATTTTCTGTTTGAGACCACAATGGAACCATCCCCAAGTTGTGGGACCTTGCGTGCTTAGGACATATCTCCAGAGAAGGCCGGTTCCTCTACCTACCTCTAACACTACTGCTACTCCTAATGCTGAATGAAAATCCTAGACTAAACATGCCAAGGGACCAGGGATAGAAGGATGTGTAGAAAGGGGAAATCCTAAGCTAAGGAAGGTGATAGCGCCAGGGAAAGGGTCGATCTCTCTCCACGAGTAGTGAAGGAAACAAAGAGGGCATGAGAGAAGAGGGTGGATGGTGCATGCCACAGATCAACACGTGGGCTCGGCCTTCTAGTGCATACAACACATGAACATGGGGACTGCAAGCAAGAATACACACAACATGCCAGAAAATGTAAACAGAGAGGTGAGATGCAATGAAAATGAGAAAGGGAAGACAAGAGTTCCACAAAACAAGATTTTATTGCTTAAGGGATGCACAGTCATTTACATTCACAACAAAAGGTGAGAATACATTACAGAGACCATGCCAAGGTCTGAAACCCATGGGAAGTCAGCCACCATTTTGGCATGGTGCCGTTACAACAGAGAGGGATCCTTTTTACAAAGCAGAACTCTGTTATTTATAGAAGAAGGAGAGAAGAGAAGGAGAAAGAGAGGGAAACTCGGATTCAAATCTTCAACCACCAACAACAAGTGATAAATGCCTACAAATCCACCTACAAGGCTATCAGATGCACTTCCCCATGTCTGTTTGGCATGTAGAAGAAGGAAGAAAGCAAGATCTGATTGAAATCTGGTGGTTGAGGTCGATTAGATGTGTGCATTGATGATCAGAAAGACGTTTCCCTATTTTTTGCCTACCAAATCCCACCTAAATCTTGATTTTGAAAAGTCCAACATGTAGCTTGATGTCAACAACTTTCTGAAATGAGACTAGGTGCATGGGAATCTGAGCACTGTAGTAGAAGTTATGGTTATCAGAAGTCTACAGGTTGCTTTGACATGTAATGACATGTGGCACACAATGATTGAATGAAGAAATCAGCCAACTGTTGATTTGTTTTGTCTTTTCTGCCACATGTCATGCACTGGTTGGTTGTCAAGATTTGGTGCCCTATTGGCACGCTTTGATAGGTTGTGTGTTGCACACTCAAGTATGACAGATGATGTGGCACAGTGACTGGTGCAGAAGAAGGCACAAGGCATGGAAGTAAA
Organism: Taxus chinensis; assembly: GCA_019776745.2. Classification (NCBI taxonomy): domain Eukaryota; kingdom Viridiplantae; phylum Streptophyta; class Pinopsida; order Cupressales; family Taxaceae; genus Taxus; species Taxus chinensis. The sequence goes on along the minus strand of CM034156.1, from coordinate 329,729,325 downwards.
AGGAAGGTGCAAAAGGGAAACAGAGGGAAGGAAGGGGCAGGTACGCACATGGAGGAATGGAGGAATACTTGTAGGAGACAAGTATGGGGAAGGGGCAAGAATTCAACTAAGGAAGGGCACGTGTGGCAGAAGAAAAAAATGGGCACACGAAAGGAGCTAAGTGTATGCAAGCGTGCAAGAGGAATGCCAGGGACTTAGCCATTTTGGAAGGCAAGTCTGCAGAGGTGCACGCAAGGAGTGCACGACAGGATAGGAAAGAAAGTGGGTGCGTAGGGGGAAGGCGCAAAGGGAAAATGGAAGGAGATGGAAAAGAGAAGGGGAGATAACAAAATGAAGGGAAGAAACAAGGGAAAGGCATGCAAGAAGGGCAAGAAGAATTGCAACTGTGCCAAGGTGTCAAAAGAATAAATCTTGAGTGCGTGTAACCTGAAATGTGAAACATCAGAGTCAGAATGAAAATAAGTTATCCAGATAACAAGGAGAGTTATTTGGATAACAGTTTTGGTGACTTTCGGGGCCATCTGCCTGCTAGATGAAGAGACCAGTAGCCTTAGAAGTCCATTGGGCATGGAGTCAAGCGCTAAACTTGAAGATCTGATCTGCAACTTGAAGAACATCCCTGAAGTCACTTACAAGCTCTGTCTAAACTCTGAACTGAACTGTTGCTCTCATATGAAGATATTTTGAATTGGATTGATGAGAGTGAAAGCTATGCACTGACTATTGGAAATGCCTCTACCAAAATTGAACTGTCATCCCAGGAAGCAACAAAAAAGGGGCATGTGGGTGCAATAGGAAAGGAAAGGTGCCAGAGGGAGTGCACCAAAATAGAAGCACAACACTATGTACAAAATTGAAAATCATACATGTCCCAAAGGGAACATGCAGAGTGTGCGCAAGCACTTGTGTTACTGAAAGAAAACCTAAACTAGCCTACTCTAACCAGAGGCAAAGGGCACTCAAGTAAAACCTGCAATAGGTAGGGAGAAGTAGCTTCCCTTCCTCACAAATTGTGACCATGTAATTGATTTGGTGCTGAACATGGTCAGAAAAAGAGTGAAAAACTGACTTGCAGATGGTGTTTCACCCTCCTCAAAGTATCAACAAAAAAATATATACCTCCTGAAGTTGTTCTGCACTTGGATTCGGGAGGCACTGTTGCTGACCTTTGGTGTCCTGAAGCTCTACCTCATGCTCTGAAGTGAGCATGACCGGTGTCAACTCTGTCTTTGGCTCTAGACTAGCTAGATATCTGATTAGGCACAGTCTGATCCTTGTGATTTTCCCATTACTTTGAAGCTCAATCCCATAGATGGGATTTTCTTACAAAATTTCCTTCTGAAGGGGAGTGCTTGTAGGCTGGGTCATGCAAAGTTGGGGCATGGGTTCTACCTCTACAAGAAACTCAGTCTCCTTTAGGAGTGCACCCTCTAGAAACTAACTGATTTTCTTCTAAAACAGGTGCCCATATGATTTCCTCTTCCCAGTCGGAGTCACATGAGTCATGTCATTCTTCAACTATTTTGTAGTCATCCAACATGATGACATTAGCTAGGAAAGGCACATTGGTAGGGGGTTGTTCATTTATGGTACAATTAGACAGAGGGGACTCGGAAGAAGGTGGAAGGATGGGCATGGAAGGAATGGAGGTGTGCATAGAAGAAGGGATGGAAAAGAAGTGAAGGTGAGAGGATGGAGGAGGGGAATTCTCAATGGGGGCAGTGCGCAAGAAGTTGGGAACATGTGCAGTGGGCTGAGATGATGTAAGTTGGCATGGAGGAGTGGGAGGGTTGTAAGATGGTAGTGTAGGGTTGCCCCATTGATAGGGTTGTCCATGCACTAGATTTTTGAGCCTCCATTAGCTCTGCCCACTTTGTAATCTTGGGCAACATCTCAGTGATAAAGTGTAGCTTCTGTTGGGTGCTAAACCAGCCTGGTACAGGGCCGACCCATGGACAAGGGACCTTGTAGCCAACTTTAGCTACCTTTATGGAGCACTTGACTCTGAGTTGCATCATGTCCATCTCCATCTTTTGCACCTACCTCTCAAAATCAGCTTCTGCTATGGAGTTTCCACCATCATCTGCATAAACATGTTCTTCATAAACATTTTGGTTAGAAAAAAGTGGGTTGTATGCATTTTCAGGATAATGGGGCTTATAAAACTGATTTGGAGGAGGATTTTGAAACTGTGGGATGGAGAAAAATAGTTCTGCTACTGCAAATGAGAATTCCATGAAGGGAAAGAAGTCATGATTGCACAACTTCAAAAGAGGAAGGTGGAATGATGGAAGAAGGAAAATGAATGAAAGAAGGGGGGAGACTAGTCTGCGAATGAGAAAATGGGTGTGTTTGGATCAGTGGAGTCACCAGATGTGTTGAAAAATGCCTCCAAAGGTTGGATCTCAACAAAACACATCAAACTTGTTGAGATGAAGATGTAAAGCTCTTCACTCTTGTCCCACTGGGCATGCCAGAAACTATTTGGTCATTCAAACTTGCACCCACGTCTCAGATCTGAAAGAGATTGAGTTGTTTGAGACAACAATGGAACCGCCCCCAAGTTGTGGGACCTTGCGCACTTGGGATGGATCTCCAGAGAAGGCCGGTTCCTCTACCTACCTCTAACGCTACTACTACTCCTAATGCTGAAAGAAAATCCTAGACTAAACATGCCAAGGGACCAGGGATAGAAGGATGTGCAGAAAGGGGAAATCCTAAGCTAAGGAAGGTGATAGCACCATAAGGGAAAGGGTCGATCTCTCTCCACGAGTGGTGAAGGAAATAGAGAGGGCACAAGAGAAGAGGGTGGATGACACGCGCCATAGATCAACATGCAGGGCTCGGCCTTCCAGTGCGCACAACACATGAACACGGGGACTGCAAGCAGGAATACGCACAACATGCCAGAAAATGCAAATAGAGAGGCGAGATGCAATGAAAATGAGAAAGGGAAGACAAGAGTTCCACAAAACATGATTTTATTGCTTAAGGGATGCAAAATCATTTACATTCATAGGTAGGAGGTGAGAATACATTACAGATACCATGCCAAGGTCTGAGACCCATGGGAAGTCGGCCACCATTTTGGCATGGTGCCGTTACAACAAAGAGGGATCCTTTTTACAAAGTAGAACTCTACTATTTATAGAAGAAGAAGGAGAGAAGAGAAGGAGAAAGAGAGGGAAACTCATATTCAAATCTTCAACCACCAACAACAAGTGATAAATGCCTATGCAAATCCACCTGCAAGGCTGTCAAATGCGCTTCCCCATGTCTGTTTGGCATGTAGAAGAAGGAAGAAGGAAAGATCTGATTGAAATCTAGTGGTTGAGGTCGATTAGATGTGTGCATTGATGATCAGAAAGACATTTCCCTATTTTCCTCCTATCAAATCCTACCTAAATCTACTTTTGAAAATTCCAACGTGTAGTTGAGGTCAGCAGCTTTCAAATGAGACTAGGCGCGCAATATCTGAGCACTGTAGTCAGAAGTTATGGCTATCAGAAAGTCTACAGGTCACTCTGACACACAATGACACATGTGGCACACTGATTGACTGAAGGAAATTGGCCAACTGTTCATTTGTTTTTCTTTTCTGCCACATGTCATGCACCAGTTGGTTGTCTAGATTTGGCACCCTATTGGCACACTTTGATAGGTTACGTGTTTGCACACTCAAGTCTGACAAATGATGACATGGCACAGTGACTGGCACAGAAGAAGGTGTAAGGTGTATGGAAGTAAAAGGTAGGTGCACGAAAGGGAAACAAAGGGAAGGCACACACGCAAAGGTATGCACATGGAGTAGGAAATGAGTGCATACTTGTAGAGGACAAGTATGGGGAAGGGGCACAAGCATTCAACTGAGGAAGGGCATGTGGTGGCAGAAAAAAAGAGGTGCATGAAGGAGCTTAGTGTATGCAAGTGTGCACAAGGAAATGCATGCAGGGACTTAGCCATTTTTGGAAGGCAAGTCTGCAGAGGTGCGCGCAAGGAATGCACGACAAGGTAGGAAAGTGAGCAAGTGCGTAGAGGGAAGGCGCAAAGGGGAAATGGAAGGAGATATAATGAATGGGAGAGGGAGAAATAAGGAAGGTGCATAAGGGCATGCAGAGAACTGCAACTATGCCAATTGTGTCAAAAGAACAATCTTGAGTGCGTGTAACCTGAAATGTGAAACATCAGAGTCAGAATGAAAATATAAGTTATCCAAATAATGCGAGCTATGCACAAGGTACAAACCTGTTCATCCCGTGCGAAGAAGCACATCTGTGCCAACTTAGGTTGCCTATGGAAGAGAAAGTGCTTATGTAATAACTTTCGTCATCACGCAACCAATTCCTTCCCCGTAACCAACATAAGTTGGTACCAAGGTGACTTGTTCGTGCATGATAAACAACTTTCGCAACTCAAGCGTAACACAATTCTTTAATGGATTGTGTCAAACGTAATAGGTGGAACTCAAGAGACAACTTAGGATATCTGCTATATGGCAGTATTCATCTAATGACCCGCACCATTAAATGGACACTGCTCTACAACAACCATCTGAAGTTGGCCTGTCGAGTTCCATATATTAGGATCGTCGTAATTCGTAACTTATTTCATTATAATGATTTAGTTTTACGACTGGTTTCTCTTCATATCTCAGCGATACATTATCGCATATGAATATGTTCGTAAGGTCCATAACTTAGTTTCGATATAGATCACAGTCATTTCCAAAGTTATTTACTTTCATCCATTGAGCATCTTAAATGTAATTTAAGATAGTTAGCCGCGTTGTTTTCGCAGTCCATATTTAATTATTTACGAACACGCCGTAATATTCCACAAGTACATATTTAATTGAACTTATCAAATGGAGAGTTTACTAAACATTCATAGTTGTACTTGTCCCATAAGTTTAACTATATCATGATTAATCCTTAATAATATGATATTACATAACTTATTAAAATCAGATTGCTTAAAACAAACATATTCCATATCATGCTGATTTCAATAAGTAACATTCATAATTTATACAATCAACTTTGATCCACTTTATAAATAATAACCCGATATTAAATACAAGATTAATATTCCTTTTCCAGAATAGTACAATAGCTCAAGGCTAAGTTGCTTTTATTCAAATATGACAGCGTAGCATAAGCTTGCTTTTACATACATGTCATGTAATAAATACAACTTAAAGTCAAAATCACTTATTTGAATCAACATAAGTCTTTTTAAATCATCCGCCAGAAAAGACTTAATTTCCGCCATCTGTAAAAATGTTAGACAACAGTCAGTTCGAAAGAACTGGCATGAAAAGGTCATCCACCTTATCTTTACTAGTTGTAGCACAAAAATATCTCAATGGTAAATCTTCATCTAATCATGAAATTTTAAGAAATAAAGAGAATAATATGCCATCCCATTTTGTCCTCCTTTCCTTGATTCATAATATAAAAAAAGAAACAGTGCATTTTAATGTTTTCACTATGCACATGAGTATCTCATAATCCTAACAGATTCTTAATTAAATCCTAGTAATTAAATCAACAATTACCATACCAACAAATTGATTTATTTCTGTTTGACATCCTGATTTCACAGACCTCATATAAAGTAAACATTGATCTGAAATCATCCTTTCCATTATCCTTTCTAACTGTATAATGATTTAATTTACTAAGTTTAAGAATGCTACTTTCACTGAAAACAATTTTCCAAATAATCCTTTAGAACATCCATTTGACCTATCGAATAAAACTGAAGTATTCAAGTAAACTTAATAAAAACATCAGTCAACACCTTGACCAATTGTATAGTAACAATTCGATATGCATTACCTTAAAATCAACAAATTTACCTTAACAAATCTGAACCCAATCATCACTTCAAAATTAAACCAAACGATATAACCACATAATAATTATTAGAAGTCTAAATGATTCGGCTAAGCTATCACAGTCGACTTATGGACTTCTAGGTTCGAGCCATGCCTGTAAATTCCCACACAGTGGCCCAAAAGCCAAGAAAAATTAAGCAACAGGTTCGACTGAAGTGGTAACTCGTAGCACCTTAAGCCACTGTTTCCTTAATCTCAAGCATGAACACAGATTGTACAAATTAACTGTGGATGGCAAGCCCCACATATTCATGCAACCCAAAACTCTATGGTGAATTTATTTAAGACGAGCCCAAATGGGTATTTTACCAGAAGGTAAAATTTAATCATATACCACAGGAAAATCTGTTCAGCCTTCCTATTAACTCAGGAACAATAACTTGAAGGCCATGGGTTTATTATAGAGTACGGCGACTGTATATCGCCTAAACATAATATACTCAAGCATAAGCCAAAAACCCAGATGGGTTTATTTCAATTATTGCATACTAAATCCGAACTAACTGTTCGGTTTTCATACTATATCAAACTATAAAAGATACGTATAACACCTTGTATTCCATTTTCTTCGAATAGCTAATTCAAGGAGAATAACCAGAAACCTAGATATACATATACGATTAAATGCAACCAAAACTCATACTGGGTTTTTATCCTAGCCACCATTAGAGTAAAGACCAAGTGCAAACAATCACAAAGATTTCGAAACACATAATCACACACAAGCCTAACAAACGGCCATATCCAAATTTTATACTAATGGACATCCACAAGTCTCCATTACAAATTTATTCAGAGAGCCTGGAGTACCGCCAAAGCCATTTCACACTCAATATAAGATTCAGAGATCATTTACATAACACACAAAATCGATTAATCACCCTTAACCCGTTTCTTAAACACTAAGAAGATTTCATGCGAGTGTCATAAACATAAAGCCATTTAAATGCTATAAATAATAAAGATGGGGAAGAGAACAATTTCATGCCTGTAGAAATTTGCACAGAATCTCCTCAATACTTTATCCAAGCCGGCCGAGTCCAACCAACACTTCTCAGCAGACTTCCACAAGCACTCCAGAAATCCAAACAAGTAACTATCTCCGATTCAAAACCCCATTTCATCATAACAGAGATCATAAATAGCCCGAAGAAATCTATTAACAGCCTTAAAGACGTGCATGCAGAGTTTAACTGCTTAACACAAAAATAACCATCTCCATTTTACTCATGCAAAGCTCGAAAGAGCAAAAGAATAGCCAACAAAATGAAAACCACAAACAACTCTATGCTTTGACAATAGCTTCCTCGAGAAGCTTCTTGCTTCACCCGAGGACCGTGTTGTAGCATATAATGAAACTGGTATAATTTCCAGTTTTCCCTCCCAATCTACAGTTTGCCAAACCGCCAGATAAATTTAGGTGTTTCCCCCTTAAACTTCCAACAAATCCCTACCATCCATTCTGACGCGGTGGCCCATTGGACGGTCCAAGACCAAGTCCACAACTATTTTTTTTTTGCATGGTTGGCCTTTGGCCAGTTTAAAACTTCGAAGCAAATTTAATGAGCATGCCTAGGTGGCCGATGCCATCATTGGTTTGCCCAACTCGCCAAAATGAGCTCGGATGGTGGCTCAACCGAGCTGCCATCCATTAATACCAACATCAACCTTACCCTAATCAAGGGTTAACATAATGGTCGATAGCCATTATTCAATTTCCCACTTAGGATATGGTCTTTGGACCATTTAAATATACCTACATAATGTAGGTTATTCCTTATTTTAAATCATAATCTTTTTTATCATTTTAGATAAATGTTATTATCAACACCATAACATTGTCGAAGACCATTTCTGTCATAGGATCCAGGAATAAAGTTTTCAACTATATGCCATCATATCATATTTATATAATAACCTGGTTGTTCATTTTCCGCAACCAATCGAACTCTAACAGTTAATAACTTAATCTTACCTGTATCCCTCGCTCTTGTTCATTTCATTGAGGCTTCAACCTTTTTGCATTAACAGCTATAATGCTGTATTCACCATTAGATCAACTTAGATTAGCAGTTCTTTTATAAAAGTTGCATCACACCTTTGCCAATAACCAAAACACAATCATGGAATATCAACAGGTATGTTTTAACCGACAAATAAATTATAACAAGCTCAATGTCATCCAAATCAACTTGTTATCATTATCAACTATGTTTGCCATATAACAAATGTAACTGTTATTACAGTCCAAGCATCATGCAAAGTAGATAACCAAACATATTATCATCTACAGCAAGATAAATATATATGCACATTAAGGCATATTAGGCGGGTTTTGGTATCCGGCAGCTTGCAGAACACGATGCCAAGTGCTGATATACTGCTGTGCCAACGGACAACATACCGAAACGGGTCTTTGTGTCGTACGAGCTGTCCGATATCGGAGCTCGTCTATCACCCATCTAAATGAAAACAGTGGGGTATGACAGTGTACATGTTATATTATTAGCATTGATTTGCTTTTATATTTCTATTTTTCTGGTGACTGATCATTTAATGAATTCTTCTTTTCCTTGTAAGTGGGCATATTTTGGCTTAATGTTTTCTCCAGGATCTTACGGCAACATGGGATGTTCGAGCTATGCCAACTTTCATTTTCATAAAAGATGGGAAACAGATAGACAAGCTGGTGGGAGCAAACAAACCTGAGCTTGAGAAGAAAGTCATAAATTATGCTACTGCAGCTTAGTGAGCATTGATTTTCTTCTTTGTTGGCTTAGCAGCACTGCATAAAATAAGATATAATATGATTAAAATTTGGTATATGTCTGTGCTAAGAAATATTATTTCTGTACATTGAAACCAACCGGGTAGAATGTACAGCGTGAGTAATGACGATTAAGTTATTTTGTTGGATGTTTCAAATGTAGAAATTGCAATGCACAATTATGATAAATGGCATCTGCATTTGTTTTGTATGTATAACTTGCCACACACCTTGTGCAATATAAATCCTCCTTAACTAGCTTATTGTGTTTTTGCTATGAGATGGAAGCCATCATTTTGTAAATGTACAACTGTCAAATATAATATTTAGGACTAAATCTAAAAACAACCCAAAATTTGGTAATAAAGGGACAGGAAGAATAGTCTTCTTGTAAATGTTATTGCCAAACATATTAAATAATATTTGCTGCTGTATCTGTTTTGAAGGCATAAAAACAGTCTGAAATTTGGTATGGAGGGACAAAGGTATAATAGTATGTGAGGTAAATCATGGTTTGTGATGCTTTGTTACAAAAAGCTGAGAATTTTGTTTGTCATTCTTTTTGAATTCGCCATTTTCATTTTTTTTAATAAATACTCGAATAAGAAAGTTATTAGGGTAATAGCTAAAATGGTCTTTTAGTATTGATTAAGCATGATAGAGAAATATTAATCACAAAACCTGTGGTAATGTGACAGTATTGTTCTTGGTAGGCTTGTAATCTCTAAACTATATGTATTTGAGTGAATGAAGCTATTTAAATTTGACTAATATTTTACGTATTTATGTATGCTTCTTTTTTATTTACTCTACATCTTTACATGCCATTTTTTTATATGTACTTTACATCTTTATATTTCATGTTGGTTTTCCTCTAGGTTCTCACATTTATTTAATCTCGAGTCCCTTATATGGCGAGGGCTTACATTCTTGCTTTGATTTTTTTTGGTGAGTGACAAATCTGCTGTAAATACGAAACAATAACAGCCTAGTTACCTTTTAAAACCTTACTGCATGGACTTGGAACAACGAAACTTAACCATCGAATGTAACAGTGGCTGGTAAAAAAAATGAGTTGCAACTCTCAGCTGTTCACAAGTTGGCATTTGAAACCCTAAAAAATGGTCGTATATACTAGTCCTACATGATCCAATGTAAAATATTCTCCTCTTTTTAGGATTTAACAAAAGGGAATGTATGTGCTGGTTTGTAGACCGGGTTGATTAGGCAATTGCAGATTTTGCTGCTTCATGCTCTTTGGTGAGCATGTTTGTTTTGGGCAAGAGCTACGAGGTAGGTCTATAGCTAGACTATCAAAAAAGCTTGAGGGTTCCAACATGCCTCCATAAGGCTTAATAGGACAGAGATTAGTCAGACATGACACATAGTATAACCAGAGCATATATGGAATATAAGTTTCTATTCACATAAAGCTATATAAATTGTGATGGTGACTGCACTATTGTTGAAAATTCTATGGACTGCAAAATTGTTGACCAGAAAAATGACCACAAATAGAAAATGGAAAACAAAATGTAGAGAAATTCCGAAATACATGTACCCAATAGTCTGGGATTTTATTCTTTTGCTTCAAAAATTGTACATCTTATTATATATGTATATTGTCTAAAAGCTGTAGCTGTTTCAAATATGCTAATCACATCTCAAATGTATGTTAGATCTGCCATGTCTGCAACATAATTAATGTGTTTTCTCAGTTATTAAATCTTGGGCAACATTGATTCTTTCGTATTTGTGAGCGACATTTTTGTTTTACATGTTCCATTGTGTTTGTGATTCGTACAAACACTTGATCCCTTCACAACATTAATGCTGCTTTGATCATGATGTAATCATCCATTCAATTGGGATGATGCAATGACTTGCATTGAGATGTCAACATATTCTTTGTGAGCTATGCACCATGAGGGTGGTTTTGTCCTACATACATGATGAAATGTCTTATTTTTATATTTAGCTGCATGCATTGGGATTGGTAGAGACAATATGTTGTAATAATGTTATTACCTCTGCATGTTGTTATAGCTGGACACATTGGCGTTGTCAAGGACCAAAATTTTGTTTTCCCTCTTACATAATGGTTGCTATTTCCAATCGTGTGCTTCCAGCTTCTGCTTATAGATCAATGCCATCCTCCACTTGTTTATGCCCTATTAGCATTGGATTCGAAATGAATTTGTAACAAAGGTCTGCTATTTGAGCCTTGTTTGGCCTTTGGGCAGATTTTAGATTATTGCAAATACGGAAAGTGCTTTTGCTTTAACAAAGCATGACAACCACACATTGCAATCAGATATAAATCTATCCAGCACAACAAAAGCAGACCTAATTGCTTAAAGGAATATTCTTGGAACATATGAATGGTTTAGAGTGATATTTGGTTTGTTGCAATTTCGGAGACAGTTGCCAGAAACAGACAGCCTAATGCACGTCCAGACAGCCAGGCAAAGTAAACCCAAAAAATCAGCACAAATAGAGCTTCTAGGGGAAATCCATACTCTTGTGCCAGAACTGTACCCTTTTGTCAGAAATACAACCTGGTTCTAGAACAGCAGCCTTCTGCTAGAAATGTAGCACATTTATGCCAACAATCAATAACTGTGAGGCGTGCGCTGACAAACTTATTCACCTTCTCCCTAGCTCCAAAAACATGGTTAGCTTTTTCTGAATTCATAATTTTAATGTGATTTCAACGCCTCGCACAAAAAAAAAGATTAGGATTTTTTGAGTGGCACGCGTTATCTCTAATATTATCAAGGCCTTGAAGACACCGCCCATGCAAACTCTTATCAATCATTATTAGTTGTTGAATTGATTAGAGCATTGAAAATGATAGAGGTCCGGATCTTGAATTACACGGGATTGTGAACACGTTGAAGACATGCCAAACATGTTGCATACAGTAGAATACGATTATAACAAATATGATGATGAGATAATATGATTAAAGATACACCACAATAGTTACACATAGATACAATATTTTAAGCAATATAGATCTATGGATATAAAGTATTAGTTGAGGCATACTAGTATAATAAGTCATCGATAAGATAGAACTTGAAGCGGGACAACAAGATGCCCTACAATGCCCCAAGAATATCCCTCACAAAAATGAGACGTGCCTCCATCCTCTTCATACTCCATAATGATGATGCCATAATTTGAACATGAAGCAAAGTCCATACTAATAACTATGATTGCATTAGTTGTATTGATGCAACATATATAATATGAACACAATTTATATTATAGGTAAACAAAGCAACACAAGAAAACTTACAAATAAAGAGTGCTTGTTGCCAAGAGAATAACCAAAAATGCTAGGAGGTATGCTGATTCATAAGATGTAAGAGTTGAAGTACTAAGACTACTAGCAAAATGTACATGGCATGGTTGATGCAAGAGCATCCTAGGGCTCAAACAATCTCGCATCACAAACAACAGTTTTGTTTTGTTCATGTCGAGTCACACCACTGCAAGTTTAATGGTGACGACTTCGAGCTCTTCAAAACACAATAGGGTACACATATTTTTTGTTTAGTGTTTTAAAAGGGAGTCCACGCACAAGAAAAATGACATGTTTAACATGCGCACTCGACTTCCCGAAGTCGGTCGAGACAATTAAATTGTAAATATAATGTGAAAATGGGGGTTCGTGAATAATGATAAAACAACGGAAATGGTGTGCACATTTGAGATATGGATGACTAGTTGAGATGAGGTGGATAGATTATCCTCTGCCAATAGACTCGTGAGAGTGTAACTTGATTGTTAAGGGCAATGAAACCCCTACCTATCTCTTCATAAGGGGTTTTAGGATTGAGGATGATTGCAGTTTGTAATTCCCGATTTATATTGTTTAAGAGAAGTAGACTGTGGTTATGTTGAAGGACCCTTGGAAAGTGTCTGTTTCTCTCCATGTATTTCTCTCCAAGGAAGGTCATGTGGGAGATGAAGACAATGAAAGGGACGGGGCTAGACTTGAGGATAAAGGTAAATCAAATGTACGTATTTGCATGCTTAGGAGGGTTGGCTTGATCAAATCAGAATTGTTCGGCAATAATAAGATGTTCGTTTAAGACTTTGAGTTGGTCAATGATCAATGGTGGTATAGGAGTAGAGCAAAAGGCCAACACATGTAGTCTCAAGTTTTCCCCCCTGATATGGGTTAATATAGGGAGATTTGACTATGGGTTCGAAGATTCTCCTATGAGATTTGATTTAGGCAAGAAATAGTCATGCAAATATCAACTCGCAATGAAAAGACAAACAAAGAGCTAAAGGAAGACTATGAGCTAAGAATGGGTAACGTGAGTTCCTAATAGCAATGTTTATTGTTTGGTGTAATGTTGAATTAATTGAACCCTAGTATCAAATGCAATCAGAAGTAAATTTATTTAAATCAAAAGATTAAAGGGATTGATTTTAATCTATTTAAATCACTTCAAAATAGTTATTAACAAAGTAAAATAATAATTTACTGTAAATTCTTATTTTTTGTATTTTTTTTGAGAATGCCTTTTTAATTGAAATCAAACAAATAAACAACTATATAATGTTTTTGGATTTTTGAATGTCTAAAATGATTAAGATAACAAATAAATTAAAAAGGAATAAAGTAAACAAGAAACTAAACTACTACATAAAATAAACTAAATAGAGAATACCTTGATGTAATTATTCCTCTATTGCAAACTATTAACATAAATCAATATAAAAGATTTTTGACAAATATAATGCTATATCAATCTTTTATCAAATGAAAGCTTCTAATAACATAACCTTTAACATCAGTTTTGTTAGGAGGAGATGTTTTCTCTCACAACTTGAACAAAGCTTTACTCGGCAAAGATTGCTTCTTTAAATGAAAGTAACTTAGAAGAAATACACAATAGAAACGTTCCCCTAAATATTTTCAACAAATACTCTAATAAACCAAAATAAATTAATGCGCCCCAACCTAATTATTGCAGCCTTGTGCCAACTTTGTCCCAAACTTGTTGGTGGTGATTTGGTGTCTCCGTAGATTCGTTCTTCCAAATGCAAAGTGCAATGTGATCCAGGTAGAAGGAAATGGCTGAAACAATCGATAACAATGAAAAGTTCTAAAGAAGTTGGCTAGTTTGATACAAAGATATAGTTGGAACGTGATTGAAAAGATAACTTGGACAAAGTAGTCGCTTTTTATAGTTAACTTTCTCAAGAAATTGGCAGCTAGCCATTCTCAAAAATTTAGAAATAACCAACCCGTGAACAATATGAAAGAGAGTTATTTATAAGGTCTGGGGAATGAAGAAATTAATGAATTCTATTTTTAGCATGGAAGACTTAGTAAGCACAGAAGAAATCAATGGATTAGACTTAGCAATGATGACAAAGTAAACCAAGAAGCAATCAACATGTTGATTTTTAGCAAAATTGGCCATGTAGACATGGAGAAAATCAAATATTAATGGAATTGCATGTTTTAATTTTGATTTGATCGGCGATGAAACCGTTGGTCTTGCTAGACTGATGGTTTTGCTATGGTTAATAGAAAATTTAACTTAAAATAAAAAATCAAAGAAAATAGTTTTAGGCTAATCTGGAGTATCAAGACTCTGTTTTTGTTTGAATGGAACTTTATCATCAATGGAGACCTATTTTCTACATATTGACCATGTTATTTTTAGGTGCATACATATTACTCACTCAGAGTAGCATGTTTTCCATTAACTAGAGAGGACACAATTTCCAGTATGGTGTATACCAAAATGGGAGAGTTAGAAAAGTTACCTAACCCACTTCTGTGGTGAAGCGATGCTAATCGAGGCATTCCGTCGCTTGCAACCAAAACAAGAATCAAGTGCAACAATATAATATAATCGAAAGTATTTGAAAATGAAAATAAAAAATACTTACCGTTCAAGTGGCGGAGGAAATACCACCCGATCCACCTCACCAACGTTGCAAGACTCACACAAGCGTTAAAGTAACAAAATACATTATCTGCATTAAAACAAAATATATACAAAGTAATTTCTAATTTTGGAAGTAATTTGTCATTTGTGAGTTTGTTATTTGGAGCTCTAGATTTCATCCCAGTAATTGTTTGATGCATGGAGATAGTTGATTCAGAGAGTGTCTAGTGAGGATGACAACAAACCCATCGACATTTGGTGGGCCTCATGGACAAGTGAGTTATGCTTGATTTTATCTTGTGCCCGAGGTTTTAAGTTTTTGCTCAAAAAATGGCTTGGGGGGTGAAATTGCCAAAAATTATAGTTAAAATGCTCGTATGGGAATTGTGAATAGTAGTGTCGGTTTTGTTTTGAAAGTTTTTTGCATTTATTTGATTTTTTTGCATTTGTATGTGCTTAGAGTTACGACTATTATTAGGGACGAAATTGTCGCTAATGACATATCGATAGTTGCATAACCACCGTGGTGGTTGTGCAATCCCCACTTTGCATAGAGCAGTGGTTACACAACTACCGCTTGAAAAGTCTAGCTTGTTAACTATTTTATTTTTTTGCATGTTTCGAGATTTCTTGCTATAAGATCTAACACTTGTTTTGATGATGTTTGGAGACTACGTGAGGTGGAACAAAGCTAAAGAGTAAGAGCGGTTGGCTCGAGTTATTCCTTTGTCGACTGAGGGAGAGATTGATTGTTTCTAGAAGGCATGTATATAGAGGCTGGCACAAACCAGGCTAATTGCTTTAGCCAACAAATTGTTATGTGATTTATTAAGTTATTGGGATGCTTATTGGAACACATTTTGATTTCTCAATGTCCGCGGGGAGTGGATGTTTACATTGCAGGATATATAATTTTGGTAGTATCAGTTACAAGAAGGAAGCTAGCCCTTAAGGAGGCTAGCTCACCGTATGAGGCTCATAGGTGGGCAACTTATTTTTGGGATGTAGGGGTACTCAATGTGGGAGCCAAGTAGGGGATTATATTGATTAGTGTGGAGTATGACCCTATCCCCAACATATTCAAGGTCATTATTGGTATATTGGTCTCGCGTTTGGTTGGAGACAACAGGGAAGAAAAATTCCTATATTATTGGGCTCCCATTGTTTAGAGCATAGAGGATCATGATAGGGTATTTTCTTGGGGTTAGGACATCTTGGCTGCTGCCTACCATGACCTATATTAGATTGTTAGATGCCGCTCATTGGATTTGAGCCACCCTACTTTAGTTATGTCATGGGTATATGAAAGGATTATCCCTTACCTAAGGGGTGTATTGAGATTGCAGATTTAATCACTATCAGAGCAACTAGATGGGTGGATATGATCCCTATCAAAGCAATAACCCAAAAAATTGGCATTGACTACAAATGACATGATAACACAACCTTATGAGGACATGGTTGGGCAGTGGATAGGAGAGGGGACATCCTTAGCTACGTGTTTAGGGATGACACAACTAGTTGATAGGAGGGGACAAAGAGAGGTGCATCCGGTAAGACGTGTGCCTCAACAATTAGGGCACTCATATGTTGATCATCTTCCAGCTATATCGAGTGTGCTTATAACATCCTCGATTTAATTCATCTATTGGTTTATCAAGATCGTTAAATTTTCCCCCTTGCAATGAATGTTTGATTTCGTTGCGTTAAAACTTGTCAATAACGAAGTGTTAGTTGATGATATAATAAATTAATCATGTGTGTGTGTGTAAATATATATATTTAACGAGTTAATAATATATATATATATATATATATATATATATATATATATTATATATATATATATATATATATATAATATATATATATATATATATATATATATATATATATATATATATATATATATATATTTGTAGGGATCAAAAATGTGGTCAAGGATCTACAAGAGAGGATGGACAAGTTGGAAAAGGGTCGAAGGCATGAGAGGTTTCAACTCCACCTTACTAGCTTCGATGAAGATGATGAGGGAAAGGAGGCACTCCAAAATGACATTGATGAAAGTCATATGCTGCAAGGTCAACCCAACACCCTGGGAGGCCCCCCTCAAATGAATCAAGAAAAATTAGTGGCCCTATTGGTTTTGGGCCTTTTGGCAGATTGTGTGCAAACTGTTTCTGTTTTTTGTAGCGGGATGTTATCCTTTTTGTGGTGGTTCTGTGCGGGCCTTGTGTTCTCTGGGTTAAGTTGTTTTAACTCTGTTTTGTGGCCCTACTTCACTTTTTGTTTCTTTCTTGCTATTTTCACGATGTATCTTTGGATGTTAAAGCTTCTGGGAGCCACAATCCCTGTTTTATTACCCGACACACACACACACACACATCTATGTATGTATGTATGTGTATATATATGTATGTATGTAAATATGTATGTATGTATGTATGTATGTAAATATGTATGTATGTATGTATGTATGTATGTAGGTATGTATGTATGTATGTATGTATGTATGTAGGTATGTAGGTATGTATGTATATGTACATAAATACATACATACATACATACATACATACATATACACACACACACACACATGCATACACATATATTGATATAGATATATATGTTTTGCTTGATATTGGTCATAAGACCACCGTGGGTTAACAATGTATTGTGACATTTCAACCGGTCATTAAACCACTTGGGTTTAAGTTGTGTTATGCAATATTGATATATTAAACCATGCGTGGGGGAGTTAAGTGGAATGTTTCGTGGCATTGTATGTCGGTTTGCAAAGTTTAAATAAACTTAAGTTGTTTGGAAAATTTGGAATGGGTATTGAGCAAGGTTTATTGTTTAAGCCACGATGTGGCAAAGTAGTTAAGGAAGGTTTGTGCAAATGTATTGTGAGCAAGTTACTTTGGGAAGGCACACATTGTTCATTTTCATTTTTGGTTTTTGGAGCCGTCCATGGAGTTTTTGGGAGAAATATGTTTTGGGTGAATGTGCATGCGATTTATTGCTATTGTTTTTTATCATCATGACATTTTTGTTATTTAAATATGCAGTCAAAGGATTTAATTATGTTTAGAAGCTTTTGAATTGGAAAAAGATTGCAGAGGAGTTGGAAGCAAAATACAAGCATGTTCTTATACTTTTACTCTTTGCTGTTGTTTTGATGAAATCACTTAACACGTTTATGGTTTTGATATATTATGAGAAATCTGGATATGTTTTTGGCTTAGGATCATTTTATAGAAATCTGAATACGTTTTCTTTGGTTTTTGATTATGAAATCTGGAAATGAATGAGGAACATGGAATGCATTTTGGCTCTAGTTTATTTATTTAGATTTTGAATACGTTTGGGGTATTGCTCACTATATTAGATTTGGAAAATGAATGCATTCTTCTATGGGTTATTAGGAGAAATCTGGAAATAGATACGTTTTGGGTTTTTGGTTATTGAGTGAAGTTTGGAAAATGAAAACGTCTTGTTATTGGGTTATTTTATGATTCTGAATAATGAGATAAGAGTTGGATGCAATTCTGTCTTCAACATTACTGCTATCATTTAGCATACATTTTGGGTTTTAATTATTTTGGTGAAATATGGAAATGAATACATTTTTGGATTTGGAATTTTATGATTTGGAAAACAAAATAAAGTTTGTTTAAGTTCTTTTAGAGCATGAGTGTTATCACTTGGAAACATTTTTAGTTTTGGTTTTAGGATATGCAAAAATAAATATGAGATAGTTTCATAGCTCCTTCTTGAGCCTTGCTTTTATTATTCTTTTATTGAATACATTTTTGGGTTTTGGTTATTAGGATTTGGAAAGTACAAGGAAGTTTTCCCCAACTCCTTTTTAGAGCATTGTTGTTATTATTATGAATCCGTTTGGTTGAGATTATTGTATGAAATATGGAAAATGTAATGGGAGATTGTATGAAGTAAAAACAAGCTGGTTAAGTTAAAAAGCTCTTTCTAGAGCATTGCTGTTTTAATTAGTTTATATAGCTCTTCTTAGAGCATTGTTGTTATTGTTTTAATTATAGCTCTCCTTTGAGCATTGATGTTATCATTTGGTTATGGCTCCTTCCTTTATCATTACTGGTTTCATTCTTTGTTTATTTTGAAAATGGTGGAAATAATACTCTGTTGTGTGCATGGAGTAAATGGATTTTGGGGTTTTTGTTTAAAAACCAAATTCGGTTTTGGTAAAGTCTGGTTTTATAAATTACGAAGCGTTACTTTTTCCTCTCTCTTTAGTTGATTGTTGGTTCAATTTTTGGAATATGGAAATGAAGGAATAATGTCCAACTCCATAATTTGTCGCATTAATAATGAAAACAACCTTTTCATACAACATGTATATGTTTTGGTTTGGGACAATCTTTGCATTACCGTATAAATATATATGCACAATGGCTTGATTCTATGATAGACACGCGTGACTGTTTTGAGGATAATTAGAAAATATTGTGAGTTATTACATTGGTAATTATTATTTGGTGATGTAGTATATGTTCCACTATTGTCTAAATATCTAAGTTATAATAGGCTGGTTCTATACAATAACAATGGACATAATGTTTAATATAATTATGAAGTCTCATTATGATATGTTATAAGTAGAGTTAATAATAGAAACTATGGAATTTATGATTATAACTTATTGATTAAGAATAATCTTAGCCATTACTTATTCTGTTATTTCATTATAATTACAACATAGATTAAGAGTATGTAGACTCATGACAGTTCATACGAACTGACCCATCTCTCTCTCCTACAATTTCGCAGAAAGGCTGACATACTTGAAGTAACTGTCTGGTTTGGATTCTTTGATTACTTTCACGTCTTGAGTTTATATGGAAATAATTCCGAAATAATTATTTGTAATCAATTTGTATAGGCTATTGAAGTATCATCACATCTTAAAAAGGGCATTATGGCTCAATGTATTATTCCTACTTATTATTGTGAATCATTATTAATAAAGTTTGGGATATTTATCCTTATTTGAAATATGGTTTATGACTTATCTTATTATTTGAGCTGAAATTATAGATAATCTACTTATAAAGCCGATTTATCAATCAAAGTTGATAATACTTAAGTTTTTAGATTATTTCTGATTTCTTTAATTCAAACATAATAAATGAATATCGAAAGACAAACCAAAAGGATATTGTTATTCTATTTTACACCCCTTGTAAATTAGACAACTCGAGAAATCTAGACTTGGGTAGTTTGATGGGGGTCTTGATGAAAAATTGGAGAAAACATGTATTTTTCCATGTTTAAGGTACTTGTAATTATTTTGATGCATTCCTCTTCTTCTCTCTAGGCCTTATAAATCCAAACACTTAGAAAAATTTGAGGAAAAATGGAATTTGGGATCATTTTTAGTGTATTGCAAGTTTTTAGAGTTTAGGAGGAATAAGTTCCTTGGGGTCAACGGTACCCCACATGGGTCTTCCATCCGTAATGCAAAGGAATTGGAGTATTGCGGAAATATGGGTGTATGATGGAACAATGGAATGGTTCTGAAAGGTAGTATGCTCCCTGCATTGACTTCTCAACCGCAGGAAGAAGAGCAACAGTGCATTGTAGACTTTGGGGAGGCACATGGAACGATTCTCACGAGCTCCAAGTTCCCCACACAAGTGTTCAACCTACAGGTCGAAGGAGCAAATGTAATGTGGGAAATGAAGAGAAAATTAGAACACGAGGAACTAGTTCCTCGCGGGCATGAGTTCCCCGTAATGGAGATAGGGCTGATAGAAAAAGAAAACAGACAAAAGAGTTGGTGCGAAGGTGGTTAGTTGTGGGATAAAGAGGAGTCCAGATAACGAGGTGTGCGTGGAATGAGTTCCACGAGAACTAAGGTTCCCCGCAGGGCACGCTGAACCATAAATCAAACCAAGTGGCGAGCAAAGAAAAGGGTGAAGTGAAGTACATATGAGATAGGGGCTGCGGGAACCAATGACCCAGATGGAACTATTTCATAGTTCCACCCGCTACCCGAATACCCAACCAACAAACAAATCAAGACCCTTACAGCAGGGGCGGATAAAAATGAAAAAAGTGGAAAAGTTTCTCGCTTCCTTTAGTTCTCAGCATCTCTGATATTTCCAAACACAAAGGCAAAAAATGGATTAAATGTGGGTTGTTCATCCAACATGAGAACCCGTGTTCCTCCTCGACCCCCTAGATCCACATGGGCATAAATTTTTCCTGGATTCTCCAAATTTGACAAAATTTATACCGTTGGAAATATCTCTTTATAAACTACATCAAGACAACTTAAAATCCTGATTTTGGTGAGGCTAGGTGGGAGAAAAAGAGGAAAACACTTCCGACATTCAACAAACAGTTCCAGATTTCTCAACAACTGATTTTAATGAGGTATGGTTCTCATTCTTACTTCTGTAAGCAATGTACCATGGATGAATGGTGATGTAAGGGTGCCTATACCTATTTACAAAAATTTAATGCATGTTGATGGTGGGTGGAAGTAGGAATTTGAGTTTCCCTCTTCTCTCTTTCCCATTTTCTATATATTGTAAAGGGATGCTAATTTGTAATGTTGGACATTTCAGGAATGCAAGGGCATCACACAAGTGTTTTCTTTGAGTTGTAGGCCTTAGATTTGGATATATTCATGGTGATTCTTTTTTTCACCTTCATTGTAATGGACTGTGCATCTTTGTGGATCGATAAAATTCATGTTTTTTGGCTATTATCTTCCTTAGCTGTGTTCTATTGCATTTTGTTTCCTTTCATTGCATCTGTAGGTATATTGTGCACACATATTCTCCTTACAGGGTTTAAATCTATTGTGCTCCATGGAAATGGTGGTTTGAATGTTGTTTTAGACAGTGGTAATCATGTTTGCCTTCTCCTCCTTCATTCTCCTCCCATTTCCACTCATCTAAGAGTGTCTTTCCACTTATTCTTGGTGATATCACCTCTTTGTAGCTTAAGATTTCCTTTTATGCATCTCCTTCTCTCCCTGGTCCCTTGGAATGATAGAGTAGAGTTAGATAGTTGCATTTCCCTTCCTAGGAGTAGTTTATCATTAGGAATAGGTAGAGGAACCAAACTTCTCTAGAGGTCTATCTCAGTTCAAGTCCCACAACTTGGAGACAATCCCATGTTGCCTCAAAATCCTGGGTTGTCTATGACACAGGGCAGGGTACAATTTTGAGCTCCAACAGTTTTGGAATGCTTGGTGGGAGTCATTTTAAAGAGATTTACATCTTCATTTCACTAATATTGATATGTTTTTGGTGACATTTCAACCCTTAGAGGTAGTTTTCAACACATCTCGCGACTCCACTAATTTAACCAACCCATTACCTCATTTGCAGACTCCTCCTTTCAACCATTTCTTCCTTTCCCTTCACCCTTCCATTCATTTTCATGTTTCCACTTCATTCATGGCTCTTCATAGAGCTATTCCATTTTCACATTTCAATTCTTCTCCCCTTCACTTGCAGTAGTGGGATGATATCCCCAAAACAACTTTGATAAACTTACCTCATTTCGATGGAAATGGAGATCAATCTCCTATTGATCATATTCAAGACATAGTCAACCACTGTTCCATTCATAATGCTATCAAAGAAAATGTTTGTCTTATAATTCTTGTTCTATCATTCAAAGGAAAAACAATAGATTGGCTCAAAATTTTGGCTCCTTAATTCATTTCCACTTGGGATCAGCTGGTAAAGAAATTTTACAATTGGTTCAAAGAGAATGCAGACATAATTTTCATTATGGAAAATCTCAGCACAATACAACAGGCTTCAAGGGAATACATCTCAGATTTGAACATTAGATTCAAGAGGACTTGACATAGAATTCCTCAGGAATTCAGACCCTCACAAGGTGTGGCATTCTTGTTTTATTTGAGGGCCTTTGATTCTGATTTGGTTGTATTGATACAAGCTCTAGGAGGCAACACTCTCCCTTAGGAATTTGACATATCCATATTAGTCGAGAAGAGTCTCATTCAGACTGGGAAAAGGAAATCCATTCCCATTTCTCCCTTTATTCCATCTTCTTCCACACCTTCTGTGTCTAACAATGCAAGTGATTAGCAACCCCTTATGTGTCATCCCCAACCAATCTCATCATGTTTGATGATTGTAAAACTATTGAAGAGTGGTATGAATCTGACTGGGAAGATGAGATTTCACAAAGTGAACAAAACATGACATATTATTTAAAAGAGAATCAGTTAGACTCAGAGGAGGAGGATCCACAAGTGGAAAAATTGTTTGTAGAGGAAAAGTAGAGTTCAAATCAACTTGCAAACATCCACCACCTATAAGAAATTTTGCATGATTCTCCCATTCATGGGAGTGAGCTTCAAAGAGATGGGAAAACCAAAAGGTTCAATCCTTTCCCAATTATATATTTGGCTAGTTTAGAGCTAAAGAAGGAGTTGTAACCAGTCATGTTTAATTTAGAGCACGAGGATGAACTAAAATGTGTCAAAGGTCAACACCAATGCCTCCCGAATCCAAATGGAGAGAAACTAAAGGAGGTATTTATTTTGTTTGTTGTTGATACTTTGAGAAGAAGGGTAGAAAACCAAATCCAGACCATTTTTTAACTCTTATTAATGACCATGTTCAGTGCTAAATCAATCACATGGTTTAAATTTGTGAGGAGGGGTAGCTACTTCTCCCTTCCTGTTGCAGGATTTTTTTGAGATTATTTTTCCTCTGTTTAGCATAGGTTAGTGTATGTTTTCTCTCAAAAAAAGAATTGCATTGAGCACACTCTGCATGTTTCTGCTTGGAACATGTATGATTTTCCATTTTACATATAGTTTTTATGGGATTTTATTGTTGATTGCACAATCCATTTTTGGAAGAAGACTTTAAGGTGGAAGTAGGAAGTTTGGGATAGTTCCAAGTGCAATCCATTGCCAAAACAACATATGATTCATAGTACTGTGTAATGCTTCATATTTTCTAAGAAATCCGTGTTTTAGTCCATATTTAAACAGTTGTCCACTCTTATTAGGGACCAAGTCCTTCAACTTCTTCAAACATGGAAAAATTAGACTTGGGGACAACTTTATATGCCCATTCCTTGTCTCAACAGATCAGTTGTAGGGAAAATCCTAAAAAATTTTCAAGTCCAGTTGGCATGCATTTGAGGATGCAGTTGTTGCTACTCAATTTCTTCATGGTTTCCAGGAAGACAAGGTGAAAAGATCAAGTTAAAACAATTTTCCACTCTCATAAAACTTAATTTAGAAAATTTTAATGATGAGAGTGACCAGTTCAAGCTTTAGGTTAGTTTAAAGTCCAAATAATGTTTCTGAAGGACTTAGGGGTAAGAAATTCAAGTTTTAGAAATTTTTTTAGAGTAACAAGATGAATCCATGCCCAATGGATGTTTCAAGGCCATTGATATTTTCAATCTAGCAGGAAGATTAACCCGTGAGTCACTAAAATGTTATCCAATATTGCACCAGTTGTAAATTAGACAACTTGAGAAATCTAGACTTGGGTCGTTTAATGGGGATCTTGACGAAGAATTGGATAAAACAAGTATTTTCCATGTTTAAGTCACTTGAAATTATTTTGATGCATACCTCTTCTTCTCTCCAAGCCTTAGAAATCCAAACACTTAGAAAAATTTGAGAAAAAATGGAATTTGGGATCATTTCTAGTGTATTACAGGTTTTTGGGGTTCAAGAGGAATAAGTTGCCTAGGGTCAACGGTTCCTTACATGGGTCTTCATTCCGCAATGCAAAGGAATTTGAGTATTGTGGAAATGTGGGTGTATGACGAAACAAAGGAACGGTTCCAGTGCATATTATGTTCTTTACATCGACTTCTCAGCCGCATGAAGAAGAACAAAAATGCATTGTAGACTTTGGGGAGGTGGACAAAACGATTCTCAAGAGCTCTAGGTTCTCCGCACAAGTGTTGTAGTCATTTTTACCCCTATCACAAAAGAAAGAAACCCCATGCACGCCGACCTATCACCCAATGAAAGATGAGCACTCACCTGAGGAACGCGCAGGTACCGAGTCTCTCTTTTATGTGAGTTTAGTGGGAAACATCATCCATGATTTGTGTAAGATATTTCAGAAGGGAAATTAGGACATACAAGAACCGTAGGGCTCAGAACGACCTCTAGATCCTTGCAGTCATTTCAGACAAAGTACTTAACAAAATCCATAACATGTAGTATGATAGAAAGAAACATACAAGCATCAATACTTAGCATGAAAGGAAAGAGAACTCATAAGAGAGAAATATGCACCCCAATCATTGATATTCATGTATATATTATAACATGCAACCTTATTACATCCATGGAACCATTACAGAGGGTCGCAGAGAAGCAAACCGCAGTCATGCATTGCACTGGAATTAATGTAACTAAGCTACCAAAAAGAAAATTTACAACCCCTAAGCCTAATGCATCCTCTCCTGAATACAACTATCCACTTGAAAAAGTCCTCGCAACATTTCTACATAGCTCCGCTCGCTCTCTATGGATCCCTTTCTGTCTCTACAGGTGCTTGCATTATTAGCTTTTCTGGAGTGCCAAGTCACCCTCCAGTGCCCTCAGATCCGGTGCCAAGTGTCCGAATGTGGTCCTTCATGCGAGCATGCTTCTCCAAGCCTGAGCTTTCCACTTTATCCCATGATGTTCTTATAGAAGATTCTATTGTAGGCATGCTCCTTCCTTGGCCAACCTATCACCAAGTTAGCATCTTATCCATGCGTAATCAGGTCATGCTTTTCACATGTTCTGCTCCGGATGTCCAAATTGACTAAGTCCCGAACCCTTGGTTTTGTCTTCATGTGTCGCGCACCACAGGCTTCCTAAAATCCTTCTCTTGCGCACTTTTTCCTTGTGTGCCATTCCATAACTAGGATCTTGCGTGCCTACGCGCCTTCATACTTGGTAAATATTCCAGGGTCCAACATCACCCCACACTATGCCTGTTCTCTATCCGCGGAAACACTCCACTTAACCAAGATGTACACTGCCTTAAGGAACTAAGGTGTAGTCTTACATTTTGTAAAAGAATAAAGGAATGAAATAAATGGGGAAGAAGGAAGAATGGGGGAGGCATCAACTCAGCAAGCTGGGAAAATCCTTTCGTAAGTCTGCCTCCAACTTGTTCCATACGTCGACCTCGCTCTGTGCCTTCTGACAGAGGTCGCCGATCAGGATGCTAACCTTGTCAAAACTTAGGCCAATACCCTAGGTGCCCAAAGTGTCAATGATCTTTTCCATCTCCTTACCCAAGTCTTCAAGCATGTCCATCCTCATGGTAATATGAGGGTATAGTTCTTTCAGCCGGGCCTTGATTAAACCCCTTAATGTTTCAATTGCCTCAGATTTGCTTTCCACTTTGGAAAGAACCTTGTCCCTCTCTGCCTTATTTCCTGTGTTCTTTTCTTGGAACTCCAACTCTCCTTCAAGTGTGGTGACGAAGGTGCTTGTTACCTTATCCTTGTCTGCGTAAGTATCATATGCGGCCTTAATAGATTGGGCAACGATTTTAACCTCTGCGAGCACCTTGCTATACTCAACAATGAGTGCTACCGCCCTCAACATGTCCTCTTCCTTTAAGCGTGTAGCCACTTCCTTTATAGACTCCAAGGCCAAAGGTCGTCTCTCCATGGTGAGGATGCATGGTAGATCTTCTAAGCATTCCAGAATGGATGCGTACTTTTGTGTGGGTGACACTTGGTCTGGGTGCTTTAAAAGGATGACACTCTTGATAGAATCCACCTTCTTGTATACTTCCTGCACCTTTGTCTTCTCATCCTTTAACTCGCGCCTTAGCTGTGCACTGATCAGTTCTTCCTGTTTCAAGCTCTTGGCCTTCTTCACCAGCTCCCCTTCTTTCTTCCCTAGCTTTTCCTCTAGCACTCTTATTCTATCATTGTGCACAAAGAGCCTAGCCTCTGTCTCGACTGCGACCTTGTTAAGTGCATTATAGACATGCTCATCTGAGAGTTCTTGGGAATTTATGAAAGGATTGGATCCCTTAGAGTCTGGTACTGTGATGATTGCTCCTTGGTAGACTTCAAAGTCTGGCTCGTCAATGTGGGATTCAAACACCCAAGAGAGCATCTTCTTCTTTTTGGGGTACACGCCCTCCTTTTCAAATGACCCCATGGCTAAAAGCCTTTCTGTGGGTACAGTGCTTTGGAAACGCGATCATAGCACCTTCTTTGAATCATTAATATAGCCCATCACTTTTCTGTGTTCTGTATTAAGGGTTTTCCTACCCGAGTGCGCACCTTTGGGAAAACTTACCGTTAGAGCGGGACCTCCTCCCATGTTGTCATGCTCCTTCTCAATGTTTTCCTCCTTACGTTCCTTCAGCACTATGTCAGCGTTGCACTCCAACTCTCAGTCTACCAAGGCCTTGAGCATTTTCTTCACCTCTCTCTCTGTCACCTCGGTGATCTTCTCCTTTATGAAGCTTATGGCTTCTTGATTTTCTGCGCTAAAATCCTCACTCTTTCCCATGTCTTGGGCACCTTCCTCATCCTGGGTACTCTTGTGCCACACGAATACGAACTCCTTTCTCTCCTCCCTGCTCTCTTCTCCTGAGTCATACACGCTGAAAACATGTGGCTCCTGGTCTCTTTCAGGCTCATCCTCCTTGTTGTCATCTTCTTCACTCTCGTCTTCCCTTCTACCCATGTACTTCTCAAAGCTGTCAGTCTCCTCTGAGTCAACTTCCTCTTCCATCTTTTACTTTTTCTCGAGAGGTGGCTCCTTTACAGGGGATTCAACATCTTCCTCTTCCTCAGGTGACTTTTCCTTGGTGAGGGGTTGCCTAGGTGCCTCCACTTCTGGTGTCTTCTCCTTTCCCAGGGACTTCTTTCTCCATGTGTAAGTACTAGGCTTGGCACTCGTTGTCGGCATGCTCACTGTCTGAGCAGTCTGCACTCTTGTTGCTTCTTCTTCTTCTCTTCCCCTCTTCTTGGGTGCGGGATTCTTCCTACCCATGGGATCATCAGGTATGGAGACATCGTTCTCTAGGTATGCTCCCTTCTCAAACTTAGGCCTTATACAGAGGTATACACGCACCGCGGATCCTCCTGCAATGGGTAGTGTTATCGTCCTTGTCATTTGGACCTCATGCAACACATAACTTTCCACGTATGCGCGCTTGCCGTTGGGGTAGTTCAACCTTTTTCACATCTCTCTATGCTCTCGGTCTAGAGTACCTAGTTCCAACTTTAGCTTCTTGGATTCCTTAAATCTGTTTACTCCCGCTTAGAAGTATTGAGCTGTGAAAGCGAAGGGAAGCTTGCACCATGGGCTCCATGATTCATATATCAACATGAACCTACCCAGGTAGAAATGTTGATATACTACAAATTTGGCTTCCCCCTCAGTGACTTCTGGAATTTGTTTGGGAATCCTCCACTCTTCCCCGAACACGTTCCTCAGGCGCGTATACCACTTCTCTAGTCGTTCCTTATGGGGTGTTGTCATTGTGTCATAGGCATACTTCTCAAATCTCTTCACAGGTGAAGGATCCTCGGTAGGGTACTCCATATAAATTTGTCTAATGTGTCAGACACTCCAATCTCCAAAAATACTATGGTTAGTAAGACGTTGCTGAAGAGGATTCTGTCCCCCTCCTTTGCGCAAAAAACAATTTCCTCCATGATGTATGTAGATAAGTTGTAAATGGTGCGTCTACAATCTTCCTGTAGACATGTAACCAAAGCTTATTGACCTAGGTCCATCTCTCTTGGCCATTCAACTTTGTTACTAGATGCACTACTATTTTCATCACTGGATCCTTGATGTCAGAAATGTCATAGTACCTTGACCCCTTCTTGCAAGCATATTCATTGATGGTTCCCTGAATTGCCTCCTTGTCACTCAGGTCATCCTTCAAGCTGTTTCCTTCACATATGAGGCCTGTGAACTGAGAGATGAGTTGGGGAGTAATGCTTATCTTGTGCCCTGCAAAATGGAAGTAATCTTCATGTACCCGCAACATTAGCCATTGGTATAGGTGTTCTAGTTTTCCAAAATAGGGCAACTCATAGAGTTGCAACAACCCTGCCTTCTCCAATTTGACCTTAACATCATCATTGTAGATGGGAAAGCCCTCTGGTGTCCGTTTGTTCACGGGGTGCACTAACTCTAGTGCCATATCTTTCTCAATCGTGTTTGTTCGGTGGTTATAATCCCTCACAGGCACGTTCCTCAAGTGGGACTCCCACTACTTACCCATCATTACCCCATCTAGGTATTACATCTCCACATACCACTCTTTATTCGTATTACTCATGTCAGGTTCTTGCTGCTTGGCATTGCCCTTACCCTTTCCTTTCTTGGTTGCCATTGTTGAGGTCCTCCTATCACTTCACTCCCTCCTTATTACATTGTTCTTCCAATTCTTCCAACCTCATATCTCAAATCTGTGATGAAAAACCTCTCGAACCCATGCCCTAGTTTGTCAAACCCTAATTGGGATAAAACTTCCATAGGACGGCGCCTCCTCACAAATTTTCTCACGCCTATGTAACCCCTTCCTTCTGATTTGCAAAATCAAACTGGCTACTCATGCTTCAATCTCACAGATCTTTCTTCACACAATCGAATCTAGAAACCCTAGTTTGTAAAACTCACTTCTTTCTCTATTTCACAAAGTGAAAATGAAAATGCCTCAACCCTTTACTTATAGATTTTCTTTTTTCAAACATTAAATGCTACTTCACCTACCACCGTACTGTTATCCAAAATAAGTCCCTTGCTTATTTTTGACTAACTTTCTTTCATTCCTTCCTTCCTTGTGCCTCAGTCAAATTTTTTCACTTTTAGGCACTCAAAATTATCTACAGATGGCTTCATCAGATAGAAAATTTTCTCACCTTTCCAGAAAGGAAAATTTTTCCTTCTAACTCCTTGTATTTTACAAGTTATAGCTCGATGGAGTTTTTGAGGGAAATTTTCCCTGGGAAGGTCTGCAACCAATAGGAATGTGCCACGTGGTGGTGGAATGGTGGGTCAGCGGAGGTAAGTTGGAATTTTCACCAAGGAGTGAGTGGGGTGCAAAATAATTTTTTTTTCCCGTGGGCCCGCGAAGGAAAGAAATGGTTTGGACCCACAGACGAATGAGAATGTGCCACGTGGCAGCGGAGATTGGACTGGTGGGAGGCAAGTTAAAAAAATTCAAAAAATGTGCAAACGAAAATTCTTTCCCGTGGGCCCATAGAGGAAAGAAAGTTGATTAAGGCCAACGTCAAATCAAAACATGCCACGTGTCCATCTGACTGGCAGGAGTCGGAGGGGTGGAGAAAGTTTTGGCTTTTTTCCAAAAGTAGTAAATGGCACAAAGGAAAAAATTGGCCTGCAAGCCTGCCAAAGAGGAAATGGAAATTTTGGCAGCCCCCCTGTGGAGTAATGAACGTGTGCCACATGTCCTGTTCTCCCCGGAGGTCGGGGCATGGGGAGAATTTGGCATTTTTGCAAAAGTGGTCAGCGGCATCAAAGGGAAGATTTGGAGTGCATGCATGTAGTGAATAGGAAGATGACACGTGTCACGGAGTGGCGGTGTGTGGAGGAATTTTGGAAATTTTTCCAAAATTTTTAAAAAGGCGTAAAATAGCCATTTGAACCTGCAGACCAATGGAGATGTGCCACGTGGCAGTGAAGTGGCGGGGCAAAGAGTTTTTTGGGGAATTTTTCCCAAATTCAAAAAAGGGGAAAATTTTTAGGTTTCGGCCCCCCGACCCGATTTTTGCCCCAAATTTTCCCTAAATCTTCAGAGGAGCATATCTTTCGATACAGAGCTCGGTTTTTTTTGATTTTGGTGTCATTGGAAAGCTATTGAAGTCCTCTACAAGATGGAATCTTCAATTTTGTTTTTGGTAGATTTTAGTGAGATATAAATGAGAAAATGCCTCTGGCATGGGTAAAAGAGCAGAACCGACATTCAACCACCATTTTTAATGTAGTATGGCTTCCATTCTTCTCTAGCATGGTCGAAAATATTGGGAATGAACTTTTAAGGGTACCCATGCTATTTTGATGGATTTGGTCGGTGGTTGAATCATTCATTTCATGTTTCCCACGTTTCTCCTTCCTGAGCTTGGGTTTTCATTGTTAAAAGACAAATTTGGCTCATTTGTAAAGGGTTTGACATTTTTTATGTTTTGTAGGCTCCCTCCTTCACCATGGAAAGTGGATTTGTGCAATATCAGACCTTTTTAGAACTGCAACATGTTTTCTACCTCCTTGCTATTGTAATGCACTATATTTAAAAATGGAAATGACAATGCAAGCTTTATGAATGAATTTTCAATCATTTCTTGTGTTGTTTGCTCTATCTTGATCCTTCGTTACAATTTTAGAAATTTGTGCATGATTTGTGTTGCATTTTTATAATCTGTGTCAATATGCAGAGATAGATGTTCACCACTCCTTTTGTGTATCACCTTGTTAGTTTAGTTTTATCTTCTTTTCTCTCTTCTATCCTTGTCTCCTTGGCAAAATTAGAGTAGGATTTTGAGTTAAACCTCTAAAAATTTCATGCATACATGTAATCAGAGGAGTAGAGGAACCAACCTTTAATTTGGAGAGTTTTTTCCCATTTTTGCAAGTCCCACACTTGGGGAAAATATTCCATGTTGTGTAATCACACTGGATGCCCATTATCAAACTAGAAATCTGAGAAAACATCCAGGGGTGCGGCTGATTTGCACTAACAGTTTTAGGACACCTGGTGGGACCTTATAGGTCTTCATCTTCATTATAACAAAGTTGATGTGCATTTGTTGTAAGTTTCTTGCTTAAAAGAGCCCTGATTTACACATCTGACGACTCCAAAGAGATAAAATCAACTGGTTTTAGCAGTCCAAGTTTGAAGATTCATGAGAAGGATCCAAACAAGGTCAAGGGCTAGAGAAGAGGGATTTTTTGAGTATTTGCAGTTATCCCCAGGAAGAAGAGAGAGGGGAAGAAGAATTCAAAGGTCTCCATCTCCACCAAACAGAACTCTATCAACTCCTCCACTTGGTAGATCTTTCACCCAATCAACAAGGGTTCTCAGGCTAATTAAAATGGCACAACACAACCCTTATGTCAACTTCACTAGTAGCATCCCACTTGCTCTTAATGCACAAAACCCAGTTCCAGTTGCAACATTGAAGAACATCCCATACTTTACTGGGGAAAATCAAACCACTCTTGGTGATCATGTCAAAGACATTGCTAATGTTTGTGCAATCCATGAGATTGTTGAGATGTAAATTACTGTCAAATTGTTGGCATCTTCATTCAAAGGGAAAGCCTTGCAATGGTTCAGGAGCCTTGGGGCAGGCTCTATCCAAAATTGGAACCAGTTGTGCATAGCTCTCCATGAGAAGTTTGGAGAAAAGGGAGATAATTTGTCTCTATTGGAATAACTTACAACTATCAAGAGATCTCCCAATGAGCAGCTAATAGACTTCAATTTTAGATTTCAAAGGACATGGGATAGAATCCCAGTGATAGTAAGACCAACAGCTGAAGGTGCTTTCTTATACTATCTCAAAGCTTTAAATTTTGATATTTCTATGTTGATCCAATCCATGGGAGGTGCAAATATACCTGTAGCTTATAGCATTGCCATTAGGGCTGAGAATTGTTTGATCTAAGCTAGTAAACTAGTGCCTAGGCCTCCCATGCCCTTATATCCAAACTTGGAAAACCCAAGCACTAGTCAAGCACCTACTTTATCTCCTATTATCACTCCTAGAAATCAGAGTTCAAATGGAACTTCTACTTTATCCTCTAGTGCCCCAAATGAACTTCAAATAGTCATGAAATAATTACAAAATTTAGGCAATGAACTGGTTACACTCAAGAGGTAGCAAGCCCAAAGTTTTAGACCTTCTTATCAGTCTCAAACTCAACCTAATAGGCAACCATATCAGCCTAATAGGCCACCCAATCTAGCTGTAAATAAAAATCAAGTAAAGCCTCATGCCAATAGACCATTTTAGCCTTATAACCCCAAGGTTGCATCTACCTCTAAAGCTTTAGTGCCAGTGTAAAATTATATAGCTCAAGATTTTGATTGGTGTTTCCCATGCAATGAACCTCACAACCAGTCTATGTGCTTAAATGGTGCTTTGAACCAAGATTTGATGGTGACAACAACTGGCGTAGAGAGTGAGGTGAGTCAAGAAAAAAACCAACAACAAGGAACATCTCAGTAAAATACAACTCCAAATGAGACTACACTTATGAATTGGTAGGCTGAAGATTTTTGTGGTATGAATCAAACAAATTCTCAGAATGTAGCAGCTAACACAAGGTCAAAGAAGAGGAATATTGGTGAAGGGAAGCCATTAGTTCTAGGTGATCCACAACCTTCCATCACTCCACAAAGTGTTGGCAAGAAAAATGCAGTTCCAAATGTGCAAGGATAGCCCAAGGCACCTTCTAGACCAGCTCAAATGCCAGTTGTTGCAGCCCATGTACAAGAAAAGAATGTGCAGGCTAAGGGGTAGAAAAGAGATGTTTCATCCCCATTTAACATCATTGAACAAATAAGGAAGAAAAATGTGAATATATCTATGTGGGAATCACTATCCATCCCAGGCCAAAGGGATCTACTACAAGATGCCATGAAGGATTGGTCAACTTCAAATCAACAAGCTCATATGCAAGAGAAGGTACTCAAAAATTCTGCGCAACATGAGGGGAAGCTTGGAGGACAATAATGTTGTTATGTTTGTGGAGCCTGTTTTCATGTTAGAGTGTGGTACACCTTCTATGTGTTACACTCTAGTATTTTTACGGAGGTCCCACTCGCCAGTGAGTGGGTTAGGGGGTTCGGGGGTGAAGCCCCTGAAGCAAAGTTTTCATGGATGGTTTATTAACCCATGGGTAATGGGTAACCGTTATGGGCTATTTTTGCGCCCATGGTTTTTTGGTACCCATTTTTTTGATACCCACGGTTTTGTATCAAACAACTTAAGAAATTGTCTATTTATATAGTCTTATGCATATGATAGATAGACAAGCAAATGTATTGTAGATGTGCTTTGAATTCGGGTGTGAATTCTATAGAGTTTGTTGAGCATAGCTCCAAATGGATCTGAGTATTGTATTGAGAGAGTGGAGGCTTGTAATAAAATCTGAGCAAGTGATTCTTGGTGGATGTAGCCCATATTGGGTGAACCACTTTAAATATTGTCTCTCTGTGTTGTGTTATTTATTCTGCACTTTTATTTGAGATCTGTAATATTTTCTGCATATTAGTTTATACTGTTGCAATTTTGTAAGGGATTATTCCGTAATTTTTATCTCTTATTTCCTAACAATTGGTATCAGACCCTGGTTTGGTTTGCTAAAGTGTTGAATCGCAGGGAAAGTTTTTTACCTTGAGTGGGAGCTATGGCAGATGATGGAAGATCTAGGGTTGATAAATTCAACAGGCAAAATTTCAGTCTTTGGAAGATGCAGATGGAAGATTACCTTTATCAGAAGGATCTTTATACTCCATTGTCTGAGAAGGTGAACAAACCCTTGAGTATGATAGATGCAGAATGAGATTCGTTGGATCAGAAGGCACTTGGAACGATCTGGCTGTGTCTTGCATCTTTGGTATTATTTAATGTTTCAAAGGAAAAGATGAAAAAAGATCTAATGGATGCATTAGGGAAGTTTTATGAAAAACCCTTTGCCTTTAACAAGATATTTTTAATGAAAAAGTTGTTTAATATGAAGATGTCTGAGAATAGTTCAGTAGTAGATCATTTAAATGATTTCAATACGGTTGTGAATATGATAGCTTCAGTTACAATAGAATTTGATGAAGAAGTTATGGCTTTATTAATTCTGTGCTCTTTACCTGAAAGTTAGAATAGCATGGTAATGGCGGTAAGCTCGGTTCTAGCTAACTCAAAGTTGAAGTTTGAGGATGTTGTAGGGGTGATTCTAAGCGAGGAAATGTGAAGAAAAATCTCTGGGGAATCTTTTACTTCAGGGAATGCTTTGAAAGTGGAAATTAGAGGGAGACAGAAGAATAGAGGAAACCGTGGAAAATCGAAAGATCGGGCAAGGTCAAAATCCAAGAGCAAGATTGTATGTTGGAACTGTGGAAAGTCTGGGCATGCAAAGTAGGACTATTGGGAGCTTCGAGAAAAGAAGAAACAACAAGAAGAAAACAAGGAGGCAAATGTGGCATTAGGTAATGTATGTCAGGATGCTTTGATTCTTTCTTTGTATAATATTACTGAATCTTGAGTTTTAGATTCAGGGGCTTCTTTTCATGCTACTCCACATAGGCATTATTTTGTTGATTATGTTCAAGGGGATTTTGGGCATGTTTTTCTTGGTGATGATGAGCCTTGCAGTATAGTTGGAAAAGGTTATGTTCAGGTTAAGATGTAAAATGGGAATACATGGCTATTGAAGGATGTCAGACATGTGCCTACATTAAGGAGAAATTTGATATCGGAAAGGAAATTGGGAAGTGATGGTTGTACTGTGATATTTATATCTGACTCTTGGAAGGTTACCAAGGGTGCTCTTGTGGTGGTAAGAGGTAAGAAGGTTGGAACCTTGTATTTATCCACTGATAGTACTAATGATTGTAATCTTGTGGCTTCAGATGCAGATACAACATTATGGCACTATAGGCTCGGTCATATGAGCCATAAGGGCATGGACATCATAAAGAAGAATTTTCCTAGATATACAGAAACAAGTTTGGATTTATGTGAGAACTGCATATATGGGAAACAGAAGCGAGTAAGGTTTCTCAAGGTTAGACCTACAAAAAAAGAGAGTAAGTTAGAGCTGGTACATTCTGATGTGTTGGGGCTAGGTCAGGTATCATCTCTTGGGGGTTCAATTTATTATGTTACTTTTATTGATGATGCAACAAGGAAAGTTTGGGTTTATTGTATTAGAAACAAATATGATGTATTTGATACTTTTGTTAAATGGAAAGCCTTGGTAGAGAATGAAACAGGTGTTAAGTTAAAATGTCTCAGGTCAGATAATGGAGGGGAGTATTGCATCAATGAATTTGATGATTATTGTTCTAAGAATGGAATCCACAGGAAAAAGATGGTTCCAGGAACTCTGTAGTAGAATGAGGTATCAAAAAGAATGAACATAACAATAATGGAACATGCTAGGAGCATGAGGATACATGTAGGACTGCCTATTTCTTTTTGGGCAAAAGCAGTGAGCATAGTTGTGTACTTGATAAACAGAGGACCCTCAAGTGCTTTGGATGGAGGCATACCTGAGGAGGCTTGATATGGTAAGAAAGTTGATTATTCATTTCTTAGAGTCTTTGGATGTGAGGTGTTTGTTCATATAGACAAGGATGATAGGACCAAACTAGAGGCTCAATCAGAAAAATATACTTTCATTGGTTATGATGGTGATGAATTTGGATAAAAATGTTGGAGTATTAAGGACAAGAAAATCATTCGATCTAGGGATGTGGTCTTTAATGAGAAAGTCATGTATAAGCAACAGTTACAGGAAAATAGGGAAGAATCCAAGAAAGAATATGCAACGGTAGAGGATCTTCCGGATGGGAAAGTGACACATGAATCAGTTCAGGAATCCCCTCAACAAGAACACCAAACTCCTATATTGAGGAGGTCTTCTAGGGTAAGAAGAGAACCTGAATGTTTTTATCCTTCTCTTTATTATTTATTACTCACTGATAGTGGAGAGCCAGAGATCTTTGATGAAGCAATGCAGGTAGATGCTAGGAAGAAGTGGGAGCAAGCCATGGAAGAGGAGCATAAGTCTCTTATGGAGAACCAGACTTTGGATTTGGTGAAGCTACTGGAAGGAAAAAGATCATTTCAAAACAAGTGGGTGTACAGAGTTAAAAATGAAGGAGGAAAGAAAAGATATAAGGCCCGGTTGGTAGTCAAAGGGTTTGCACAGAAACAAGGTATAGATTTTGATGATATTTTTTCTCTTGTAGTAAAAATGACTTCTATCAGAATTGTTCTTGGAATAGTGGCAGCAGAAGACTTGCACTTAGAACAGTTAGATGTAGAAACTGCATTTCTCCATGGTGATTTGGAGGAGGAGCTATATATGTAGCAGCCAGAAGGACATGAAGTCAAAGGTAAAGATGAGATGGTGTGAAAAATGAAGAAGAGCTTGTATGGCCTGAAACAAGCTCCACGTCAATGGTATGAGAAGTTTGATAGCTTCATGATGGAGCAAGGTTATATTAGATGTCATTCTGACCATTGCGTGTATACAAAGAAATTTGAGGATGGACGTTATATTATGCTGTGTTTGTATGTTGATGACATGTTGGTTACAGGTAAAAACATGCAGGAAATAAAAGTACTCAAGAAACAGCTAAGTGAATCCTTTGATATGAAGGATTTGGGGGTAGCCAAACAAATCCTTGGTATGAGGATAACTCGGGATAGGAAGGAATGGAAGATGACTTTATCTCAGGAAGAGTACATTAAGAAGGTATTGGATAGGTTTAACATGTAGGATGCTAAACTGGTTGGGACTCCTTTGGCAGGCCATTTTAAGTTATCAAAGGAGTAGTGTCCGAAGATAGAGTAGGAAAGAAACCAGATGTCCATGGTACCTTACTCATCAGCGGTTGGCAGTTTGATGTATGCTATGGTGTGCACTAGGCTTGATATTACCCATGCAGTGGGAGCTATGATTAGATTTATGAGTGATCCAGGTAAAGAGCATTGGAAAGCAGTAAAGTGGATCCTTCGGTATTTGAGAGGGACCATGGGGACAATTTTGTGCTACAGTGGAGTATACACCACTTTATGTGGTTATGTAGATTCAGAAATGGCTGGAGATGTTGATAGAAGGAGGAGCACGACATGTTATATTTACACTATAGGTGGGACAGCAGTGAGCTGGATTTCATGACTACAGAAGCTAGTGGATTTATCAACCATGGAGGCTAAGTATGTTGCTGCCACAGAGGCAAGAAAAGAGATTATTTGGCTACAAAAAATTGCTTGAGGAGTTGGGGCATAAGCAGAAGGAATGTAAGCTGCATAGTGATTGTTAGAGTGCTATACACCTAGCTAAGAACTCTGCTTTCCACTCCAGGATGAAGCATATACATTTGAGATATCACTTCATCAGGACAACTTTGGAAGAAGATAAGTTGAAGTTAGAGAAGATTCATACCAGTCAGAATCTTGTAGACATGATGACCAAGGTGGTCACAAGGGATAAACTAAAGCTATGTTTAGCTTTGGTTAGCCTTCACAGATGACAGTGAAGGGTTGAGAAGCTTGCTCAGTGGAAATTAGTCTCCAAGTGGGAGATTGTTATGTTTATGCAGCCTGTTTTCATGTTAGAGTGTGATACACCTTCTATGTGTTACACTCGGGTATTTTTACAGCGGTCCCGCTCACCGGTGAGCGGGTCAGGGGGGCTCAGGGGGGTGAATCCCCTGAAGAAAATTTTTCATGGGTGGTTTATTAACCCATGGGTAATGGGTAACCGTTATGGGCTATTTTTGGGCGCATGATTTTTCAGTACCCATTGTTTTGATACCCACAGTTTTTTCCCATTGTTTTGATACCCATGGTTTTTTCCCATGGTTTTGATACCCACAGTTTTGTATCAAACGACTTAAGTAGTTGTATATTTATATGGTCTTATGCATATGATAGATAAACAAACAAATGTATTGCAAATGTGCTTTGAATTCGGGTTTGAATTCTGTAGAGTTTGTCGAGCATAGCTCAAAACGGATCTGGGTATTGTATTGAGAGAGTGGAGGCTTGTAATAAAATCTGAGAAAGTGATTCTTGGTGGACGTAGCCCATATTGGGTGAACCACGTTAAATATTGTCTCTCTGTGTTGTGTTATTTATTTTGCACTTTTATTTGAGATCTGTAATATTTTCTGCATATTAGTTTTTACTGTTGTGATTTTGTAAGGGATTATTCCGCAATTTTTATCTCTTATTTCCTAACAAAGGTAAAGTTTTGAAGCCCCCTCCATTCTATGTTTCATTGATCATTGGGGATAAATTAGTACATAATTATATGATTGATTCTAGGGCAAGTAGTTCTGTGATTCCCAAGCAAATAGTTGATCAACTGGGTCTCCAATATGAAGTCATATTCAAAGGGGTGGTGCAACTGGAAGGGACAATAGTAACAACAGTAGGGGTAATTAAAGATTTGAGCCTCACTTTGCATGTATGCCCCAATGTCACTATTTTTCAAGATGAGTCAGTGATAGACTTACCACCACTTTTTCCCCTATGTTTGTCAAGGGACTTCATAGCTAGAATTAGAGGCTATTTATTTGCTGATTGGTCCCACATGTTGTTTCGGACCAGATATGGAACTAAGACCACAATCAGGTCCAAACCTATTGCAAACTTTCACATTGAGCCTCATACTCCAAGCCCAATCAATGCCAACTGTTCAACATTTGATCAAGAGGATTATCCAGGCACAAATGAAGCTGACACCAAAGTTGGAAGCATCCCAGATTTGAATCTTGATGAATGGCAAACAAGGTACATGATTTTGATCCCTAAAAGGAAATAGAGGAATCTGAACTAGGAGTTTATTACATGCATGAAGAAAATCAGCCTATTCCTATCATCACCAAGCCAGACCATAAAGATGAAAATGAGGTATGACAACTATTTTTTGATGGATCAAGAAGTAGACAAGGTACAAGGTGAGCTATGCTTGTTTCACCTCAAGGCATTAAGTATTATTTAGCTTTTAGATTTCAATTTGCATGTTCTAACAACACTGCTGAATATGAAGTTTTGATACAAGGATTGATTGGTCAAGAAAAAGAGGTATAAAAAACTTACAAGTCTTTGGTGACAGTGAGATGATTGTTAATCAAGTTAAAGGACAACATGCTACCAAAAATGACCTGCTCAAGTGTTATAAGAATAGGGCGTGGGACCTCATTGAGGATTTTGAAGGGTTTGGCATCAACTCCATCCCTAGGAAAGAAAACCAAGCTACTGATAGGCTTGCAGCAGTTGGAGCAGCCTTTGATGTTGTGGAGAGTATAAAGGAATATAAAGTGTAGCCAAACATTCATGTGATTGTAAGGCCATCAGTTATAGACAATAATTTAAGTTGGTAAGTGTTTGAAAGTGACCAAAAAATCATCAATTTTTTACAAGAAGAAGTTGAGTGCTCAGCCAAAAATCAGGAAAAGTTAGAACAACAATATGGTGATCAAGTGGTACAACTGAGAACCAACAAACTGCCAAAAAGACTTGTCACTTTGGAGTCCATCTTTAATTCTAATGATCAATTTAGGAAAGAGAAAGTAAACATCCAAGTCCAGGGAGAAGATTCAATACCCATCTCAGTGGAAGAAGGAAAATCACTTCAAATTGGTAAAGTGACAACCAAGCAAGAAAGGTATGAGTTCATGCAACTTTGCCAAGAGTTATTGGATATATTTTCTTGGAGCTATGAAGACTTGAGAGGTTTCAATCCCAAGCTAGCTCAACACACAATTGAATTGGATCCAAGTGCTAAACCCATCAGGCAAAAACAAAGACCGGTCAATCCACACATGGAGCCTCTCACGAAGAAGGAATTGAATAAGTTAATAGAGGCAAGTATCATATTTCCCATCAAGCATTCAAGTTGGGTTGTAAACTTGGTTCCAGTTAGAAAGAAGAGTGGAGAAATCAGATTGTGTGTAGACTTTAGAGATTTGAATAGAGCATCCCTAAAGGATCATTACCCACTTCCTTCTATGGAGTAGATTTTGCAAGTTGTTGCTGGCTTTGAGAGGTTTTCATTGTTAGATGGTTATTCAGGGTATAATCAAATCATGGTAAAGGAGGATGATCAGTTCAAAATAACCTTCACCACCAAATGGGGAACCTATGCATATAGAAAAATGCCATTCGGGTTGTCTAACGCTAGAGCTACCTTCCAAAGGGAAATGGATATGGTGTTCAAGGGATTGATCAACAAAATACTGCTGATATACCTACATGATATTACTGTATTTTCTAAAAGTGTATTAGATCATATTTTTCATTTGAAACAAGTGTTATAAAGATGTAGAAGATTTGGGGTATCCTTGAATCCCAAAAAATGTATTTTCCTAGCTCATGAAGGAAAGCTCCTAGGCCACATTATTTCCAAAGAGGGATTAATAATTGATCTAGAGAGGGTTGAGGCAATAAAAGCACTACCATTACCAAGTCATAAGAAGGCCCTTCAAAGTTTCTTGGGAAGAATCAATTTTGTTCGAAGGTTTGTTCCAGACTTTGCAGCCCTTGTCAAGCCAATAACTATGATGTTAAAGAAGAGTATGGCTTTCAAATGGATAGCTGAAGGTAAGGCAAGTTTTGAGGCAATCAAAGAGGCTATCTCACAAGATCCAACTCTCATTAACCCATATTTCTCTAAGGATTTTATCCTTTATGCATTTGGAGGTGATGACACAATTTCTACAATTTTAGTACAGCAGAATAAAGAAAATATAGAGCAACCAATTGCCTTCTTTAGCCAAAGCTTGGAGGACTATGAGGTGAGGTGTTCCTTTATCAAGAAGCATGTTCTTGTAGTGATTATGAGCTTGAAAAAATTTAAGCATATAGTTTCAAACAATAAGGTTCAACTACTAGTTTCTCATGTGGGAGTTAAGGACTTCCTCCTAAACAAAGACCTAAATGAAAAATGTGCAGGGTGGATTACTCGTGTCATGGAGTATGACATTGAGATCAAAGTCATCAAGCTGGTATGAGGAAAGGGATTGTGTGGGCAGCTGGTCTTGAGAAAATCAATGGAAGCAAGCAATGACAAGGATGTTGTTTTGACATTGCAAGACAACCAAGAACAAAGAGGTGTTCAAGAAGATAATGGTGGTATGCTCACTCCTTGCTGGACCCAAGACATAATGCACTTCTTACAAACAGGCCTATGCCCTCCAGAGATGAACAAAACCAAGAGAAGATGCTTTAGATTGCAGGCTATTCCATATGCACTTGTTGATGGCATCTTGTTAAAAAAGGATATAAATGGAGTGCTGCTGAGATGCATTGGGAAAAATCAAATTAAGAGAATGTTATAAAAGTTCCATGGTGGATCAGCTCGGGGTAATTTTTTCTCCAAGAGTGATAACCCTCAAGATTATGAAGGCTGGCTATTATTGGCCCAAGGTGTTCAATGATTGTTATGCGTGGATCAAGAGGTGCAAAAATTGTGCATTCTTCACAAGAAAGGAAAGATTAGCAACCTTTCCATTGTACCCAATTTTAGTTTACCATCCATTCATGCAATGGGGTTTGGACTTCATTGGAGTCATTAACCCAAACTCAAGCCAATGACACAAGTGGATTCTAATAGCAATAGACTACTTCACCAAATCGACTAAGGCAGTGGCACTCAAAGAGGCAGATGAATCTAACATTCTAGACTTCTATGAGGGGATAGTAACCAGATTTGGTATACCTACCACTATAATATCAGATAATGCATTGGCATTCATAGGATCAAAGGTAACTGAATGGGCTGTTAAGAATGGGATCTGAGTACTTCATCAAATTATTTCCCTCAAGGTAATGGCCAAGCTGAGCCTACCAACAAGAACCTATTAAATATCATCAAGAGGAATCTTGATGAAAATCAGAGGACTTGGCACACTAAACTTAAATCAGCCTTATGGGCTGATAGGATAACACCCAAGAGATCCACCGGTAACTCTCCATTTAGACTTGTTTATGAAAGAGAGGAAATCTTGCCTATGTCACTTGAGTTGCCAGCATTGGAACTCATGAAGCAATTGGAATTTTTAGAGTTTGAACCCATGGAGGTCAGATATGAAGAATTGATGGAACTCTAAGAAATCAAAGAGTATGCAGCCCAAACAATAGAGAAGGACCAAGACTTGATCAAGAGAACATTTGATAGGAAAGGTAAGGCTAGAACCTTCTAAGTTGGAGATTTAGTGTTGAAATGGGATGCAGACCGAGAAAAGCCAGGAAGACATTCAAAGTTTGATGCCATTTGGAGTGGCCTGTACATGGTCACAAAATGTAAGAATAGCAATGCCTTCCAGTTGTCTACATTGGATGGTGAAGAACCGCAGATTCCAATTAATGAAATCCATCTAAAGCATTGCTACTAGAAGGGAAACTCCTCACCTTGTACATATTAGCTTAGATTTTCATTTCTCCAAGTGCTTGTGCACATTGTTTTCTCGTAGCTTAGTTTTACATTTCCCTAAGTGCTTTGACACATGATTTATTGTCCCAAGGATGCATCTTTGCAGGCCATGTTCCAAAGCAAGTAATGTTCTACTCTCACAATCTTCTTTCTAGAAATTTTCTAATGAGTTGAGAGTACCAAGCAGTTAAGTTGATGACTCCATGCCTAATTGATCCTTTAAAGGCCACTGATCATTTATACAGTAGGCAGATGACCCCCTATGAGTTGCCAAAATTGTTATCCAAAATAAACCCCTTGCTTATCATTCCTTCTTTCCTTGTGCCTCAGTCAAATTTTTCCACTTTTCAGGCACTCAAAATTATCTGGAGATGGTTTCATCAGATAGAGAATTTTCTCATCTTTCTAGAAAGGTAAAATTTTCTTTCTAACTCCTTGTATTTTGCAAGTTATGGCTTGGTGGAGTTTTTGAGGGAAATTTTCCTTGGGAAGGTTCGTAACCAATAGGAATGTGCCACGTGGTGGCGGAATGGCAGGTCAACGGAGGTAAGTTGGAATTTTCGCCAAGGAGTGAGTGAGTTGGAAATTTTTTTCCTATGGGCCCGTGAAGGAAAGAAATGGTTTGGACCTGTGGACGAATGAGAATGTACCACCTGGTGGCGGAGATCGGACCGGCGGGAGGAAAGTTAAAAAAATTCAAAAAAGGTGCAAAGGAAATTTTTTACCCATGGGCCCGCAGAGGAAAGAAAGTTGATTAAGGCCTACACCAAATCAAAGCGTGTTGTGTTTCCATCGGACCGGGGGGATTCAGAGGGGTGGAGAAATTTTTGGCTTTTTGCCAAAAGTAGTAAATGGCGCAAAGGAAAAAATTGGCCCGTAAGCCCGCCAAAGAGGAAATGGAAATTTCGGCAGCCCCCCCGCGGACTAATGAAAGTGTGCCACGTGTACTGTTCTCAGCGGAGGTTGGTAGTGTGGGGAGAATTTGGAATTTTTTCCAAAGTGGTCAGCGGCATCAAAGGGAAGATTTGGAGCACATGCCCACAACGAATAGGAGGATGACACGTGTCCCAGAGCGGTGGGGTGTGGAGGAATTTTAGAAATTTTCCCAAAATTCAAAAAAGGCGTAAAATAGCCATTTGAAACCACGGACCAATCGAGATGTGCCACATGGTAGTGGAGTGGTGGGACATGTAGTTTTTTGGGGAATTTTTCCCAAATTCAAAAAAGGGGAAAATTTTTAGGTTTCGGCCCGCCGACCCGATTTTTGCCCCAATTTTGCCCTAAATCTTCAGAGGGGTATATCTTTCAATCTAGAGCTCATTTTTTTTCAATTTTGGTGACATTGGAAAGCTATTAAAGTCCTTTACACGATGGAATCTTCAATTTTATTTTTTGGTGGAGTTTAGTGAGAGAAAAATGAGAAAATTCCTCTGGTATGGGGAAAAGAATAGAACCGACATTCAACCACCATTTTTAATGCAGTACGACTTCCATTCTTCTCCAGCATGGTCAAAAATATTAGGGGATGAAATTTTAATGGTACCCATGCTATTTTGATGGATTTGGTCAGTGGTTGAATCATTCATTTCATTTTTTCTGTGTTTCTCCTTCCTGAACTCAGGTTTTCATTGTTAAAAGCCAAACTTGGCTCATTTGTAAAGGGTTGGACTTTTTTTATGTTTTGCAGGCTCCCTCCTTCACCCTGGCAAGTGGATTTGTGGAATATCAGACCTTTTTTAGGATTGTAATATGTTTTCTACCTCGTTGCTATTGCAATGCACTATATTTAAAAATGGAAATGGTAATGCAAGCTCTGTGAATGAATTTTCAATCCTTTATTGTGTTTTATGCTCTATCGTGATCCTTCATTAAAATTTTAGCAATTTGTGCATGATTTGTGTTGCATTTTTATAATTTGTGTCAATCTACAGAGATATGTGTTCACCAGTCCTTTGGTGTATCACCTTGTTAGTTTAGTTTTATCTTCTTTTCTCTCTTCTATCCTTGTCTCCTTGGCAGAATTAGAGTAGGATTTTGAGTTAAACCTCTACAAATTTCATGCATACATCTGATCAGAGGAGTAGAGGAACCAACCTTTAATCTAGATTTTTTCCC
The DNA here is from genome assembly GCA_019776745.2 of Taxus chinensis. Classification (NCBI taxonomy): domain Eukaryota; kingdom Viridiplantae; phylum Streptophyta; class Pinopsida; order Cupressales; family Taxaceae; genus Taxus; species Taxus chinensis. The sequence continues at coordinate 329,684,437 of CM034156.1, read as the reverse complement.
CATTTTTGTAAGTCCCACACTTGGGGAAAATATTCCATGTTGTGCAATCACACTGGATGCCCATTATCAAACTAGAAAAATGAGAAAACATCCAGGGGTGCGGCTGATTTGCACTAACACATACTTTTTTCATTTAATGCAGATTTTTCAAACAAATCCCATCTTCAGTGCTTTCACTCATGCACCTAACATGTGTGAAAACCCCTCCAACCTTTTGGCGTGCAACCAATCCAACATGACAGGAGACTCTTGCGCGCACGTAACTAGCGCCAAAAGCGCTTCTTCTGTCTTGATTTTTGCTTTTTCCTACCTTGTGTTGCTTAATGTTCTTCCTCCTCCTTAGTATGTGGGATCTAAAAGTAACTTTATCTTGGCACCAACCATCATTTCATCTTTTCTCTCCACACACCTCTTTTAACCGAGCCATTCAACAGGGATTTTTAACATACACTTCCTTCACACTCTAACCATACACTCCTTCACATTTCTCCACCCCAAACTTAAAATGATGCGTGGTCCTCTGCGCACTCATAAATTCTCCAAAGTAGTAATAAGGTTACCAGTGCCCAAGGCATAAAACAAAATAATAACGCAGAAGGGAAACACAAGAAAGGGAATGCATAAATGAAAAATTCTAAGCTAATTGGAAAAACTACCTTTTTTACAAACACTAAGAAGACTTATTTATAGTAGGGCTTCATCCTACTCCCATTGAAGTGTCCATGCAACTTTGTCCCATCTAGTGCTTGTAACTGGCACGTGCCTGAATCAAGGATGTATGAGAGTGTGTAAGGACCCAACCAATGGAATTTTAACTTCCTAGGATGGTGCATAAACTTAGAATCATATAGTAAAACCATTTGCCTAACCTCAAACTTCTTATTTCTAATGTGGCGATCATGCCAAGCCTTCTACTTTATTGTTTCTACTATTTGGATCCACCTGACAAGTGATCATCTCTCATCTAGCTTCATTAACTCATCAATCCTTTCTTCCAGTGCTTGTTCATCAGCTAACCCTTCTGCACATGCTATTCACAGAGAAGGCAACATAAATTCAACTGGAAAAATAGCTTCTGTGCCAAACACCAACTGAAAAGGTGTGGCTTTGTTCAACCTTTTATATGTTGTCTTGTAAGCCCACAATACTGCCGATAATTTTTCATCCCAATCTTGTCTTCCAACATCAAAAATTTAGGTTAGGGTATGACTTAGTATTTTGTTGAATGCTTCTGCGGTTCCATTTTCTTGTGGGTGATAAGGCGTAGTCTTGTGATGAGCCACCATGAACTCTGATAACAGGATCCTCATGGTATCATTCAAGAAATGCACAGCCCTATCGCTAGTCAAACTCAACGGACACCCATACCTCGTGATAATGTTCTCCCATAAGATCCTTACAGATGTGGTTACCGTGCAATCTTTAGTTAGAGCTACCTCTACCCACCTTGTCAGATAATCTATGTAAGTGATGACATAATGTGACCTAGTCCTACGTGCTGCTGGTGCAATAGGTCCTACAAAGTCTATTGCCCCATTTTCAAAAGGCTCCGCGCTAGGGATAGGGCATAAAAGCATTTCATCTCTCCTTCCTGGTTTGCCAATACGCTAACAATGGTCACACACTTTACAATAGTCTTTACAATCCTTATACAAGGTTTCCCACCACAAACATGCCATTAATATCTTACACGTAGTGGCATCACCTACATAATGCCCACCCACACTTCCTCCGTGTGATTCCTCCATGATGGCCAGGTGCTCATGCTCTAATACACACATGTGAAAAACTTCATCGTGTCCCAACTTGTATAAGTCTCCACTGATTAACATGTGGGGCACGGTGCGTATGGCCAACTACTTTTTCTCTAAAGACTTCATTCCTTCCGGTGCCACGCCTTCCTTCAAAAATACTGTAATCTCTTCCAAGTCTGAGGGTGCACACCGCAACCTAAATAGTTGTATGTCTGACATTGTTTCCTTAATACTCTGCGTGTCCTCCCTTGAATTAATTCTTGACAGATGATCAGGCCCAAAATTGCTTTTCCTAGGCTTTACTACAATGGTGAATTCAAATTCTTGAAATAACAACACCCACCAACATATGTGCCCTTATAGAACAGGATTGTTCACCAAATACTTTAATGCCATGTGGTCGGTGTAAAACAAAAAGGTTGTTGCCAGCAGATACTGCCTAAACTTGAAAAGTGTGTAGACCATTGATAATGCCTCATGCTCAGTTGTGGTATAATTTTGCTCTACTGGTATCATCTTCCTACTTACAAAACATAGAGGATGATCAACAATCCCTTCACCTGGCTGTTAAAGCAATACTCCAATGGCGGTCCCTGAGGCATCTACATGGACATGAAAGGGCTTGTTCTAGGAGGGAAAACATAATATAGGTGTAGTGACAAGCCTATCTTTTAATGTATCAAATTCCCTTTGCTGTGCTTCTCCTCAATGGAAGATAATTTTATGTCTAAGTAGCTCCTCTAAAGGCACGGTGATCTTGGCATACCCTTTGATGAATTTCCTGTAATATCCCATATACCCAAGGAATCCACACATTGCACTCTGGTTAGTAGGATCCCCTAATCCCACAATAACCATAACTTTAGCGGGATCTACTAGTAAGCCCTCCTTACATATGATATGTTCCAATAAAGTCCTGAAAGGTGTAGCAAACACACACTTCTTAATGTTGAGGGATATCCTCAACTGCCTACACCTCTCAAACATTAACCTTAAATTGTCACAATGGTCTTTATTTAGACCATACACTGTCGAGTCATCTAAATAGACCTGAAGAAACTTATGGATGAAGTCCTGGAATGCTTGCACCACTATATATGAAAAAACAATAAGCGCATTCTTCAACCCAAAGGGCATGACCGTATATGCAAAAATTCCCCACTTGGTGGCAAAATTCATCTTCTCTTGGTCCTCCTTTGCAATCTTGACTTGGTCGTACCTTGAAAATCCATCCGTAAAGGAATAGATTTCATGCCCAACTACTCCTTCCAAAATTTCTTTAGTGAAGGGGGTCGGAAAGGGATCAATGAAATAATCTGCGTTTAATTCCCTATAACCCACATAGATCCTAATCCAACCATCCTTCTTGATGCTGATTACCATCAGACTTATCCACTTCTGATTCTTCCACTACCTCAATGATCCTAGAAGCTATCATTTTTTCTATCTCCTCCTTAACCTTCACGTGTAAATTGGGATTCATCTGATAGGGCCTTTTCCTAATCGGGTGTGCACAGTCCTTCAGTTTTATCTTCATCTCCCCCAAGGAATGATGAACACCTTTGAGCTCATGGTAGCCGCGTGGGAATAAATCCTCAAATTATCGCAACAGATGAATGATCTTAAAAAATTCCTTCTCTGACTAGTAATCTCCAATAATAGCTTCCTTAGGTTCTTCTCCTGAACCAATGTTAACCTTCTTTGTCTTTAAGGGTTCATGGTAGGTGCGCACGTGAGTATCAACACTGTCCACTACCTCGTGTACCCCTAAAAAATGGTTAACATCCAAGCTTTCCGATTCCTCTCCATCAATCACATACACCAACTTTCCTTTCTCCTTTTCCAAACACGCATGCTCAAGTTATAACTCTTCTATTTCCTCTCCTTCTTCTTCAAAGTGTGCCTCCAATCTTGGTTCACCTAGTAATTCCAACAACCTATCTTCCATCCTGGCACTATCCCCCATGGTAAGGCACTTGATACCCTGCAAGGCCTTATCAAATGATGGTTTGGTACTCTGATACTCAAAGGTTTGAATAAGGTCAGCCGCGAGATCTTGCCAATTCCTTGTCTGGCGGCATGTCTCCGAATGAATATACCATGCACGTGTGCAACCCTGCAGTGTAGAATACAACTTGTGCACCCAGACGGATGGTGGAAAATCTTGCATGCCTTCTCTCCAGACCCGTTCACACTCCTGAATATGGAAAGAGGAAGGATCCTTCCCATGGTAGTCCCTGATGATGGTGGGCACATTGCTCCTTAAAAATCTAGCGGAGAGAGAAATTCTTACCTCCCACCACTCTAAAAGGAACTCTTGATGTGTAGCCCACCACCGAGCCACTATGTCGAACAAGAAATAACTTAACATCCCCCTTTGTTCCTTCTCATCCTTCCACTGAGATTCCACCTCCTGCAAAAATATCTCAGGGAAGGCCCCCCTGAATACTTGGGAAATTCTTTTCCTCCAAGGTGCCGAACCATGCGCACCTTTGTTACCTTGGTCACCGACCCTCTCAAATACTGTCCCATCAATTCATAAGTCCCATGCACCCAATTGTCACATGCCAGACTGGTGGTATCACTCACTAACTGAGCATCTTCAAACTGGATAACCCCGTTAGTAGGGTGTATCATCTCAGGGTCTCTGATTGAGCGCACATATATCCTATCTAGAACTTCTTCTCCCAGTGGTTAAATATAGGGTGTCAACTTCCCATCAGCTAGGGGTATAATGACCCATTTCTCCTTATTATCAAAGTTGATGTACCCCTTGTTGAACCAAAGGTCCGTATTGTTCTTGTAACACCAAGGGCACGGAAGTAGTGCTGGGAAATTATCTGCCTCAATGAGTGCCAAGACTTTGAGCTCCCTAGTAAACTTAGCTCCCTGGATAGTAATAGCTGCATCCTTTAAGACACCGATGGGCATTGCCTTAGTATTGTTTTCCATATACATAAAATTCAAAGATGGCTGTAATGTAGGTCTTCCCATTTGATGCCATGCATCCAAAGTTAGAACATTAACCTCCGCGCCTGTGTCAATGAGGATATTACTGAGGATCCATCCATCTACAACTACATTCAACATGATCTCATTATCATAATCGAGGCTATGAGGGGGAAGGTTCACGTGTAAGACATACCTCACATGCTCTCCTTTGATGCGTGGTACCTTCTCTCTCAACCATGATCCTAGCAAGGGAATGATATTCTCCTACCTTAGCATTTTACACACCTCCTTGACCTCATCTAGGTCATCCTTTGGCGCCTTGACTCTCCTTCCTTGTTCCTCCCTCATGGACTACTCCTTTAGACACTGGATTTCCCCTTGTAAGCTTTGAATGACATCCATGGTGTCCTGATATATCTTCTTTTAATGCGTGGGGTTTGGATACTTTCCATGAACGACCTCCTCCCTTGAAACTAGGTTCTTCTGTCTTGGTATCTCTCTTACACGTGCATATTCTGCCCTTTTTGTTACCAAGATAGGTTCTAAACCTACATCCCCTATTACCCGAGGCATCCACTATATGTTTTACTTCTTAATAATAACCATTGCAGTGCCCTTGTCCTTCCGGTGCTGCTGATTCATATGCTCAAATAATTCCGGGCACTCCTCATACTTATGCTTCTTTCCACACCAAGAGCACTGCAACAAGTCTGGGCATTCATGTTTGTAATGCTCCATATATCCACAATTGAAACATGTTCCATGCAGGAACCCACTCCTTCCTCCCCCGTAGTTACCATGACCACGGAATCCTCCTTGAAAGTCTCTTCCACACATGCCTCCATCTGTGCCCTCCTAATAACAGAGATCATCACCCTTGGAACTATTGGCAATGCTAGTTTTACACACCCCATAATCAATGGCCTCATGGATCTAATCAATGAGCATACAACCCTTAGTATCATGGGTTATAGAAGTGAAAATATTGCAGTAACAAGATACCTTCTTCCTGATTGCACACTGCAGCAAGGGGCACCTACACACATCATGGTCCCCATGACAAATTTCACAATCTACTACCATGGAATATACTATCCTTCGGGGGCATTTATCCTTAACGTACCCCTCTACCTCACAATATGTGCACCACAAACCACCACAAGTCTCATGGGCTATGTTTGTAGACAATTTTTCCAACTGCTTGGCCATAACAACAATCTGAGCCTCCAAGAATGGGCTAACACCAGTATCAACACTACCAAAAACTTCGGTGTGCAGGGAAGCTTCCAATGCCTCGCGCGGGTCTGTAAAATTTTTATGAGACAAGGCCCTTATAAAAGGGGTGATCAACCCTCCAACAAACCACTGAGCATGCTGTGAAGGTGAATATCATATGATAATTTAAACAATAGAGTTTTAAAGTGTGCATCATACTCCCGCAAACTCTTTGCCATTCCTTGTTGAATCTCCTTCAAAGCACTGATGCTCTTCTTCTCAAACTCAGGAATGTGGAACTCTTCCAAGAATGCATTCTTTAAGGTAGTATAGTCCACCACTATTTGATGAAAGTCATACTTCCTATACCAGCTATGTACACACTCTTGCAACATGGTTACAAACTGACTAGCCTTCCATTCTAGGGTTATGAAACCCTTCGCGCACCATAGTAGTTCACATTTGTGAACAGGTTTCATAGCATCCTCAATACCTCTATAATTAGACAAATATAGAGACATTTCAAAGAAAACTTGTGGGGGTGGTTGCAGCCCAAATCCTCCTCCATAAGATCCTTGGTTTCTGCTTGTGTTTCCTCCACCGCCTGATCCACCAAGTCCACCAAGTCCTAAACTACCAGATGCACCAGGCCCACCAGGTCCTGAACCACCAGATCCACTAGACCCACTAACTCCTGAAGTGCTTATGCCAAGGGTCCCCACATTTCCATTGAGCTACATGCCTATGGTCTACGAAAATGCCCCACTACTAATAGTATACCCCGTGCCACTCCCAGACGCGAGACCAATCACTTGTGTGCCTATACCTTGCCCAAAATGTCCTAAGACTGGGCTGTTGTTTGTAGCCATAGAAGTCCCAAACGATAAATTATACCTCTTGGGCATATAACAATCAACTCCAATGTAGCCAATTGTATTAGAAATATTATCCCCATGATTTGGAAAACCAAGCACCAGGGTTCGGTCACTAGGTGGGCTCAGATGCGTGCCAACAGTTCTTCTTTCTCCACGTGATGAAATCTCATAAAAAATTGAAGGGGTTTCTCTCATGCGCTTGCCAATATGGGGTCACAAAGACTACTCAGGTTCCACATCCTCAACATGAACCTCAAATCCTTCCTGTAATGTCTACCTCCATACATCCATCACACCTGTAACCTCACATTTTCTAGCAACCTCCCTTTCACGTGCTTCACCATACTTGAGTCGTCTTTCCTCCCTTTCTTTTTCCACTGCAACATCTACCATCTTCCTCCACCCTAGCTTCCTCACCCAGTGCTCAGAATGGTTTAGCTAGCCATTGGGAAAGCCTCTAAACTCATGGTAATCATCAAGATCTTCAAAGCCAGAGGGACAACACGTAGAAATGATCATCTGGGATCCCAAAGAAACTCAAACTCAGAAAATTTTGGACAAGAATATGTGGAAATGGTGTACTCCAGAGTGTATCTAGCCAATACTCCTTCCACTAATGATCCACAACACGGGTCCACGTCAAATCTATATCCTACACCCTTTGGTATTCTTCTTGGGTCCACATATGTGATCCATAACACTAAGTTGATCTAGATGCATAGGATGAGAGCCATTCATACAAATCCACAGGGAAGCAACACAAAAAAGTCTCATATAGATCGTGGTAGAGATTCTCTTCTACCATCTACATGCATCAAACTTAGGTCCAGTGATGAATATTTGAGAAAATTCATCCTCCGTGCTCTTGAACAATGATTCAACACTTTCCAATGTTAACCTCTCTATCATTACTCATTACACAGATCATGATGTATGCTAAATCCCACTACAACTTTGAAAATAGGTCCCAAAAATGAAACCAAGATGTAGTCATTTTTACCCCTATCAAAACAGAAAGGAACCCCATGCGCACCGTGCTGACCTATCACCCAATGAAAGCTGAGTGCTCACCCGAGGCACGCGCGGGTACTGAGTCTCTCTTTTATGTGAGTTTAGTGGGAAACATCATCTATGATTTGTGTAAGAGATTTCAGAAGGGAAATTAGGACATACAAGAACCGTAGGGCTCAGAACGGCCTCTAGATCCTTGTAGTCATTTTAGACAAAGTACTTAACAGAATCCATAACATGTAGTATGATAGAAAGAAACATACAAGCACCAATACTTAGCATGAAAGGAAAGAGAACTCATAAGAGAGAAATATGAATCCCAATCATTGATATTCATGTATATATTATAACAAGCAACCTTATTACATCCATGGAACCATTACAGAGGGTCGCAGAGAAGTAGACCACAGTCATGCATTGCACTGGACTTAATGTAACTAAGCTACCAAAAAGAAAATTTACAACCCCCAAGCCTAATGCATCCTCTCCCGAATACAACTATCCACTTGACAGAGTCCTTGCAACATTTCTGTAGAGCTCCGCTCATAATCTATGGATCCCTTTCTGTCTCTGTAGGCACTTGTATTTATAGCTTTTTTGGACTGCCAACTCACCTTCCAGTGCCCTCAGATCTAGTGCCAAGTGTCTAAATGTGGTCCTCCCTGTGAGCATGCTTCTCTAGGCCTGAGCTTTCCACTTTATCCCATGATGTTCTTCTAGAAGATTCTATCACAGGCATGCTCCTTCCTGGGCCAACCTGTCGCTAGGTTGGAATCTTATCCATGTGTAACCGGGTCATGCTTTTCATGTGTTCTTCTCCAGATGTCCAAATTGACTAAGTCCTGAACCCTTGGTTCTGTCTTCATGCATTGTGCACCATGGGCTTCCTCAAACCCTTATCTTGCATGCTTTTTCGTTATGCACCATTCCATAATTGGGATCTTGTGCACCTACATGCGTTCATACTTGGTCAATATTCTAGGGGTTTAACAAGTGTTCAACCCACAGGTTGAAGGATCGAATGTAATGTGGGCGATGTGAAGAAAATTGGAATATGAGGAACTAGTTCCTCATGGGCATGATTTCCTCGCAATGGAGATATGGTTAACAGATAAAGAAATGAGATAAAAGAGTTGGTGTGGAAGTGGTTAGTTGTAGGATAAGGAGGAGTCGAGGGAACAGGGTGCACATGGAATGAGTTCCACGGGATCTAAGGTTCTCCACAGGGCATGCTAACCCATAAATCTAACCAAGAGGTGAGCTAAGACAAGGGAAGAGTGAAGTACAGAAGAGATTGGGGTTGTGGGAACCAATGACCTTGATGGAACTGTTCCACAGTTCCACCCACAACCCAAATACTCGGCCAAAAAATAACTCAAGAACCTTGTGGGCGAGGCAGATAAAATAACAATAAGTGAAAAAGTTCCTTGCTTCCTTTAGTTCTCTGCATCTCCGATATTCCCACACAGAAAGGTAGAAAATGGATTGAATGCATATTTTTCATCTAACTTGGGAACCCGTGTTCCTCCTCTACCCCCTAGATCCGCATGGGCATAACATTTTCCTGGGTTTTCCAAATTTGACAAACTTTATATCGTTGGAAATATCTCTTCATGAACTACATCATGAAAACTTAAAATATTTATTTTGGCTAGGGTAGGTGGGAGAAAAAGAGGAAAACACTTCCAAAACTCAACAAATAGTTCCAAATTGCTCAACAACTAGTTTTAATGAGGTATGGTGCCCATTATTACTTCTGTAAGAAATGTACCATGGAGGAATGGTGATGTGAGGGTGCCCATACCTGTTTTTAGAAGTTTAATGCATGTTGATGGTTGGTGGAAGAAGGAATTTTAGTTTCCCTCTATTTTTCCTCTTCTCCCTCTTTCCCATTTTCTATATATTGTAAAGGGATGCCCATTTGTAATGTTGGACATTCTGGGAATGCAAGGGCATCACAAAATTGCTGAACAAGTGTTTTATTTGAGCTACAGGCCTCAAATTTGGATATCTTTATGGTGGTTTTTTTCCTTTCACCTTCATTGTAATGGACTATGCATCTTTATGGAGTAATAAAATTCATGTTTTTTGGATATTATCTGCCATAGTTGCGTTCTGTTGTATTTTTTAACCTTTCATTGCATCTGTAGGTATATTGTGCATATCTTTATTCTCTTTGCAGGGTTTAAATCTATTGTGCTCCATGGAAATGCTGGTTTTAATGTTGTTTTAGACTGTGGTACTCATTTCTTCCCTCTCTTCCTTTATTCTCCTCCCTTTTCAACTCATCTAAGAGTGTCTTTTCCCTTGTTCTTAGAGTTATAACTTCTCTGTAGCTTAGAATTTCCTTTTATGCATCTCCTTCTCTCCTTAGTCCCTTGGAATGATAGAGTAGAGTTAGATAGTTGCATTTCCCTTCGTAGGAGTAGTTTAGCATCAAGAATAGGTAGAGGAACCAACCTTCTCTTCAGGTCTGTCTCATTTCAAGTCTCACAACTTGGAGACAGTCCTATGTTGCCTCAAAATTCAGGGTTGTCTATAACTCAGGGCATGGTGTGATTTTGAGTTCCAAAAAATACATAGGAAATAAAATACAAATTTTTATGTACTTAATGGTATTAATGAACTATTCATGACGAGTAAATGTAATGGAGTAAATTGGTATGAGAAAAAGAATAGGTAACCTACACCTAATGACAATTACTAAGTTGTAGAAAATATGAAAAGAGGAACTAATGAAAATATGACAAAAGGAACTAATAATAGTTAGTAACTTGTTGAGTTACGAAGGCCCTCTTATAGAACCTATTAGTATTATAAGAATGCACTCTTTAATCAACTTGCTAAAATAACCTTAGCTTCGTGCCGAATTAGGATGGCTACAGGAAGGGTAGTGAGGATGTAATGATGTGTAATCATTACGTGGTCACTATGTTTCCCATTGGAATCCTAAGATGGTATGGATGAGATTTTCTTCATTGAGGGAAATGAGTCAGTAGTGGACTCTCCCTTTTCTTAACTAGTTCACCTTCTCTAAACAGTAGAAAGTAATCCAGATATTTACATTGAGATGGTTATGTGGTGAGAGAAGAAAATTTTTGTAGGGTTATGTGTGGTTTTGAAAGTAAACTTGTAAAGCAACGCTTGAAAATTTGGCCAAAGTAATGCATTAGATGACTATGTCTTGTTCACCAACCCCTATATTAATAGTGTTAGATACAAGATGGAAGTTGCATGATATTCTTCCAAGAAGACACTTAGTAGATGTACATAGTTCTCATAACCTGGACAAGGTTTAACCAAGTGTACTAAGTATACACACTCATGTAGAGTGATTTAAGGGAGAATCATGGAGATCTGGATATACCCTTACAACTACACATGGTTATCATATGTTATCAGGTGGATTATGAATATTTTAATAATGATGGTTTATTTAGTAGTAAGATAAATAATAATTTTGATCGTTAATAACATTAATTTAACATTAAGGGTATGTTTTATAATAAAATTCCCCTTAATTTGGATGATCATAAAATAGGTGTTACAGTTTGGTATCAGAGCTATAGGTTTATCAGCTCTTGGAATTAATGGGTTCATAACGATAACAAACATCTTATCCTTTTATTAACATGATATGATGGTTAGAAGAATGGTGAACCGTGAATTGGAACCGACACAACTAATGCTGAAGGTTTAATGGTTGAGAAGTTAGATGAAATTCTAACAATCCTTCATGAAACCTGTTGCTGGATAACTACCTTGGAGAAATAGGTAGTGGGTAAAAATGATGAATATGAGGAAGAAAAAAATAAAGAGCATGAGGAAGAACAACCTGAAAAACATGAGGAAGAATGACCTAAAAAACATAACAATGACAATGAGCGAGGAGATAAAAGAGCTCGCTTGGCTGCTAAACTATCTAGAGACATAAAAAGGATCATCCCACCCAAATTTGATTGGACTACTCTAGGGGATGGTGCTATAAATTGGTTAGGTGACATGGAGAAGTACTTTGAAATAAAATATTGTTTTAGAGAAAACTAAAGCAGTATGGGGTTCTTTCAAACTCTCTAACGAAGCATCCTCATAGTGGGATAACCAAAAGATAGAATTGGGATTATATACTACCTCCATAAGTTGGGAACATTTCAAGGTATATTTTCATCAATGATGGGTGCCTCAACTCTATTTTGATCATAAAATGTCTAAATTTCAAAACTTAACTCAAGGAAAATTGAGTGTTGTGGAGTATTGGGAACATTTTACAAAGATGTTAAAGTATGTGCCCCAATACCCAAAAAAATGAAAAATTTAGGATTCGTAATTTCATCATGGGACTAAACCCAAACATAGGAGGTGAAGTAGATGTTCATGGACCATCTATAGTGGAAGCGATGTTTGAAAAGGCTATAAGGTAGGAACAAAAATTGTAAGCAATTTCAACATTTAAAGAAGAGAAACGTAAGAAGAGCGTTAGATCACTTGCACCACTTATTCCTATGAAAAATTGGTTGAAGAAAGAGGGCAGAAAAATAAATATTGCCAAGAAAAATATTGTAACTAAACCTACTATAAACACAAGAAAGAATGAGTAGGACCGTGTTGCTTTTGGGGAAAATAAATTTGAAAGGAAAGGGCCTTTTGGGGGATGCTTTAAATGTGGCAGTGATCACTATGAAAACTACTGTACCCAAAAGAATAAGGGGAATAAGCAACAATTAATTCATGTTATAGTGGGTAATCGCCAAGAAGAAAAATAGGCTACCCAAATAGAAGTGCCATGTAAGATTTATGTTTTTCTTGTTACTATTTTTTTGACATTGGTGCTACTGAGTGTTTTATTTCTAGTAAAGCTAGCTAGAAAATTTTCTAAGAAAGATGGATTTATGGAAAACACTTGGATTGTTCAATACGAGAATGATGCTATTCTTACGATAGACCAATGTGTTGGGCATTGTGTCTTAGGTTGTCATTGATGTCAAATGTCATTGATGAAAAAGGGTTTCATGGTGTCATATGAGTCTCCATGAGGTATCATTCATTGTCAAACATGAAGGTTGATTGGTAGTTTCTAGTTTTGGTGATGTTCTATGGTGTTTTCGAGTATAGTTTAGTAGGTGTGGTAAAAGTATATGCTCTCCAAATGTTGTTGTAGGTATTAATGAGATATTTCATGTTTAGTATGATACACGAGAGGTATGTAGGTGTCTATAATAAGTCATCATGGTCATTTCATGAGTTGTATGGGTTGAGTTAGGTCATTCTAGGCCTATACCTAAAGCATAGTGCATGATATAGAGGCATGAGAGATGGAGCATGGAACCCTTGTTGGAGCATGTATAGAGCATTGTGATGTTGAAAATCATGTGTTTGAGGATTTTCATGACAGTTATCAATTGTTTCACGGTCCTTGGGAAGCAAGAAGGTGAAGACTAGTCAAGATGCCACATGTAAGTCTTAGTGGCTAGAGATTTTTAGGAATATTTGGGAAAGTATGATACTTGGGTCAGTTAGAGCTACGGTGTTTCATGTCAATTTTCAATTCAAAATGAAGATATTTTCTCAATTTATGATGTTTTTGGAAAAATTAAGTTTTGAAGAAGGTAAAACCAACTCGATATGTGATCCTGTTTTGCTCACACACACACACACACACACACACACACTCTGTATGGTACAAGGATTTGGAGGATGTTTTTACATAGAATATATAATATTTTACAAAAATAATGAATTATTTTTGACGTCCCATATTTATGACCAATCGTTAAGAAGTCATACTACTCTTTAACCCTAGTTAAACCCTCATAGCAGAGTGACTTGGAAGAGTTACTTGGTATGGTCTCCAAATGACATGTAAATGCTAATGTGATGATTTGGGATTGTATATAATTTGTTAGGGATAATTTTGGTGGTGGTTTGGTGTTCCAAATATTTCAAGAAGAGAGATAAAACCCTATTTTTGTAGAGATTTACAGCTTTAGGACTAAAGATGGAAGCTCTAGGATGAAAAGTGAATTGTTCTAGAATGCTTAGGAGATGATTTAAGTGGTCATGAAAATTTTCAGGTTGATTCAGTGGAGAAAATATAAGATATATGCCCTTAATTTTAGTGTTATCCAATTTTGCACCCTTGGAAAAATTGGCTAACTTGGAAAATCTGGACTTGTGCAGTTTTCATGGATTCTTGAAAGAGAATATGAAAAATCAGGTATTTTTATGCTTCGGGGAATTTGGAATTATTTTTAGATGCATTTATCCCCTCCTCTCTTTCCTCACAGATCCATACTTAGCCAAAAAACTTGGGAGAAATGGTAAAATTGGAGAAAATTGGGTTTGGAGGCACTCTACTATTCCTTGTCTAACTCCTCAACTCTCTAGTTGGCTAAAAGACTTAGGAAAATTTGGAAAAATGAGAAAATTGGTAATTTTAGTGCATTATGGACTCAAGGGGTTAGGGTGGAAGTTTTTCCCTGGGAACCAAGGTTCCCTATAGTGGCTTTGTATCTGCAGGATAAAGGAGTTGAGTTGAATGTGGAGATTCAGGTTGGACAGAGGAATGCCAAGACTAGTTCCGCTAGGGAAATAGTTCCCCACTTTGGCTAGAAATCCTTAAAGTGTGGGGTGAGTGTGTAGTACATGTAGGGAGGTGATCAAAGGAATGGGGTTGGAGTGGGCACATTTTTTGAAAACCCCTAGTTTCACACAAGGGATTTCCACCTGAAGAACAAAGCAAAGATCAGGGCAGCCTAGTGTTGCAAAGAGTAGGAGTGCAAAGGGAATAATAGTCAGGCGGAACTAGTTCCCTATAGGAAAGGTCGACCAAATAGACAAAGAGATAGTGTGGGGTGTGAGATATAAAGGCCATAAAAGAACTAAACAAAAATGACCCTGGTTCCATAGCTTTGTATGTTCCTTGAAACCCTGAAATCCTCGCAGGCCAAAGAAATAAAGGAGGGAAAAATAACATTAATGTGAACTATGATAGAACATTTGTAACTTGTATTCCTCATGACCCCTTCATACCCAAATGGCCATATCTCCCTCCCTGGTTGTCCAAATTTAATAAAAATTATATCACAGGAAACATCTCTCTATGCTCTACATCACAACATTTTGAAATTTGATTTTTAATAAGGATAGGTGAGAAGAAAATAAGAAAATGTTTTGAGCTCCAAAAGTGTAGTTCCAAGAAACCCAACCACCAAAATTTATGAGATTTTATCCTCTTTTCTTCTTCCACAAGAAAATGATCATTAGGGAATGGATTTATGATGGCACCCATGCTATTTTTTAGACATTTAATGTATCTTGTTGGTGGGTAGGGGTGGAATTTTGAGTTTCTATTTTCCCTCTCTGTTCTCATCTTCTATATATTATAAAAGCCTTTTATTTGTGAGGGGGGGATGTTCTAAAATGTAAATAAACTCTCCCAAATTTTTTTTTCTAAGAAGCTGTGAGTTGTAATCCTTCATTTCAGACTTGGAAAGTGTTCTTATGCCTTCTTCTTCACATGTAATGGACTATGCATATTTTGAAAGCAATAAAATCTATGTTTTTTTAGTGTTTCTCTAAATCCTAGCTTATATTTTTTTGCATTTCCTTTCCTCTCCATTCTTTCTATTTTATTTTGTGTATGTATTTCTCATTTTCAAGTTCATTTTGCTGTGTTTCATGGAGAATAGATATTGAATGAAGCCTTGATTATGTGCCACATTTGTTTGGCCTCTCCCTTCTCAATTTTCCTTCTCACTTTTATATCATTAGAGTATCTCCACCCTTTCTTAGTTCTATCACATCTCTTTAGCTTATAATTTACCTTTTCATGCATCTTTCTCTCACCCTAGACCCTTGGAATCATAAAATAGGATTAGATAGCTGCATTTCCTTCCTTAGGAGTAGTTTAGCCTTATGATTAGGTAGAGGAAACAACATTCTTTAGAGGTTTGTATCAAGTAGCAAGTCCCACAACTTGAGATTCAATTGCATGTTACCCAGAAACAATGATTGCTCATCCACACATGTATGACAAATCAGAGGGGATTGTTTTTTGGTGATAACAATTAGTCTACCATTTTTGGTGTTAAGGGCTAAGAAGATATTCATGTGGTTTGAGGTGAGTTTGATGAAATTTCATGATGGAGCAGTTTTTTCTAAGCATGGACAGTTGGTAGAGGCCTAGAATGATGTGTTGAAGTGATTTATTTGATCTACAAATAAGTTTTCATGATGAAGACCTAATGGCCTAAAACTGCCATATTAGGCATATCAAAGAAGGTGACTGAAGAAAGGGTGATAGAGGGATTTTATCCCAATGAAATATGATTCTTAGTGCTTGAATATGTTAGTAAAAGTGTATTTTAAGTGTTGTAGATGTTTTTGAGCTTAGAAGTGACTTTTAAGGTAATAGAACATGTTTCTCTCAAGATTAGTTCTTGAGTCCTTGGAGCTTGAATGAGTAGTTTTGGAGATTGGTCTATTTTGATGCCTTAACCCTTGAAATGAAGATTATAATAAGTGTTTTCATATAGTATACATAATAATATTTTAATTAATATCTGGTTTGTGCCCTATAAAGGTGTTTTTGTATGTGAACCAAATCAATTTTGAAGACCTAGTTTTGGGATCTTGAAGCTAGTTTGAGAAGTGTTAGAAAATGAGTCATTTTGGGGTCTTGTGCCATGAGATGAAGGTTATAATGAGTTTCATGTTTTAGCTAACATAAATACATTATTTTTGATGTGTCATTTGTGTTATGGTGACGAGATTTGGTACTCCAAGTCATTCTCTTTTGGAAGGTGATTTTCAAGTGTTGAAGACCTAGTTGTGCTTTCTTGTAACATGGTGTATTTCATGGTAGATATGGATGCTGCTGCTATGCCCTTAACCTATTGCTTGTATTAGGATATGAGTAGTTGACTTGTGGCTGACCATATCATTTTATTAGTTTTTTTATAATTTCTCATGCTTAGTAGGTTGGCCTTTGTGTTGGCCATAACATATGAATAATATATATAGGGGATTTTAGGTAGTAGTTCATCATCATTTGGAGCATTTGAGTCTTATTGTATGGTTTGGAGGTTGCCCCCTCAAAGTGGCGAAGCTATTCTAATTACATATTGAGATCATTATTCTAGAATATTATGTTATTTGGTGTTATATTTCTACTCATAATCTGAATTATACAAGTAATTTCATTACAAGTGGTATCAAAGCTGCGATCTGGGCCAAAAATAGGGCAAAAACCCTAATTTTTTGTTTCCACCATATATTACTAACCAAAGAGAATTGGTGGGATATATTTTTACCAAAGTTTCAAAACATTTCAATTAAGGTTCCCTGATAATTTTAGACTTTTTTGATTTGTTTTGCAAAAGTTATTACAAATTTAGGGTTTTTCATAAAATCGTTGCCTAGGGTGCAAATTATGGAATTTTTTCAAATTCGTTACATTTTTAGAAAGAAAAAAATAATTATTTGGGGTTTGTTCTTTAAGATTTTTCATATTTGGCCAAATTCATATTGAAATATGAAACCCTAAAATTTGACTATGATCCCTACATCCTACTATTTTGGGGCATCATGGCGGGGCCTTCCACAAGAGGAAAAAAGGATCCCATCACTCAGGGTAAAACACCAGAAAAGGATGAGATAGTAGTTGAGGAGTTTGAGACAGAAGATATAACTACAGATTCCTCAGGTTTAGGGTTTACTTTGACAAACCACAAAGTAAGCCAACTTGAGTTTAACCTGAGAGACCTCGAATCTTGGGTGGCCAACAAAGAAGATGTGGATATGATTGGAAAAATATTGGAGGATTTCATGCAAAACTTCAGTACATATATGATGGGTAATCATACTTATGTCAATCAAGGTGGATCCTTAGGTCAACATAATAGACACATGAGCCAGAGTGGATCTTCGAGTGTGCACAATCCAAATACAAGCACTTTGTAGGCCCGTACTATGTTTCCAAAAGTGGAGATACATAAGTTTTATGGAAAGGATCCACTCAATTGGATCAACCAAATGGAGAATATTTTTGAACTATATCAGATTCCACTAGGAAAAAAGGTGACCATGGTAGCTTTGTATCTCGAACCTGACCAATTCGTCTGGTATCGATGGTTATGTGCTCAAAGGAAGAAGAGTGGTTTCAATGTTACATGGACAATGTTCACTAAAGAGTTGCAATTACACTATAGTTCTAGTGTGTCAGATAATTACTTAAGCCAATTAGCAAAATTGAGACAGATAGGATTTGTTAAGGATTACATTCATCACTTCCAAAACCTTTCTCTATGGGTGGAAAATATTACTGAAGAGAATCTGAATGACCTATTTCTTAGGGGTCTTAAGGATCACATTGAGCATGAGGTGTGTATGTTTAATCCTCATAAGGTTTCTGATTTGATGATTATGGAAAGAAGGGTAGAGGAGAAATTTGTTTCAAGTAGGAGACAACATTTCACTTATACCAGAGATCACAACACCTTGGCCCCAACACTCCCTCGGCCAGTTAGATTGAAACCTCAACAAATTGAAGAAAAAAGAGAAAAAGGTTTATATTTTAACTATGACAGTAAATTTGGACCAGGACATAAATGTGTTGAAAAGAAGTTGTTCTACATTGATGGGCCTAGTGAAGATGAAGAGAAGGATGAAGATTAAAAGTCAGAGGTCTTGGTTGAGCCAGAGGAGGAGTCAGGGGATCCTCAGTAAACAATCTCATGCCATGAAATTTTAGGTATTAGCACCCCCCAAACCCTAAAGGTGGTTGGATTCCTAAAAAAACAGAGGGTCACAATGTTGATTAATTCATGAAGTACTCAAAACTTTATCAATCATAAGTTAGTAGTGTGCCTAAACTACTTCATTTATCCAGCTCCTGAATGTCAAGTAATGATTGCTGATGGAGGTATTGTTACTTGTTCTGGAAAATTCCATAGCATTAAGCTTGCCATGGGAGATTACATACTAAATAGTCCCATGTATGCCATTTCTATGCAAGGAGTAGACATTGTGTTAGGGGTTCAACGGCTTACCACTTTGGGAACCATTGAGATGAACTTCCAAGACTTGTTAATGCGATTTCACTCTGAAGGAAGGACTTTTGAGCTAAGAGGCTTAAGAGAAAAATATCCACAAATAGTAAGTTCTCCAGATGCACAAAATGCTAAAAAAGGGTGCAGAGGGATTTGTGGCACAACTATTTTCATTGGAGGCTCATCATTCTAAGGATATTATACCATTAGATATGCAAGCAATGTTGGATACACACTCTATTGTATTTGAAAATATACCAAAGGGCTTACCTCTAAAGAGAGATCATGATCATGCTATTTAGTTATTACTAGGAAGTCAACCACCTAACATCAGACCTTATAGGTACCCATATGTGCAAAAGAGTGAAATTGAAAATATTGTACAAGAGATGTTGGAAGCAAGAATTATCCGTCATAGTCAGAGTGCTTATTCTTCTCCTGTAGTGATGGTACGAAAGAAAGATGACATGTGGTGCATGTGTCCTAATTATAGGGAACTTAATAAGTACACAATCAAAGATAAGTTTCCTATTCCTATAATTGATGATTTGATTGATGAGTTGCATAGTGTTGTTTATTTTACAAATCTTGATCTTTGTTCAGGATACCACCAAATCAGAATCAAGGATGAGGATGTTCATAAAACTACCTTTTGGACACATGAAGGCCATTATGAATTCCTCGTAATGCCTTTTGGACTCACAAATGCACCTTCTACATTTCAAAGTTTGATGAATTCTATTTTTAAGTCATTCATGCAGAAGTTTGTCTTAGTGTTTTTTGATGATATATTAATTTATAACAAAACATGGGAGGAACATTTGCATCATGTAAATAAGGTTTTGGAAACCCTTGAGCAACATCAACTTTATGCAAAGCCCACTAAGTGTTCTTTTGGACTCAAGGAGGCTGAATATTTGGGTCATATTGTCTCTCATGAAGGGGTTAAAGTGGATCCTAATAAGATCAAAGCCATGATGGAGTGGAAGGTTCCAAAAACCCTAAAGAATCTACAAGGTTTTTTGGGGCTTATAGGTTATTACCGAAGATTCGTAAGGCATTATGGAAGCATATCTACACCTCTCATAGCTTTATTAAAAAATTAATCCTTCCATTGGAGTGATTATGTAACCAAAGAATTTGAGCAACTAAAGGAGGCCATGTCCACCACTCCAGTCTTGGCTACTCCAAAATTTTCCAAAACATTCATTGTTGAATGTGATGCATCAAGGGTGGGTATGGGGGCTGTTCCCATGTAAGAAGGCCATCCTATTTCCTTTTTGAGCCATCAATTCAAAGGTAAGAATCTTTCTAAGCCGACTTATGAGAAGGAAATGCTAGCCATACTTCATGCAGTAAAGCAATGGAGACCATATCTCATAGGAAGACACTTTAAAGTGAAGACAGATCATGATAGTCTGAAATACTTCTTAGAGCAGAATTTATCATCTAAAGAACAACAAAAAATGGGTATCCAAGATGTTGGGATATGATTTTGAGATTATATATAAGAAAGGGAAGGAGAATGTAGTTGCGGATGCTCTGTCGTAGAAAGATGAATCAACTGTAGCCTTGTTATGTGCCATATCCATATTACAGGAAGATTGGATAGATGAAGCAAGGTCCGAATGGAGAAATGAACCAACCA
Organism: Taxus chinensis; assembly: GCA_019776745.2. NCBI lineage: Eukaryota > Viridiplantae > Streptophyta > Pinopsida > Cupressales > Taxaceae > Taxus > Taxus chinensis. Next base: position 329,663,934 of record CM034156.1, on the reverse strand, counting down.
CACAAAACCTCATTCATCATCTCCATAATGATCCAAGCATGTCTAAATTTTTTTTATTGAAAGGGGATTCCTTATGGTATAAAGATAGATTATACCTATGTAAGAAATCCACTCTTAAAAAGAGGATTCTATATGAGCTTCACTCTTCTCTAGTAGGGGGGCACTCTGGATTCTTGAAGACTTATTATCGAGTCAAACAATATTTCTTTTGGGAAGGTCTCAAAGGGGATGTCCAAAAATTTGTGGCATACTGCATGGATTGTCATCAAAATAACGGTGAAACAATTCGATCCCCAGGTCTTCTATAACCTCTATCTATTCCTAGCCAGTGGTGGGTAGAGGTTTCCATGGAATTTATCACAGGATTGCCTAAATCTAAAGGAAAAAATGTGATCATGGTTGTGGTAGATAGACTCATCAAATATGCTCATTTTTGTGCCTTAGCACACCCATTTGCTGCAAGCACGGTAGCAACAACCTTCATGGACACAATTCAAAAGCTTCATGGGACACCGAAGATTATAGTAAGTGATCGAGACCCTATATTTACTAGTAATTTTTGGACTGATTTATTCTCATGTTTGGGTACTTAGTTAGCTCATAGATCTTCTTATCATTCCCAGTTTGATGGGAAAACATAAGTTGTAAATAAGTTTTTGGAGGGATATCTCCATTTCTTTACGTCAGATAAACAAGCAAGATGGGTCCAATGGTTGCCACTCGTAGAATGGTGGTATAACACTTCCTTCCATACTTCATATAAAATGTCTCCTTTTTCAGCACCCTATGGGTACCATCCACCATCCATCACATCATCATTGAGAGGAAAACCATGGGTTAGAGTAGTAGAAGAACACATTCAATATTAACAAGAGGTCCTCTCTAGTCTTAAGGAGAACTTGGTCATGGCACAAAACCCCATGAAGCAACAGACTGATCAACATCGCATAGAAATGAATTTTGAAGTTGGTGATTGGGTTATTGTGCAGTTACAACCATATAAGAAAATGTATTTGAAACAAAAAAAAAGGATAACAAAATTTCACCAAAGTATTATGGTCCTTATCAAGTATTGCAGAAGATTGGTACTGTAGCATAAAAATTACAACTTCCACAATCAACCAAAATACATCCAGTCTTTCATGTTTCTTACCTAAAGAAAGTAATTGGATAGAGAGTGTCAACCCAAATAGTGTTACCTGAGATCGATGAGGAGGGGAGATTCATCTTGGAACCTGAATGCATCCTTTAAACACACACTAAAAGATTGAGGACACGGGTTATTACTAAGTACCCGATCAAGTGGAAGAATATGGACAATGAAGATGCAACATGGGAAGAAATGACATTCCTACTGTAGCACCCAGAGCTTCTCAACATTGGGGACAATGTTTCTTTGAAGGGGAAGGGCATGCTATGCCCTTAACCTATTGCTTTTATTAGGATATGAGTAGCCGACTTGTGGCTTACCATATCATTTTATTATATCATTTATACTTTCTCATGGTTAGTAGGTCAGCCTTGGTGTTGGCCATAACATATGAATAGTATATATAGGGGATGTTAGGTAGTAGTTCATCATCATTTAGAGAATTTGAGTCTTATCTTATGGTTTGGAGGTTTCCCCCTTGAAATGGTGATGCTATTCTAATTTCATATTGAGATCATTATTATGGAATATTGTGTTATTTGGTGTTATATTTCTGCTCATGATCTGAATTATACAAGTAATTTCATTACAGATGTAGAGATTATTTAGATTTTTGGTGATTCTTAAATTTTGTTTATGAGTTTTTTTAGGATTTTGGACACTTGAAAAAGATTTTATATTCCCTTGAATGTGCTTGAGCATTCATTAGATCTTGAAGTGTTTGTTTTGAGCATGTTTGAGTGTCTTGGACCTTGTTGCTGGTGTCTTGATCATTTCTTACATACTTGGGTATTTTGGTGTGTTTTATGTTTTTTATGACTGAACTTAATGGTATTATCCAACCCATGGTCATTGTGGGGTGTGTCAAGTATAAAAGTGCATTGTGTATTCTTATTTTCACTAATTGACATAGAGAAGGTGTGAGAGAGCTAGAGGAGGTTGAAGGAGAGATTAGAGGGGTCAATGGAAAATATGAGGAGAGGTGTGAAGGATTGAGGGAGATTTAAGATCATGCATGTGAGGGAAATTGAGCTATTAAGCCCATGGAGAAGAATGATTGAGAGAGTTAGAATAGAGAAAATTAAATAGGGTTTGGTGTGTTTGGAGATGATTTTTGGATCACTATCAATTGTGTAAGAAACATATCTTTAGTGGTCATCTAATTTTATGTGGTTGAGTAGGTGTTTGATCACCTTAGGGTGTAGTAGCCTCCTTGTATAGTGGGTGTTCCTTATGAAGTAGGTGTTTGAAGAGTTTTCTTGCTCCTGTTTCAAGTTAATAAAATGGTATGAAAGAAAATAAGAAAATCCAAAGTATGGGAGGTTTTAAGGCTACATTTTAATGTGTGATGATGATGAAAATGAAATACGGGAAAAAATATCTTGTTTGCGGAGAGGTCAATAACATGCACAACAAAGAGACAACTAGATAAGAAAAAGAAGAGTAGATTAAATAGTGGGTTTCCTGAAAAATTCAGTCCCGAGAAGTGATGAAATTCCTAGGGAGGATGTCAATCCAATTTCATTAAATTATTGATAGAGAATAAAATATGGATAACATGCAGAATATAGTAGCATAAAGATCAAAGATATGCAAAGATAAGATAAGATAAATATATGATAATGATAAATTGAAATAAGAGAAATCAAACCTGATTGGATCGATGGTGATTTGAGACTAATTTATTAAATCAAAATATGTGTAGAAAAAAGATCTGGCACTAATTGTCGGATGCTGGAGATGTCCTAAAACTAATGCAGAAAACATAGGAAAACAAAAGGATGGAAGAAGAAGACAAATGTGATGAGAAAATAATGGATGCAACTCGGGTCAATGGAGGCTGGTGGTAGATCTGGGACAATTGATGGTGAATTATGCCAAAAATAGATATCTAGGATATCTGGTGGGTGGATCGTAGAAACCAAGAGATCTAGGTGTTGAAGGAGGCTGGAAAACAAATAACAGACGAGGCAAAATGGAAGAAATATAGTTGATGTAGATCGGGCCGACAATGATTGGGGCAGGATCGATGGTGTTGGATTAGGGTTTGATGAAGCTTGATGGATGGAAAAATTGCTATGAAGAAGAATCAAGTATGATCAATAGGAAAGAGGATCTCTGAAATGAAGAACAAACCCGCAAGAATGATGAAAAAATGTTAGGGCTCCAAGAAAACTCTAGACTTTAGATCTCCAAAGATGACATACAAGGGATCCTAGATGACTCCTAGTTGTTGGTTACAACTCATAATAAGAGAAGGAAATAAGAAAAACTCGCAGTAAGGAAGAATATCAAAAACTACATCCTCTTGAGGAGGAGGGTAAAGGTGTATTTATAGGTCACCAGCAACCCACTAGGGTCACGTTCAAATGTGGTCAACCATTGATTTGGGTGGTGAAGATGATGCATAAATCAAGACAAGAGGTCCTAAAGAGGAAATATTAGGGTTTCAAGATGTTTAGGTGGGTTAGGGTTACTTGTGGATGATAAAAGGTAGTTAGAGAGTGGAAAGGCATTACATGAGGGTAGATGAGAACCTAGGGAGGATAAATGGGGTGTTTAGGGATAGTTAAATGTTGTTATGGGTGAATAATGAGGGATAAAATAATGATGGGATTAAGATAGGAAAGTGGAAAATTAGATGAATAAATGGAGTTTATGAGGGAAATGGGAATTCCAATAGGAAGAGTGTGTGAAATTTAAATATGAAGATGAAGGGGAGAAAATGCGGGATGGGGGACAAGCGTACCAAATTTTGGTGTCTACATTTGCCCCTTTTTGTCAAGTGGTTTGTGTTAAGAAAACCACGAGAAAAAAATATAAGTGATGAAAGATGGTGGTGGATGTGCTCCCCCTCAAACTAGGGATTCATTACATGAAGGAGAATCAATTACTAGGTCGAAAGAGATAGATGGTGGAAAGGCAACATGAGTGGAAAAATGAGAAAAAGAAGAGAAAGGATGCCCCGAGTGGGTAGTGATATGACCATTGTAGGAAGTAGAGGATAAAAATAAAAATAAAAAATAAAATATGGTGGTGACCTTGGAATCACATTGGTAGGGAACATAACAAAACCTTAACGAAGATGACATTAATGTCATATGGACCTGTGAGCCAGAAAATATCAGTGCAAGATTGAGGGATTCGAATGGGAATCCAATCGAATGGATGAGATAAATATGGCAGGGATCCTTGAAACACATCAATAGGAAACATAACATGACCTCAAAAGAGATGATGTTAATTCCCTATGGATGCATGAGTAACTATAGATCAATGCAAGATGGAGGGAGTCAAATGGGAATCCACTCAGATGGATGAGACAAAGATGGTAGGGATATTGGAAACACATCGGTAGGAAGCATAACATGACCTCAACAGAGATGAAGTTAATGTCCTACAAACCCATGAGATGGTAGAGATCATTGCAAGATGGAGGGATTTTAATGGGAATCCACTCGGATGGATGTGCAATCCATGTGACCAATAGGTCAAATCCAGACATCAAATGTATTCATAAAAATGTGAGGATGGTAAAGACAATGGTCTGAGAAAATGTCGATGGTAAAGGAGTATGCATTATTCTTCAAAGATGAGGAAGCAAAAAAATATGCATCCTGGTGGGATGGAGATGGAAAATATGCCACAATGGTAGGCCTAAGATGAGATATGGTGCCCTAAGAGGGAACATAGAGATGCCTATAGAGTGGGCTATTGGATGTGATTAAAGATGCATGATGAGATAAGATGATAGGAAAAAAGATAGCAAAATGAGATATGCAAGAGAAGAAACAATATTTTATGGGTGACACACAAGTATGAAGTAGAAGAAAAGATAATTTTGAAAAGAGATGGGATGTGGAAAGATAAAATATGAGAAAATAGGGTTGGGTTAATGGTGACCAGGTGAGTCGATAATGATTTGGCTTGGGTTGATGGTGACTGTGCCACTCAATGACGAATAGGTTGGTGTGCATATATAAGTGACAAAGATGATAGACAAGGATATTTTGAATGCCATGATTTTATGATCAAAGAGATCTAAGTGGTATAAAAATTTGAGATTTGGATGAAATGGATGCCAATAGAGGTGGGAGGAAGTGCCAGAGGTCTTGAAGAGCGGTAAGTGCTGAAAACTTAGCCTTTGTTTGATTTTAGTTTTTTTTGTATTTTTTTATATTTTGAATTTTGGATGGGCTCCAAGGGCCAATTAGAGGTGACTAGTTATGGTCATTGTTGACCAAGGGTAAAGCGGCGTCGACCAGGCTAGGGTCAACGTTGACTGGGTAGGATGTAGAATTTGTTGGCAAAAGTGGATTATTTATGATGTTTTTTGATGGTTCTATGCTAATAGATGATTGTTATGTTGATTTTTGTAGGATTTAGACACCTTATACTTGAGAGATAGAGTCCCAACATATTGGGGATGATTATGTTAGATATGACAGATGCCGAGTGGGATCACTTGGAGGCAATTGGATTGGACGGATTCCACCACTATCAGAGGGTGCCTTGAGACACATGGTTTATGATAGTTTTGATAGAAAAATGGAACTGAGGACTAACACATTTTGGTTCTAAATAAGTGAGATGATGATCACATTGGAGGATGTGTATCATATTTTGAGATTTATGATTAAGGGGTCACCCATATTGCCAATTATAGCAGAGGGCCGGATGGGTGCTTTGACACGATTATGTGGAGAAGAGGCCCCGCACTTCACTTTCATATTTGGGATGGTTTCACATCAAGATGCATTATCATCCATTGGCGCTAGGGAACCAGATGATGTGTTTGGTCATGAAGGAGATATCTTGATATGCATTTTCAGATTTAGGTGGGGTGATATTCCGATGGGCATTAGCGGCAGCTATTGTTGAGCACATGAAAATGTTCGCATTCAGAGAAGATATCCTAGCACAAGTATACCATGAGTTATGGATGTTTATTATAGAGAAAATATTTAGATTAGATGTGGGATTTTTATTAAACTACTGGGAATATGAGCTATATCCATGGTGAGGTCACCGGGGCTTCCAAAAATTATAGGTGATTATATAGAGTTGACAGTTGGATTCATGCGATGAAAATATGACTAGGCTCATGGAGATAGGGGGATTGGGGAGAGGATTAGTATGTAGAGAGAATGGGGAGCCTCAATTTTGATGATGTTAAATGAAGGCCATATAAAGGGTTCCCTATATGGCTAGAAATATATATCTAGTTTACAGGTCTAAAGAGGGTGAGATGGGTGCAGGGTAGGAGACAAGAGATGATAGAGATGGTACCATTTCCATGAGTGATGAGGTAGTTTGGGTTAGTACATATGGTTCCTATGGTGTTGATTTGATACAGACAAGATGAGGCCAAGGCGGACCTAACCATTCTAGTGATGGCTAATCCATTGGTGTAGGTGGTAGAGCTAGATGACATAGATGAGAATGATGTGGGAGTTATTGAGGGTTATGTGGAGTGGATGACTTAGCAGTGGGTGACCTATAGAGCTAAGGAGGAAGCACATGAAGGATATGTGATAGTGATAATAAGAGAAGAGGTGGAAGCTAAAGTAGGAGAGGGGGGTATAAGTAGAGCAACAAAGATAACACAACTGTAGGAAAATTCAGATGTAACTCATTAGGAGCAAGATACTATGTGTCAAGAGATACATGATGTAATAGGAGAGAGACCTAACTATCTAGAAATGTGATATATACAAGAGGTAGAGAGAGGCCTTATGGTCTAAATATGGAGATCTAGACACTCCATCGGAGATGACATGAGGAGAGACACATGGAGATGCATAGGGGGCCGGATAGATGGATCTACCTAGTTTTATGACACTGTAGCAATACCACACTCTAGGGGATGAGGCGCAGTACTACAAGCACATAGTGATAACAAGGATACCTGATGCACTGCGATATGCTACATATATGGCGGGAAAGAGGAGATTAGCGGAACAAGAGGATTTAGGGAGCACAATGAGCATGGTGCAGTCAAGGCATTATGGTGGTCTAGATGGTGGATAGGGAGGAGGACAGGGTCCTATGCCAGGAGTTAGAGTCTCAGATTTGGTGTTTACCGATTAGTGGGTAAACATAATGTGTATATATATTTTGATGTATATACATTGAGATAGGGCCTAATAGAGGCATATCAGACATGTACATACATTTTGATGATGATCTATATGATTTTGTCATGAAGTACTATGTTGTGATGAGTAGATTAGGTATATGTGATGGATTATGATTATGTGATGTTTTTTAGATGATGGATGCAAAAAACATTTAGATGGATATAGATGTTGATCTATATATTTGATATGATGTATTTATATGATGTGATGTATTAATTTAGATATTGATGTGATGCATGGATTAAATATTTAGATCAAATTGATGTCATGGATGTAGATGGTAGATATGATTAGTTGTAGATGATGATGTTATTTAGATTATATATGATGTGATGGATTTAAATTTTATATATGATTAGATGGATTTATCTATTAGAGATGATGGTTAGATGTGATATGATTTGATGGTTGATATGATTAGATATGGGAAATGATGTGATGTAGATTGGATAAGATGTGATGGATTGGATGTAGATTAGATAAGATGATGTAGATAGATAAAATGTGACCTTTATAGGGTGACCCAAATAAAAGAAGGACACTTAGAACATAACAAGGAAAACACATAGAATAAATGATTTTGGACTAGATTGGAGGTAAATCATGAAAAGGAATGCAAAAAAATCAATGAACTTATAGCCAATGACAGGTGTTAACATATAACTAACAATAGTTAGTCACATATAAGATCATGAGAGGAAGATGGAAGGTATGATTATGTAACCACTATAGACATGACAAGGGGTTAAGTTGTAGCTTGTATGGGGGAAATAGTTTCTCCTTAGGTGGTTGTCCTAGGTCTATACCCTAGCTCCAATAAATATAGCACAAACTAATTATTGCGAGAAGTTTTCTTGTACTAGGAAAGATGATCACCGTGAGAAGCTTTTTTAGGATGCTTTCTTTTGAATTTTTCTTTTACTTTTGATATTTAGAAGGATAATCAATGCATGAAGTCTTCACTGCCATGATATATAAAGGTAGCCATCCTTCAAGGGAGTGGTATAGAATGATAATTTTTTTGGGTTTTGAATTTTAATTTAGATGACATGATAAAATATGTGATAATTGTCCTTCAAGAGAATAATCTATAATTTCGATATTTTTTGATTTATATGCACAACTGTCCTTCGAGGGACCTGTCTATTTCTTGGATAACATAGTTTTGATATGAGCATCCATAATATTTTTTTGAATTTCACTGTGGAGATGAGGATAGCCAAATAGACCACTTGGGGAGGGGAAGAAATGTATATAAGCTAAACATGTGGACCCTTATCATGGTTCCAGTAGGTAGATAGAAAGGAGATGGATGTAATTATTGAGAGGTTCCCACCTAAAAGGAAGAAACTATCCATAAGGAATATACTATGGGAAGAACCATGGTGCCCATATTCAAGGTCATAGGTAGGATAGTGATGGAAGGCCACATGATTCCAAATAATTATGAAGAGTGATGGAGAGGGATAATGATGGAAATTAGATCATTAAATGTGACTAGGATCACGTTGGTAGGTGTGTTAATACTAGAAAAGATGCAAGTGCAATACATTAAGAGGTTCCATTTCTAGTTTACCATAAATAAAAGTTAAATGATAGGACTAGACCCATACTTGTGCATGATAATATATGGTTCAATCTAGTTGGGAGAAAAATTTCCATGTTGGCTCCTTTTCAGAGTAGTGACATTTTGGTTTTCTTTCAAGACAAGGTCACTGATGTTGAATTTGATTTCTTTAAGATACTTTTTATAGGAAAATTGATTTATTCTTGGTAGATGTGATGATGTTGGAGGGCAATCAAGAGATGTTTTTCTAACATCTCAAGTTGTGCTAGATGCTCTTGGCGATAGTCCTCATCAAAGACAAAATTTTGAATACAAACACATAAGGATGGGATTTAAAGTTTGAGAGGGTGGATGAACTTAGATCCATAGACAAGAGAGAAGGGAGTAGTTCCCATAGAGGTATGGATACTAGTCCAATATTCCTAAAGAGTGAAGGGGATATGAAGGTTCCAATATCAACTTGCCTTATCAATAGTTTTGGCAAGGATGTTGTGGAGATATTTCTTGGTGGATCAGATTGGCCATTAGCTTGTGGATAATATGAAGAATAAAATTTGAGATTGATGTTCAAAGTGTTATAAATATTCTCAAGATATTTATTTTTGAAGGAATTTCCATTGTCTGTGATGATTTTATGAGGAATACTGAAGCAACAAATGATGTTCTCATAGACAAAGTTGATGATTTTGTTAACTTTGGTGGAATAGATTCCACCCACTTAGTGAAGTATTTAGTGGCGGTGAGGATAGGATGATGATGGTAAGAAGAGTATGGATTGATGAGACCAATGAGATTGAGCCCCCATTGTGTAAAAGGTCATAGATATTGACCCAGTTAAGGCCTGGCTAGGGATGTAGATGCGATTAGAATGTTGTTGGTATTCGATGAAATTTTCAACATATTCACAACAGTCTTGTTTGAGGTTGGGCTAATAATAACCCATCAGAATAACACATTTGGCAATGTCCAAACCATTAAAATTTCCACCATAGATACCATTGTGGAATTCTTGGATAGTGCTGATAGATTCATGGGATTTAAAGCATCGTAGCAAAATAACATCAAACCCATGTTTGTAGAGGATTTCTCCAAGGATGACATAGCGATTGTCATGTTGAAGGAATGACCTCATATAATTTTTTAATAGGTCAAAGGGAATTTTGGATTGTGAAAGATAGTGTAAGAGCTTGGTGTACTAGAGGTTAGATTGATTGGTGTCAACAATATTGATGCGAGGAAGCTCATTAGTATTAGATGGTTGATCGATATAGTGGAAAAATAAGAGTATGGATTATTTGGTTGTTTAAATGGATGAGAGATGCAAGGGATACCATGGTGTGTTTTAAGTAATTAGATGAACAAGGGATAGTTAGTATGGTGTATTTATGAAATGAATTGAAGAGAAAGTCGACAATGCCCTTGTATTTTTGAAAAAAATAAGTTTTACATTGATAAAATGATATAATTTGATTGATGATGAGTTGGGAATCACTATATATATCATGTATTTGGAAACCAAGAATGATAGTGGTTTGGAGGCCCAAGATAAGGGATTCATACTCAGCTATTATATTAATACACTCGAATTTGAGCTTAGATGAAATGGGATAGGAGTTTCCGAAGGAGGAATAATGATGATGCCATCACCCACCATTCTCAACACTTAGATCCATCAAAGAACAATGTCATTTTGAGGGGAGGGTATTCATGATTGATGGTGTGGATACATTCATCAGGGAATTATCCTTGGGTAATTTAATTTTTTGGAAGAGGGGCTTCAAAAATCTGATCAACGATATCCTAGCCCTTGATTGATTTTTGAGATATGAACTCTAGGTCAAACTCATTCATGAGCGTGATCCATAGAGTGATGCGATCATTGTGGTAAGATTTGGAATGCATGGTTTTGAGAGGATTAAATCTAGTGAAGACATAGGGTTTGTGATTGAGAAGATAATGGAAACTCTTGGAAGTGGCAAAGAAAAGAGTGTAACACAACTTTTTAGGTTTAGTATAGTGGGTTTCATAGTCATGAAGTGTGCAGATGATATAATAGATGACCTGCTCTGTACCTTGCTCATCGCGGTGTGCCAACATGGAACCCGGAGCATGTTCAGTGGCTAAGATGTAAAGATAGAAATGATACCCCTCACATGGAGGTGTGAGCACAAGTGGGGATAGAATATAATTCTTGAGTTCATTGAAGGCCTGTTGGAAATTGGAATCCCTTTTGAAATGAGTGTATTTTTGGAGGAGATGATAAAAAGGTTGAAATGGTTAGAGATTTGTGAGATGAAGCAGTGGACTAATTGAAGCCAACATTGGAGACTAAAAATATTCTTAATAGTGGAATGAGGAGGTATTTTGAGGATACCTTGGTCTTGGCAGGGTCAAATTCAATACCCCTGCTAGAAATGGTAAAGCTAAGGAGTTTACAAGTTAGAACACAAAAAGCACACTTGGTGGGATTGAAGCAAAGGAATAATCAGATAAGGAACACAACTATATTTCAAGGATAGAAAGATGGTCCTATTGAAATTTGGATTCACCCAAGAGGTCATCAACATAGTCCTCTATGATTTTATGGATGAGGTAATGGAGGATATAAGTTATGGCATGTTGGTAGGTGACCCCTTCATTTTTCAATCCAAAGGGCATGACATGATAATAGAAGGTTACCCAAGGGGTAATGAAATACATGTTATGTTGGTGTTATGGTGTGATAAGGATTTGATTATAACTAGAAAAAAATCCATTAGAGAAAGCATTTCATGGCAGGAGGTTAGGTTGACAAGCTGATCAATGTTAGGAAGAAGAAATCATCCTTAGGGAAAGTGATATTAAATTGTCCAAATTCTATACATATGTGAAGATTTTTAAAGGTGTTGGAAATCGGTATAATGTTATAAACCCCAATGCAGGTAATCAATAGGCTAGATGGAATTGGGTAAAAGAATATGTTGTAATTCCTCTTTAATGAGGAGGGAAACACGAGGATGCATGCAACATAACTTCTGATTAACCAACTTAGCATTGGGGATGGTGATGATGTTATAGATGATGATATTGGGATCGAGGCCTAACATGTGGGCATATGAACATGTGAAGGCCTGGATGTATTTTGAGAGGAAAGAGGTGAAGGATTATAGATCTTATGAGTAAAGATATTGGCCGACTTTGAGGATGCGGGGATCTTGTGAATTCCCTATGTTGATTTCGATGGTGGATTTGTTAAGAAGAGTGGATGTGTTAGAAGATTAGTAATTATAAAGATGAGACTATTACACTCCCATGCAAGAAAGAATGGAGTCATCATCTCTGTATTGAAGAATATCAATGGGAGGGTAATCCTCCATCACCATGTTGGGAAATTTGAGAGGAAGGGATGCAGTTTTACCTTCATCCTAATAGGTTACCGGTCCCAAAGTGATGGTGGAGATTAAAAAAAAGTTACAAGAAAGGGACATAATTTCATCCATGTCCACGGGGTCATTGGATGGATAAGGGTTGGATGAATTGATGTTCATGGGAGATGTAGATGAAGAGTGCATGAGGGAGTTGTTGGGATGTTATTTGAATCCATATCTGAATTTCTTGTGAGGTTTTTAGGATTGGTCAGTGATAAGATCATGCATTCCTTGCTCATAACATCCAAGAATGAATTCCTTAAACATGCAGCGATGAAGGTAGGTGTAAGAGAAGGATTTTCAAAAAAGGAGGTTGAATCCATTGGTGTATATCCTAGTTTGGGGTTTATTGTTAATGTGAGAGGAAGGGTGATCAATTCCACTATAGATAAGCTTGGTTTTCAGATGAGGTGGACTGAAGGAAATGATATCCCCGACATTAGGTCGATACATAAGAGATTTTTCAGGTCTACCAAGTCGATTGGGTGTGGGAAGAGCATTGAGGGTGAGGAGTTAATACTTCCCTAGTGAAAGAAGCTGCATCATAGTGTTAAGATATTCGTCATTAGGTAACTTGAATGCATGTGAAAATGAGCTAGTAGATGCTTCAGATGATGAATCCTATTTAGGAATGAGCACATCATTTGGACAGTAGGTCATGTGGGATGCTTTAAAGGGAGAAAGATCAATGAGGAGTGTATGGGTTTTCACCTCATGATTGTATTTAAGGCAATGATGAAGAGTGGATGGGACACAGTGCATGCACAGATCCATGGGCGTGCAAGTAAGATGTTATATTAGAAATCCCCCTCAACAAAGTAAAAGGGCTCATGGATGAGTTTTTCACCTACGTGGATGGGGAGGATAACTATATCCAACGTATGGAAAATGGTGTCATTGAAGGCTCAAAGGAATGCAGGTGATTGAGTGATAATGGTGTTGGGAAGTTTGAGCTGGTTAAAGGTATGAGATGAGATGGTATTGATTCTAGCACCATTATAAATCATAGATCATTGGATAAAGGTGTCATTGATGTGAATGGTGATGAAGAGGGGAATGCCATGATATTTAGATAGAATGTCAGGGATTTTAGAATCGTCAAAGGAGATGGCGGTGGAGGCTGTTAGAGCTTCGATAAGGGCTACAAAAGATTGAGGCTCATCAATTGTGATCAGTATATGGTGTAAAGCTTTGATGAGAGCTTGTTGATGATTAGGGGAGATTTGGATGAAATCATAGAGAGGCATATTGATGGGGACCTGATGAAATTATTTTACAATGCTCTACTCGATGGAAACATGCTTAAACACCCAAAATTGGGTCATATTCCCCTAACCCCCTTTCAATCAAATAATTCTACACCACACCTAGCCATAACCTCTTTCTATACATTAATATTAATTTAATTAGTCATAATTAAATTAATCCTCATCCTCACACTATTATTATTTTAATTACCGTAATTAAACATATATCCACCTCATCCTAAGACCTATTCTTAGCTATTAATGAACCTAGACTAAGTCTCCACTTAGCCTAACAAACTAGGACTCTTTATAACCCTAAAAATTCATGACCTATTAATCCTCTAACCAATTCCATGATATTATTAATGCCATTCAACACTCTGGACCAAGAAAAATTGAGATCATGCCAAAATTAGCAAAGATTAGGTTATTTTTGGAAACTTGAACCAATTCTCCTTAACTGACGCTGAATTTCCCTCAGTCGGTGCTAGTTCCCTAATTGCCATTAGTTAGGTTAAATAAGATTTTATAACTCTTTGTTCAAGTTCTGAATATGAATTATTTGGCTTACACTTCTTACATTTGCACATTCAAGCGTTCATGTAACCTTGCGACCCGCTAGAGCCCCTCCCAACATTCAGATGTCATTCAATTAATCCACATTATCTCCTAGAGCTCCAGCACACACACTAGGAAGCATCATACTTCCCAAATACTATATTCAATCTGGATCACCACCTTCTATAACCACCATCACCATCCACTTCCAGGCTACATTCAACAAGTAAGTGTTTTCTCTACTTTGTAATTTCTAGTTGCTTAATTGTTTTTATTGAGTTATCTACCATTTATTTTATTCCTGCCTTACCCGGATCTAATCCTCAGTGCCTCCGGCCAACCTTCTGTCCATTTAACCTCCCACACTTTGTCTATACCTTCATATCAACATCTTTGAGTCTTACCAAAAATCCCACAAACCTATCAAAATCCCCATCAGTCTTTGTGCAATCACAAAGAGTGCCCAATTCTTAGTTTTTGACATTACCACCAAATTGCCCCTACTGACACCGGTCACCCAACCAATGTCAGTATATCCTCATAGTCGGCATCAGTCACCTAATCGATGTTAGTCTCTGAGACTGTCAATTTTCCTTAAACCAAAAATCTCACAAATTTCCCAAAACTACCCAAAACGTTGCCTAACTTCACCTAGACTTGACCTATAGTCCCTACCACACATGCAAATCCAAATAATCCCATCAACCTTCCAGAACAACGCCTAACCTTGCATTTTAAGTTAATTTTGTTTATTGTTTTTTATAAGAGACACATAAATCTTGTTAATTACAGTAGGAATCATTGCTTTGTCATTTCTTTTTGCATTAAGTTATATTAAATAGTGGATTTACAACCATCTAGGAAGTACCAGACTTCCTGGAACGAGAATTTGCTAGGTAGTCCACTGCCATATATTATTTAATATTCTCTTGTGGTCTTGTTGTGATTTACATGTAGTTCCTCCTAGCCAAAATGGATCTCTTGCCTTTAGTTTGATTGAAAGTATACAATGCACACAACACCTTCTTCCATCTACATACCACAAGTATTCCTCCTATGCCTATTACCCTTATCTATTTTTTTGTATTACTTTAAGGTAAATTTTTTTGGAAAACCCAGTGGGACCTTATTATTTGGGTTCTTTTGCATTTTTCATTCTTAAGGAATATTTGTGTGTCTATTTTATTTCGGAAGAGTACACATTAAATTTTATCCCTAGGAACATTCTTCTTATTCTACTTGTCTAAGTGAAATTCATATTTTGGGTTAAAAAGAACACTTATTTTTATTATGTCTTGCATTTAGTGAAGGATCACCCTCTTGACCTATTCTCTATTTTCTTCATCCAATTTTACTTTTGATTTAGGCTGAAAAATATATGCATTTCATCCTGTATATGTTGCATTTAACTCGCTTAAATTTATTTGCAACCTATATACTTGATGTCATGACCAGTTGATGGTTGGTGGGAATTAAGCGTAGCTCACTTCTTACACACACCCAAAACCAAATTACTAAAACAAATTACTCATTACTTAAACATCTTCCTTCTCGACAATTATTGTTAATAACTAATAATCAGATTAGCGGTGGATCCAGTTGGTGTTCTATCCAGTCATCATATCAGAGTTGTACCACACATACCGAAAGGTATATCAGGTCCATTTATCTAAAAAAAAACCTAAAACCAGCCATATACTTCTTATAGGGTACCCCCATTGACAAAAAATCTATTCTACTTACAGTCAATTCTAAATGCATAAGCCACATAACATAAAAATCTTTTACCTAGGATTTGGCATGTTTGCTAGCTTTTTCTTGATTTGTGTTTTGAGTTGTGAGATCATTTCATCTATTTTTCTTTCTCTACATACTCCACAATCATAATTGGTGTATTATGACTCTTTCTGGGTGTATTAGGACTTATCATTTCCATACTCAGTTTGTGGGTTGGTGTTTATTTGGTCTTAATCACTTTAAAATTAGAAATTTCATCATCTTCTCAAATTTTACAGTAATCGGCATCGGTCCAACAACCACCATCGATTACCTCTTCATACCAACATCGGTTGATTAACCGACATTGGTTCCCTACTGTTTTGGTTATTTTTCCCAAAATAGTATTCAATTCACATTTAGATATTTTTTGTATCTTGTTTCTGTCACTCATCACCTTCCCGAGTCTTTCTTACCATTAGTAGAGTTCAGGTCCACCTGATTTACATTCTTCATCTCCATTTTTTCAAATATTTCATTTATCCATAGTAACTAGTGTCGGTTTAGTGACTGGCCTCAGTTACCTCATCATACCAACATTGGTTACCCTACTGACATCGGTCTTTGTGTTTTTATTTTCAGTCAAAACATTGACCAATTCTTATTTTCCATATTTCTTCTATCATCTTTTTCTATGTTTCTGCACCATTAGCAGAGCTTAGATCACCTATATTACCAATATTCACATGGTTTTGACTCGCAGACAAGTTAATTCCCTAGTATTTCATGCCAGTCATTAGTCGTTACCCCCTAGCCCATCACAACCATCTATTTCTTCACCTATGGACTCCTACATACCGCCCTTGGTACCCATAAGTGATGAGGAATTTGTGAAATTGCTCGATCATAATATCACTGCCCTGTAGTATTATTTATCCCATTCTTCCAACCATGACTCGTCAGGTCAACATGTTTTTGCGATGCCTACCTCCATGTCTCTCATTATTTCCCCCACTTTTGTATCATCCAGTACTAGTGTAGTGTTACCCACTCTAGCCTCATCACCCTTCATATATTAGATTGACCCTACATCATTGATATCTGATGTACCTATTACATATATCACAGCTATTATGTCCATCATCCCTATGAATTCGACCCCTCCATCATCTGCGGATATTAGTGTAGGGATCCCTACTTCGCAACCTCTAGTTACATCGACCCCTTTTCAAAGTTTAGTCATGTCTATCCCTACCACTTTGCTGCCTATCTGTACAAGGGTCTCAGCCACCACACATCACCTACACCTCCCATTCATGGTATATGCCATAATCATCTGCCACTACCTATATGCCCCCTTTTTAGTTCACTTACTCAACACCTCCATATACTGGTATGCCACCTACATCCTACTTATCATATCCACCTCCTTATACCGTTGGAGGTGTGCCTCAATCAAATCCAACCACATATTTTATCAAGATGATTATGGACAAGATATAGACCTTAGAAGCATCAATTTCTGGCTCTCACAATTCTCTAACTTATGATTAGATTTATAATCAGCCTATTCACCCTTCTATTCTGATTCATCTATATCCTACACATTGGAAAATGCCAAATTTTAATCGATTTAATAGCAATGAGGATCCTCAAAAACATTTTTAATCTTTTAAACACATATGTTATCTGATTTCCCATGATGATTCCTTGCTTATTCTAACTTTACCAATGTCCTTGATAGGGCCTACCTTAGACTCATATAATGATTTATGTTAGCACTCTATATTTTCATTCAACCAACTAGCCCAGGCATTTCTCAATCATTTCTCCATCAACATTGTCAAGAAGGTTACCATGAACGACTTGTATTCAATACACTAATATGAAGACGAGTCTACCATAGATATTTTTGTGTGTTGGCAAAGCCTTATTAATCAACTTACTTTCCAAGTGCCTCAAAATAAAATAATAGAGTTTCTTACTAGGGCTTGTGATAGACATATCAACCCAACTCTCAATGTGCAAACCTTCCGAATGTTTTATGAGGCATTCACAATGGATTGAAAACTTGAAACTTGTGCTATTAAAGAGAAGAAGTTATAATTACGCAACAAGAGCACTCCCTTCAAACCAAATGACTCTTCCTCTTCTTTTAAACAACAAACCAATCATCCAAAGCCTAAGGAATCCATCAACACGGTGGTTCTGGAACCTAGTCCATCTCATCCATCTAGCCAATGAAAACCACCTTCTACTCTTTCTCATGTTCATAATTTTTAATATAAGTATAAATCAATGACGATATACACCCATAAGGGAACAATAATCCTTTGTGGTGGATAAATTTATTTAAAGCATGGGCTATAATCCTTCCACTGATAAAACCACATACTGGTTTTGATCCATTTCATCTTTTTCCCACATGGTATAAAGAAAATGACTATTGCAACTACCATCAGGTTAACGGTCATAGTGATGGCAACTGTAAAAAACATTCAAGAGTATTGTCTAGGAGATGTTAGATAATGGAGATATCATCCATGACAATCCTAATGCTTAGGAAAACAAAAACTTGTAAATATTTAAAAATCCTTTCCCAAATGACAATTAGTCATCAAACCAAATGGGTGAGACATCTAACACCAATGTTCATGAGGTCCATGTAGTCTTCGACAATATTCTTGTATCTTTTGTGTAGTTATCTCTCATCCCCTCTATTAACGAAATCCTTACAGGAGATTTGATATCCAAGGAAGAGCCTAATCCTTCTACTCCTCTACCCACAAAGGAAATTCTCACATTTATCCCTTAATATATAGAAGATCTTACCTCATCTATGTCCCAATTCACTGTAGAGCCTATCACACCTATTCCTCTATCCATGGAGGAACCAACTGCATCTACATCTTTTCCTACCATTGAAATTATATTTCCTATGAATCTACCCAAGGAGGAACCCATTTCACTTGTGCCTCAATCCAAAATGAGACTGACCCTATCAACCTTTCTACCCAAATAATATTTTATATCATGTGTTTTGTTATATCCTTTTCCCATTGAGGATTCAATTGTATCTCTTCTTCCTGTGAGTGATGCTTCACTAAGGGTCTTCTATGATCCTCTAAGTCTTCTAGCATAACTCTTACTAATAGAGTCCAAAGTAGAATCCTTCCCTGTGTCACTTAACTCAGAGTTTTAGACATGTGTCATAACTCATTCATCACTTTCTAAACCAAATAAATTCTCATGTTTGGTAGACCAGTTGGATTATGTTGATCACACCATGCTCTAGGGGTTCTTGCGACTCCCATTATCTACTCAAATTCAAAATTTTCCCATAGATAGATCCACCATTTATCTGAATGTATTCTAGTCAACCAAGATTGCAAAACCTAAACCATTCATATCCATTCCTTCTTCATCAACTTCACCTTCACCCCAACCTTCAACTACACCTAAATCCTTATCAACATCAAAATATTCAACTAAACCAACTGCTACATTGGGGCTCCACCCTATGTCTAGCCTAGTACATTCCGCCATCAAATTAGACCTTATTACTACATAACCGTGCATCATGAAGTCAAGTTTTTTTCCTAAGAAGAAGCCACATTCTCCTAGGCCTTATTCACCCTTATCTCTTCCATTGCTCTTAGGCCCACATCCATAAACCTTGGCTAATAAACCACTTCATAAATGAAAGTCTAAGGTACAAAAACCTACATCTGCACCTTTACCAACCCCTTTTCCCATGCCCTTACTTCTTCACCAAAACAAACCCCACGTGAAATAGCCAACAACCACACCTTTACCATAATCACACCTTTAACCTACATCTTTACCTATACCTTCATCACCACTTCAACCCACATCCATACCTTTACCTGCAATACATTTTCCACCCGTACCTACCTCCTCATCTTCATTTCCCTTTTTATATACATCATCTACGTTACCTGCTACCACACCACTACTAACACAGTCACTTTTACACTAGCTCTTAAAATTTTCTTCATCTTCCTCATACCCTTCTACCTCACATGCCCCACCCGCACCTTTACCCAAGAAGGTGCAACCTAAATCAAAACCAAAAACAAATTCTTTTTTACCTACCAAAAAGATAACTCCACCTACACCACCTCAATCAACACCTATTTCATAGCCATCACCCATGCCTTAAACCAAACCCACTTTGACTTCACTTTGTGATCCATTAACAAGATCCTATGCTAATGTCCTTGCTAGGTTGTTAGAAACCTTGACTATCACATTGAATCCCATAAAACCTAAACTAGCAGGGTTTGCTAATACTAAGATCTTTGCAGATCATCATTCTCCAAGACATGATATTGAGGATTGTAAGGCACTTACAAATTTTCTCCTTCAACTATCTAATGAAGGAAATCCCCTTAGAAGAAGATGACCAATTAGATGAGTATGTCATTCCCCCTTCACCTATCATCATACGACCTAAACCCATAACTATTCAATGGCCTTCACCTCTACCTCCACACCCCTCTTTTCCTCCTCCGACCTTTTATACTAACATGACCTAGATTAAAGAGCTAGCCTAATCCCCTTTGAAATGCAATCCGGTCATAATAATTTCACAAGGTTCTTATCCTGCACTACATTTTTGTCCATCATGTAGTTATACCTTTCATGACTCATCTCCCTCCCTTCCTTAGATCAATATGGTTTGAGTTGTTGATCATGCATAGAAAGAAAAAGTAAAAGAGATGATAGGCAACCCATCCAATACACCTTTAACCAATATCCCATATGTAATTCCACCCAAAATAACCATATGTGGAATGACCTATCTGATTTTTGATGGTGTTAGACATCACACCATGATAAACAAACTCCATCAATCACCTTTAAACATGTCTTTGTATGACCTCATCCAAACCTATGAATCTCACCGATGGGCCCTTCTTGAATTCCTCTAAACCATTGAGGTACTCCAAATGACCCTTCACCCATTTCCACCATTTTCACCACTCATCATGTGGCTTCTCTTACTGCTTCACCTAAGACCTTGATTCCCATTACCACTCATCATATTTCTGTTGTAATTTTCTCTGACTCAGAAATTACTCCTTTCAATTCATAGGATCTAGAACCCACCCTCTTCATCTTTGTCTACATTGATGATACTCACGTACAACACATTATGATTAATGGAGGTGTGAACATCAATATCATTTATTCCCGAGAATACGGAAAAATATGCATACATTCCCATTACATGCATACTAACCCAGTTATGTTGCACTCATTCAATGATGCCATAACCACTACCCTCAGAAGTGTCACTCTCCATATCCCTATGGGCCCCCACACCATTCCTAAATTGTTCTATGTTCTCGAGGGGGAATTCCAATATAATATGCTGCTGGGATGACCTATGATTCATGCCATGGGGTGTGTACCATCAACTTTACATCACTACATAAAGTTCAAATATGAAGGACATACTTATACTATTCAAGAAGACCCTTCTCCTTTTAAAACCTATAACATGTTGTATCGACCTAATGATGTCCTTATTCGAGTTAATGAATCTACCATCGCCACTTCCTCCCCTACTTCCGTTGTTTCTTCATATTATAGTACTGCTACTATCTCTTCTACCACAACCACTACCTCATCTACTACCACTACTACCTTATATTCTACAACCACTTCATCTTCTTCCACTGCATCTTATACCACTTACACTACCATGCCTTCATCAACTAGTAGACCTCTCACCACTACTACTGCAACATCAAAATTTAACCCTTCTTCTCCTTCTTCTTCCATTCCCACCACCTAAGTACCTAATATATGACCCTTTGGAAGGTGTATTTTCAATGCCTTACATTGGGGGAGTACCACCTGTACTAATATCGACATGCCTTCCAAGACTCCTGTGAAGAGTATGGAAACCTTCATCAACATCCACATTATGACCATTGTGTAGGAGAAATATTTCCACATGATCCCCCTCACCTGTGCACTAACTTAACATTCAGGGGACTTGATACTTATTCCTATTCACCCAAATTGCCTACTCAAAAAATAAATTTTCCCTACAAATTTCGTTACCTCACCAATCACCATTTCTCCCCCACCTTTCTTTATCATTGTTCTTAGAAAGGATTCAGATTTGGTCTTTATGAAAAATTTCATCACACAGTTATTCCTTGTACTACCAAAAAACATAAGGACCTCCATGGTATCAAATTTTCTAAACCCCCTAATCATAAGAAGGAAAGAGTCAACATCGTAGAGGAAGATGAATCTTCTTCACCTTCTTCTCCTTCTTCACCTTCTTTACCATCTTCACCTGTTGCACTGCCATCACCTATGGAGTTAATAGCTACAAAATCTATACCTCCTAACCTTTTTTTTCTTGAACACCATTTCCTTGGGACCCCTGACCTATCATCATGATGGCAAGGTATTCTCTTCCCTTCTCACTTATTTACCCTGACATGTTCGGAGAATACACATCTTCTATCAATGTTTTTCAATGTCAAGATGATGATTCCATTATCACCTATATAGTGCGGAAGATTCTTACATTCACCAGTCATTACCTTATGAGACACAAACTATATTAAATGAACAGACCATAGAGATCAACATTAACACTCAAGATGACCCTCACATGCTGAAGATAGGCCAATATTTAGATTCCACTGAACAGGAATCCTTCACCTCTTTTCTCTAAGATCATAGAATTTTTTTTTCTTGGTCTTATGCCAATATGCCTGGTATTGACCCAAATATCGTGGTTCACAATATCATTACTATTCCTAATAAAAACCATATGAAATAGAAGTTGTGAAAAATGAATCCATGTATTTCTCTTCTTATGAAAGAAGAACTCTGATGCCTCCTTTAAGTTTGCTTCATTCTGCCCATTGACTATCCACAACAGATCTCTAACATTGTACTTGTCACCAAGGCAAGAAGGGGACTCTGCATCTACATAAAATTTTGGAACATTTACCTCACTTTCCATAAGGATGACTTTCCGTTACTTAGTATAGACTAACTTATTGATCTTATAGCTGACCATGAGATGTTATCTCTCATGGATGGGTTCTCAGGTTATAAAAAAATATTACTTGCATCATAATATCAACATAAACTCACCTTCATCACCCCTTAGGGGACTTTCTATTATCCCATCATGCCATTTTACATGAAAAACATTGGTTCCAATTATCAACACATGCTATGACTTATATCTTCCATGACATTATGCATGAAATATTGGAAGATTATGTCGACGACCTTCTTCGTAAGTCCAAAATTTGTGCCGAACACCTCCCCATTATAAGAATCATCTTCAACCACCTCATCAAATACTACATTCACCTTCAACCAAAGAAGTGCATCTTTGCAGTCCTCTTCGAAAATCTCCTTGGTTGCATTATCTCTTTGTGGGGCATTAAAGTAAATCCCATCAAAATCAAGGCCATTCTAGAGACACCCCCACCCACTAACCTCTAACAACTTTGTAGTTTTCAAGGAAAATTTCAATCCATTTGATGCTTTATTTCCCAACTTTTTGACCAAATGATCATCACCCTTTTCATCAGTTTCTTAAAAATGGCATGTCTCCTTCAATTGGAATGATGAGTGACACAAAGCCTTTGAAGCATTGAAGAAATACCTTCTTCAACCGCTTGTACTCATCCCACCTAAAGATGAAAAACATTTCTACCTATACATTTCTAGCTACAAACCATTCCTTGGGTGTCCATGTTTTCTCACTCGTTGCGATGAGAAAGACAGGTAGAAAATAGTTTATTACATAAGCCATACACTTATATACTATGAGACTAGATATACCCATGCTGAAAATATTTTCCTATCCTTAGTATTTGTTGCAAAAAAACTTCACCACTACCTACTTAACCATAAAACCTTTGTCATCACTAACATCAACCCTTTACATTACATGTATGTCAAACCTTACCAACATCAACATACCTCATGTTGGCTCATGCTCCTTGTATACTTAGACCTAGAGTTCATTCTTTAAAATTCTATCAAGGGAAAAACTAGTGTAGATCAACTTATAGATGCTCTGGTTCTCAAACACCAATCTTCTAACTTTAATTTCTTGATGAATCTATCTCTACCCTTTCCATCGATGATTTTCCTATAGAACCTATCATTCACCAAATGAATTTCTTCTTTGATGGTTCTAAATTTAAACATGAAGGTGGTGCAGGAGTAATCCTCATTCCTCTAGATGATGAGCCTATGCATTTATCATTTAAATTAGATGTTGAATGCACCAATAACATCATTGAGTATGAAGCACTTGTCTTAGGTCTTAAAACTACCATCACCTTAGATGTTAAATCCATTAATTTCCTTGGTGATTCTCAACTAGATGTAAACCAAGTCAATGGAATATACCAATGTCGTAATGAGATCCTTAAAAAATATAAGTTCCATGTCAACTTACTTTTGACCACCTTTGACCATTTCCTCCTTCAAACCACTCTTTGATCCACCAAAAAATTTGTAGATACCATGGATTTTCTTACCTCACAAATATCAGCCTCACCTTATGACTCAAAAATATTTATCACAATACAATGATTGCAATCACCTTCCTACATCATTCATGGTGTTAATTTTGTGGGATGTATTAAAACTGACCCACATGACATTTTGTATAATCAATACACTGACTACCTTTCCCTTTCAATGATACCTCAATACCTCACTCACAATGATCAACATTCCTTCCTCCACAAGGTCTCCAATTACATCGTTATGGGAGGTCTTCTCTATAAACATGGCTTTAGTGGTATCCTACTCACGTGCCTCACTAGTTGTGACATTTCGTACACCATTAAAGAAATACATGATGGTATTTGTGGTGGAAATTTCAATGGCCAGGATTTTTCCAAGCGCATCATTCATCTTAGCTATTACTAGTCAACCCTTAACCAAGACTATTGTGAATACGTCAAACATTGTGTGAAATGAAAAAAACATGCTAACCTTCACCATATTCCTAGTCATGCCTTACAAGTTGCTAGAGACTTTTGGATTTTATCTCAATGGGGTTTAGATCTCATCAGAGAGATTAATCCTCATTCTTCTCAATGTAATCAATGGATCATCAAAACAACCAAATATTATACTAAATGGGTAGAAGTTATCTCTCTCATTTCAACTAAAGCTGAGAAAATATGGGAATTCATCAATCACCACATCATTTGTCACTTTGGTTTTCCTCATCTCCCTATTAATGAAAATGGAAAAAAAATTGAAAACAAAAACCTACACAAACTATGTGATACCTTTGGCATTCAACTAAGTTTTTCATCACCATATTACCCACAGAACAATGGACAATCCAAATATTTGAACAAAACCCTAAAAAAATTCTTATGAAAGTCGTCGATGATACTAGAAAGGATTGGTATACACACATTCCTTTCACCTTATGGGCTTACCATACTAGCATTCATACCTCTACCAATGCTACACCTTTTTCTTTGGTTTACGACATAGAGGCCATCTTGCCTCTTGAAATCCAAATTACATCCATTCATATCTCACTAAAATATATGCTATTTGATGATGAATTTCACCAAGAACATTTGGCACAACTTGAGCTATTAGATGAATGATGTTTAATTGCTCTCGACCATCTTCAAATGTACCAAAAAATTATCAAAAATGCCTATGAAAAACATGTTCATGAACACACTTTCAAGGTCAACAATCTTATTCTAAAGAAAAATCAACACATACCAAAAGAAGAGAAAAAAAATGGGGAAATTTTTCTCCTAATTAGCTTAGACCCTATATTGTTACCCATGCCTACGGATCAGACACTTATCGTTTATCTTCTCTTGAAGGTAAACCCAAACCTGAGCCCCTTAATGCCTTACATCTTTGACTGTTCTACTATTGAATAAAGTACTACATTACTTTATGTCACCTATATGATCATACCTTGAGAGAACCTCTCCTACATTTACCTATTTTAAGGACCAACAAATAAACTAGGATTGTGTGATTATCCACCACCTTTTAGTCTTGTATTTAATATGAGTACCATGGCTCTACTCATGGCATGATTCTCATGGATAATTTTCAGTATTTTTAGGATGGAATCCCATGGTCGTTCATCACTGAAAACATATCTTTCATAGTTAAAATTTGCATGATATGGTCTTACCTTCACAAAAGAGTCCTATCCTCCTTCATAGTCTTTTCCACAACTTCAAGTGCAAAATAAAAAGCAGAAAAAAAAACATGGGATAACCAAAACTCAGTTCATTGAGTCAAGCTTCTCAAAAATAGATGAATCCCTCAAAAGAACATCTACTTCTCTTTCTTGTTGCTATAAGTAGACTTCTCCCTCGAAGGACAATTATAAAAATACAACCTTATATTGTATTTAGTCTATCCAAAAATAAGACTAATATGTACTTATCAAATAAAATAATTCTAGAGCTTCCCGCATCGATCAACTTCAAGAAGACCTCAAGGAGAACTTATTCATCCTAGTATAGACTTCCCACATCGATCAGTCTATATATAAAAAAAATAAAAGAAAAGAAAGTCAAGAAAAATACAAAACTTTTGGTCATGGACTTGCCTATTCTAGTTTTGGGTATCTTGCAAAAGGGGCATGCCTTATCCCCACAACAATGTTATGCTAATAAATAAACCCTTCCACCTTACCTATTGTTTTATTATCTTTTAAACTAACTGAAGGGATGAAGCGTGTACTTTACACATTGTAATCAAGTCACTTATTTAACCTTTAGACCTACCACATCATGCGGTGTATTTATAGGGAATTAAGTTCACTGAGTATAAGGATATGACATTTAGAGTCTTTTCCAACTTAGGGCATTTCGCTTCATGTTCAGTTCACTCATTTGTTTACTTATTTATTCTTCTACATAGGACAAGAACCTTTGAACACTTAGTTTCTAGGATTTATTCTCCTTTCACCTACATTTACATCCATAATCTACTTTAATCAACTCATCTTACACATCCTACAACCTATAAAAAACCATGCATAATCAACCAAGACACAATCATGCCTAATCAACCTAGAAACAACCATTATTAATCAACCTAGACATAACCATGCCTAACTTACCTTACCTCACCCACCTACTCACATACGTCATCTTATTCTTCCCTATCCTATGGGAGAACTACATTAGACCTGAGGCCCCTTTCACAAGGGATGTGTAGGTAGCACTCTTAGGGAATAGTGGTTATTTGAGGTTAGACTCAGTAACTCTTTTACCCGTCATCATTTTCCTCATCAAATAGCTAGTTCCCATGAAAACAATAATGTGGAAGGTGACTCACAAACAAAACCAAACACTACATAAGCTACACTATCATTTATTTTCCATAGTACCCATAACTTGGAAATTAAATTGAAACACATCACATTTAAACACGGCTAAACATATCATTTCCATACAATCAATACAATGAAAATTAAACCATTCAAAATCATATTTTCACCATGTCTAACATCTACATTTTCATGACATCAATACCAGTGAAAATAAACCTCACTCAATCACATAACCTAAATCACACCTACTCATCTAGTTTCAATAAACACTAGAGAAACAGAAATTAAACCATTTAAACCATTCATTCAAAAACTATATAGACTCAACCATTCATAATCACCTAATTTCCATGACATTGATATAATGTAAATACAATTCAAATATATATCACTCACACAACCCATGTCTAAAATATTTATATTTCCATCACAACATACACTTACAAATTTTTGACTCAATCATGCCTACATCAGACTCAACCATGCCTAAATAACCTAGTTTCCATAACAAATTAAATTGGAAATGGAAACCAAACCATGCCTACATACTAATTATCTCATGATAACAGTACAATGGAAATAAAATAACATCATATATAAATATAATCATCAATCTATACATCAATAGTTTTGTATATCAATACATTGAATATATAGGTATAAACATAAGTATCTCAAAAACTCTCATATATAATGTCACCTCTTCAACATGTGAGGCTGGTTGATACCTATGCTAAAATATCAAAATATAATATCATCTCTATCTCACCCCTTTGAGGCACCAACACCTCTGCATACTGTCACTCTAGTACCCTCATTTTACTTCATCCTCCCATGAACTAGTCAACTCCCTCTGGCCATGCCTATGAGATTGGTGACTACCTATCATACTGGTACTATGATTCCTCTGGCTGGCTATTTGTTCGGACCGTATGCTCAGCATATTTCGTCACTTGAAGACTAACATCCAGTAACTTATCCTGATAGTACCTATCCTTGACCACAACATCTCTATACATGTCCATCACTATTACTTGGGGAGAATCCATCACTTGCGCCCCTACCTGTGGACCATGTTGCCTATACTAGTGATTTTTTCCTTGCTATCTCTAAAAAGGGACCCTTTCTCAGTGCCTATATTTATCCTAATAGGACCCTGTCCCATTACATGGTGCCCGTGCATCTACCTATGAACATATAATGCAGTCACTTATGCTCATGATATGGCCATAATTTCCCCATGTAGGGTGACTATCTAGGAATGTAACATTGTTACATGTGCACATACAACATTACTACCTATCCCCCATTTACTGTTGGTGCCTACGTGGGAGCTTGAGCCTGTAACTCAGCTACCTACCCCCGAGAGGGTGGCCACCTGTGTCCTACGCTTGTGTGATATGTAACTATAGTGGTAATGACATGTCCATATAAGTGTGTCCTTCTACACTATGAATGTGGCCAAGTCTGGTTGGCCTAGCCTCAGTGGTGCTACCTATAGCTAGAGCTATCCCACCAATGCCAATGTGTACATCAGTAACACCTACATCATCAACATATGGCTATCCACAACATGCTCCTCCTTCACTGTAGAATCTGTATGGATGTGGTGGAGATAATGGTCTCTCCATATCATCCATGTGGTAGTACTCTGGAAAAGGTGGAGGCACATCATGCCCGTAGCCCAAATTTCTCGTCTAACCTGGTCCACCGGGTATCATCTCGTAATCCCTAGGCCTTTTTCCTTGTATCCACCTAACTAAATGCAACCCTGCCAACTCCACTGCCATACCTCCATAAGACAGAAAATCAACATATGACCACCATATAATATCCAATCTTGTCAGGCCCTAAAATACATGCTTGTAGTATAAAACATCTCGTGTAGCCTCACTACGGCTCTCAGATGTGCTCCTACTCAACACCTATCTCACGAAAAATAGACCTATATAATCCTTCTTACCATTCCTATCAGGGAAGGACTATTGGACGTAGACACACTATGTGCTCATAATCACAACAGAAGTGTAGTAGATAGGTGCAATAAACATTGAATCTCCAAATCCTCTGATATGATCATAAATCCTTCTATGAAACTGAACTAAAAAAGATGGGTACACAAGAAAATAAAACTCAGTCCTCAATCATATCCTGTACAAAACCCCCATTATTTCCCAGGGGATATCTCCCACCCTCTGAATCAGGAAGTGCATAGCACCCACCTGCCTCCATCATAAATATTGCTAATCTTGTCTCCATGAGGATATGCTACACACATATCCCCATAACTAATGCTAGCACTGTGATCTCTTAACTCACCCATTACCTCTCCAAACACCACAACTAAGGGCTCAACTGATGCATATGATGAAATATGATATACTGGCTCCC
The DNA here is from genome assembly GCA_019776745.2 of Taxus chinensis. Taxonomy (NCBI): domain Eukaryota; kingdom Viridiplantae; phylum Streptophyta; class Pinopsida; order Cupressales; family Taxaceae; genus Taxus; species Taxus chinensis. The sequence goes on along the minus strand of CM034156.1, from coordinate 329,634,393 downwards.
CTAACAATTTAGCAAATGCACAAACTCCTGTAGATATCCTACTTGCATAATCGTCATTTTGTTGATAGGAAAATGAAAGGTATTGGTCGCTGAATACCATCTATTGATGAGAGCGACCATCAAGTTGTGGTCTAAGACAATCCATTTGTATCACCTCATAACACTAAGCTGAACATCCTACATATTCCTCCACTCCTCATCTATAACACTTGGCCGCATCTATACCAATAGAGGTGGCACCCTATCTTGCATCATAAGTTGCTACTTCACTTGTATTATCACAAATCAACCATGTTAATCAATTGAATCTTTTGATTTTCTACCTAATCTAACCCAACCCAATACCTACTTATTCCCTTATTAATCTACTCATTTTCATCAAATTGTTATTTGTCCCTTAAGTATACCTAGGCATTCACCTATACACTATCTTTGTTTCTTCTATTTTCACCTCATCACCTATTTTCCTTAAATTATTTCACCCACCTTACTCCTATGTTCAAATTTTGACCTATATTATTAATCATTCGACCCACTATCCCATACCTCACCCACCCCATACTTTATCACATAGCCCTACTATACCCTATTTTACCTACCTTAGTCCCAACCCACCCCTTCCTTACTTTTTTACCTTCCCCAACCCCATTTTCCTATACTTGGTCACATTTCACAGTGACTAGAATCGGCTCCCCTGACCAGTTACAAGTCACCCTGTCACCCATCTAAAATTTTCTAAGTCTACCGACACTCGACCGAACCTAGACCGATCATCAGTCACTGGTTCAACCCTAGACGCCAAACCCTGACGTCCCATTTTTACAAAAAATAAATAAAAATACCTAAAAACCTACCACAAACTACCCACATCTCACCCACATTCATTCACCAACCATATTTAACCTTCATTTGGCCCTCCCCATGCCCAATTTCATCATTTTTTACCTAAATTTTCAATTTCATTTTTTTAATCCCAAATTCGATATTTTTCTACCTCAGTTTGATAAAAAATAGATAAATGGATTTCCAATCCTACCTCTACTCATGCCTATGTCGTCCATGGTGGGATCTCTAGATCTCTACACAAGCAGTCCTCTTGCACACCCTCTCGTGCGACTCATCCATACCAACCTCTAATCTCTCATGCTCTTGACCAATCAAATCTCACCAATCGATTCACCTGGGCCCATTAATCGCAATCCAATCACCCACTACCTGATCAGCCAACTCAACCCAAGGAATTTATTTTGTTCATTTCTCTCATCAAACAACTCTTTCTCCATTTTTTTCTACCAAAAGTAGAAACACACAAATGAATCCATGTCAAACATGGATTTCACCTATTATTACCCCTAATACAACTTGACTGATGCACAGGTCTCATGTCCTAATTGACTGCCGACATTATTTACCCTTACCAGTGTCGTTTCACCTGTAATTGGTGTCAGTCACCTTACCACCCATCTTATGCCTCATTTACCCTTAATTTTTCAACATTTGATTACCATATTCTTACAACCATTACCTCACCGCTAACCTTATACACTTACCTAATTGCCTTATTACCTAATACCCAACAACACTATCAATTGGGACATGTAATTGCCTCTGCCAGGTCCTTGCCTATGGCCTTACCTATCAACCCAACCCAAACTTTCACCTATTTTACACTCAAATTTTCTTTCTCGTTATATCTTGTGAGGAACGCTACTCATGTTTTTTAGCCTATTGACCTTGCCTTGCCTAAATTCATTTCGTTTATATAGACCCAAACCTTTTTGGTACTCTGGAACATACCTATTTCCCGTTCTTTGTACCTATCCTCATGCTGTGTTATCCAAGACTGTATCTTATACCTTGGATACCTATGGACCACATCAACCTTGTTTGGACAAACTTATCAAACTTTGATGATGTAGAGTTCGCTGAGCTCTTCAGCCTAGTGCCTTGTCACATTGTACACATGTGTGTGTGCATTTGAACTGGCCCTCACCTATTACCTACACCCAAAATAACCATTTCCCATGCACTCATACCCTACCTTATTTTTCACCACCTACCATTTTATCAAACTCCCTTACCAATTAATCCTACTTACTTCATCAATTCTAGGTTTGAGGGGGATCACTCTCCACCCATATCTAGGGTAACTTGACCCTCAACCCATACTTGGGGCAACCAATCCTTTTTTTTTTAGTGATCACTCATCAATACAATCTACATGCAATAAAATGGGGGAAAACGTAGACACCCAAATTTAGGACACATCCCCCTTAACTCCTTTGAATTCAAATAATTTAGTACAACATACCTAGTCTATTGTCCCCTTTTTATGCATTAATATGGATTTAATGGCATCATAGTTAAATTAACCCTCATCCTCATACTATTATTAATTTAATTATTTTAATTAGATTAATGTTCACCTCATGAATATCCACATCAACCCTCCACCTCATCCCAAGACCTATTCCTATCCTATTGATTACCCTAGTACTAAGTCTCCTACTTATCCCAACCAACTGGGAATCTTAGTCTAGACCCTAACCATTAATTCCCTGTTAATCCTCTATCCAATTCAACACTCCTACTTATCTAAGCATAATTCTCCACTCTGAGACCTGGATAATGAGGATTCAAATCATGCCAAAAATAGCAAAGATTAGACTATTTTTGGCAACTTGGACCATTATTCACCTTAAACGAAACCTAGTTATCCATCGAGTCGGCGTTGGCTCACCTAGCTGCCATCGATTAGGTTAAATAAGAGTTTCTAACTCTTTGTTTCAGGTTCTAAATATGACTTATTTGGCTTACGCTTCCTACATTCGCATGTTCCATAAGCATTCTTGTGACCTTGCGACTCTTCTAGTGCCTATCACAACAATTCATACATAATCCATTTCATCCATAGGTTATTTCAAAGTTCCAGCACACATGCCAGAAAAAGGTATTGTGCCTGCTTTGACTGCTATATTCACTCTGAATCACCACCTTATGTAACTACCACCACCATGATCCACCTCCAAGCTACATTCAAAAAAATAATTTTTGTCTCTCCTTTTTCATTTCTAGTTGATTAATTTGTTTTATTAAGTTATCTACCATTCATTTTATTCATGCCTTACCCATATCTAATCCTCAGTGCCTCCAAACAACCTTATGTCTATTTAACCTCCCACACATTTCCTAAAACCTTTGTATCAAGCAACTCTGAGTCTTAACAAAAATACCACAAACCTATACAAATCCCCATCACTCTCTGCGCAATCACAAGAGAGTTCCTAATTCTCATTTTTTAACATTACCACCCAATTTCCCCTACCGATACTTGTCACCCAACCAGATGTCGGTCTATCCCCATAGTTATACATTGGTCACCTAACCAACGTCATGGTATATGAGACTGGATAATTTTCCCCTAAACCGGACAAGCTTCACAATTTTCCCAAAACAATCCAAAACCTTACCTAACTTTACACTAGACTTCACCTATAGTCCCTAACACACCTTGCAAATCCAAGACCAGCCCATCAACCCTCTAGACCTAGCCTAACCTTTCTTTTTATGTTAAATTTGTTTATTGTTTTTAATAAGAGACACACTACATATTTGTTAATTAGAGTAGGAATCATTACTTTTTCATTTCTTCTTGCATTAATTTATATTAAACAGTGGATTGATAAGCCATCTAGGAAGTACCATACTTCCCGAGAACTAACAATTCACTAGGTAGTCCACTACCATATTTTATTTAATATTCTCTTGTGGTCTTATTGTGATTTGCATAGGTAGTTCCTCCTAACCAAAAGGGAGCTCTCACATTCAGTTTAATTGAAATTCTACAACACACACACAATGAATTCTACCGTATACATAACACATGTATTCCTCCTACACCTATTACTCTTATATGTTTTGTCACATTAATTTGAGGTGAAACAAGGAAGTTTGAGTTGGTTAAATGTATGAGATGAGATGATATTGATTCTAGCACCATTGGCAATCATAGATCATTGGATAAAGGTATCATTGATGTAAATAACGATGAAGAGGAGAACACCATGATATTTAGGTAGAATGTTAGGGATTTCAGAATCATCAAAGGAGATGGTAGAGGAGGTTGTTAGAGCTCTAACAATGGATACAAAAGGTTGAGGCTCATCATTTGTGATTAGTATATGCTACAAATATTCGATGGGATCTTATTGATGATGAGGGGAGCTTTGGATGAAATCATAGAGATACATATTGACAGGGGCATGATGAAATTACTTTATAATGATTTGCTTGATGGAAATAATATTTTAAGTTCACAGGGTGGATAGGATAGATACCTTAGCCTTAAATGAAGAGTGAGATGGAGTGGGCTTGTTAGATGTATCAAAGATGACATCTCTTGGGTTTGAATGGGTAGATGGTTGAGGATCATGGGGTTAAGAGCGTGTGCTAACACGAATAACATTGATGAAAAGAGAGTGACCTTTTTTAGAAGAGGTAGAGTTTGGCGTGTGATTACGACAAAGGGTGTGGATGAAGGACTAGATTTAGAGGCCTAAGAAGTTTTTGATTTTATTAGAGGGATGTGTTTAGATGTGGATGCGATGGTAGATGGAAGAGGGTGGTCTTCTTGGATGAGAAGATCATCTTATACTATGCTATTGTTGATGAGGGTTTAAAGAGACTTGTAATGATTTATGTCATGTATAGGAACATGATGATAAACAAAAAAGTTGTTATAATAAAACCACATGGATTTCTACCCACGTAAATCAAAGGATTTGATAGGGGAAGGGTGATTGTAGATTCTTAGAGAAGGAGATGAAGAATTTGTATTTAGGACCCAATGATGGTTTAAAAAGAGGGGGTTTTGTGGATTGTAGATGGATTTTGTTTAGTAGAGGAGGATGAAGGAAAAAGTGGTGTCCTACTTTTATGGGGTTTGGCAGGGGATTTGGATTCTAATTTGGACTTAGAAGGAGGAGTGGGTATATTTGATTCAGACTTGTTGGTGATGGGATATTTGGATGGAGGGCATGGTCCCAAAATATATGGTAGTGGTCCAAAGATAGATGATTGGATATTGGATTTGTTGGATTGATGGGGATTTGAAGGAGGAAGCTCCAATATATTGTGCAGATGAGTAAGATATTTTTTGATGGGGGTGTCAAGGTTCTTAGATATTTTCTCTATAGTTTTATCCTTGACAGGGATAATGATGATTTCAGAAATGCATTTTTATTTGGAAATGGGATTAGACGATTCAGATGTAGGTTGTGTCAATGTGATGATTCATGATGAAGTTGGTCATTGGATAACATGATTGGTAAGAACATAAGAGGTTGCAGATTATATAGATTGTGGCAGTGTCGATATAGAAGCTGGGAGACTTTTTGGATATGAGGATGGGATTGAGACATCACTTGTGATAGAGTCAATGGGGGATGTCCACTTGGTAAAATCTTTAAGGGATGATGTGCATGTGGACATAGATTCAGATGTTGGTGTGGGTATAAACATAGATGTAGGTGTAAGCATGGATGTAGAGGTAGATGTTGAGATAGATGTGGGGATGGATATGGGCATAATAGATATGGGTGTAGTAGATGTGGGGATATGTGTAGGTATGGATGTAGATATGGATGTGGATCCATATATTATGGTAGATATAGGCGTAGATAAGGAGATATGCATGGATATGATAGATATGGGCACAATAGATGTGGGTATGAAGGTATATGTGGATATTATTGTAGATGTGGGCATATATATTAAAGTAGATGTGGGAGAAATATATGTGGATATAGTAGGTGTGGATGTAATAGATGTGGGTATAATGGATGTAGTTGTAATAGATGTGGGTATAATAGATGTATGTGGCAGTGTTAAAGCCTAAATTAAAGTATTGATTACATGGGTGTCAGGTGCTTGGCATGTGAGAGGATTATCTTGGTTGTTTGGTGGATGATTAGGGAAGGGATGTTTGAAGAAATCCAAGGGTTGGTTAGGAGGATCATGAGGATTATCCAATTAAAGGTCCCCACAATTGATAAGTCATTGTACTAGGTTATTGAAGGAAAGACACTTTTTGATATCATGACCACAATCTTGATGATGCTTTTAATAATTGTCCTTACAGTACCATTTAGGTTTGGGTCATGTATCATCAATAGGGCGAATGAGATGAAGTTGGATAAGGCACACAACTATGAGTTTATTGAAGATGAAACTATATGATTTTTCAAGGGGAGTATAGTTAGGGGTTGGACGAGGAGCTCTTTTTGGAGGTTCAACATGAGATGTGGATGCAGAAGAGGTTTTGAAAACAATTTTTTTTTTTATTCTTGGATTTTTCATTATTGGTGAATGATTTGGTGAATTCAGTCTTGGGCTTGTTGGAGTGAAGCTTGACATATCCTTTCTCAAGGGCACACAATTCTAATTTATGGGCCATGGTAAAGGGTTCCTCAAAGCTTTGGAAATATTGAATTTAAAGGGTGTATGAGATATGTTTGGCACATGATACAGAGAAGAGTTCAATGAGTTCGGTTTGGGAAGTTAGAAGGATAATTAATTGACAATATCATGCCACCTAGTGACAAAATCAACAATTGATTAATTTTCAAATTGTTTGATGGCATAAAGATCAGTGATAGTGATTTTGTACACAATATTGATGGAGAAATTCTCTAAGAAGAGTTACACAAGTTGGGTGAAGGAGGAAAGGGAATGTTGAGGAATTCCATTATACTAGTCCAAAGTGGGTCTGTCGAATGACATAGGGAATGTGCAAAGCATGAAGTCTTGATCATGGGAGATAAGATAATATGAGTTCTTGAAAGCATGAAGATGTTGTTGGGGGTCCTCCTTACTATTAAACTTAGAAAAATTCGAAAGCTGCCAGCGTGGAGGATATGGTTTTATGGGTACAAATGGGTTGATAGGCTCATTGCAAATTTTTTCATAGGTGAAATTACTTTTAAGAATCAAAGTAGCGGCTTCTAGGTTGGCTATTCTACTTAATAAAACTTGCATGGGTCATTGGATGTATGAGGGTGAGAGGTTGATTGATGTGGTTGCATATTGTAAGAGGTAGATGGGTTAGGTTGTGGATAGGATTGATATTGTTGAGAATAATTAAGGGTTTGTAGAGGTGGTGATAGGAAGGAAGATAGTTGAATACTTGTGATTAGATAGGTTGTAAAACAAGCTGTTTGGAGGGATATAATTGGATGGATAGGAATGCAAGGGTTTTTGTTGAGAGATGGGGAGATTAGATTAGGTATGTATTGGGTGAGTTACAATATGTGTATGGGATGGTTGGGATGTTTGGATGGGTTTATTAGGGAGCATGTGTCGAAATATTCTTCAGAGTAGACGTTGATGACTTTTATTTGAATCCAAAGGGTGGGGTTGTGAGGTAACAACATTGGTACTAAATTGATATGTGAAGAGGGACACCGAGCCTTGAACATGTTTCTCGGGTTGCGGAGGAAGTAGGTTGAATTCTTGAAAATTTTGGGTGGGAGCATCAATAATAATAGTAAATGAAGAAGTAACGGGGATTAAAGATGTATGGATGGTATTAATGCAAGGTAGATTAGGTGGGATAGGGACCACTAATTGAGTGTGATGAGTTTGGGGGACCATGGTAGAAGAATCATGAGAGACATGTTCATGTTGAGCTATTTCTATCTGACTCATGGCTCTAAGAAAGATAACACCAAGTTGGGGATTATGAACTTCAGTGTATTTGGAATATGGGGGATAAGCATAAATTTGTTGAAGGGGAGGTCCATCGATGGGGATATGAGTTGATTTACGAGAAAGATAATCTTGAAGGGAAACAATATTAACATCAAGGATTTCTTGAAAATCCACACATCCATGAGGGATAGTGGGAGGTCCAAATGTCCCTAAGGAAGAGGCATATGGAGGTGTAACTGGTATATATGAGATGTAATGATGATAGACAAAAGGATTGGTTTTAAGACAGGGATTCATTTGGATGACATGTGTCTCATGAGGAGGGATGGGTTGGGAAACCAAAGATGAGGTGATAATAGGTGTAGAGGAAATAATAGAAAGTGTGGATGTTTGTTGAGAAATATTGTTTGAGATGGGGATGTTGTTGGAAGAGGTAGATTACTCCAGTTTTTGGCTTGAGAACAATTAAGAATAGACATGAAATAGATAAACAAAAACTTATGTATATTATTAATATAACAAGTAAATTAAGCATAAAATTTTGATTCTATTATTTATTTAGAGAAATGTGAAGAAGAAAAGAGGCTCAAAAGGGAACCTAAATAAGTGGCCAATCTAAGGATGGTTTCAAGTTTGTTTGAGGATGGAGTCTTTGATATACCTGAAGGTACATGAGACATAAATATATGATGACTACTATTACGTGGCTTGGTATTGGGGACTACCCCTGCACTTAATGCACCAAAATGATAAGGGTGTCAAACATTTAGTTGATATATCAATAGTAAAAAAAAGTGTTACACGATGAGAACACCATGGCGGATTCCTTATTGGGTGGTGAAATCCCAATAGATCCACTTGGTAGGAAATATTTTGATGTGTTGATTTGTTTTTGTGTGAAGAGACATGGATGCAAAAGATTACCTCCTACTTAAAATATGTGATCAAGTAAGCATGTAAAGGTGCTATTTTTAGATCCAAAGCCAAATGTGATATTCAATGAGAATAAGAAAACAAAGGAGGGATAAATGATGTAAAAAGGAGAAAATAAGGACAAAAAGGAGAATACCTAGATAAATGTTTTTTTTTCCCTTTTTCCAAATTAAGTACACATGTTTTTGAGTAAAGAAGTTATCCCTCAAGAAAAGAAGATATACCTACAGAGTTAGTGGAATGAAAGATATAGAATATGGAATAGAAATTGAAAATAAACAAAGAACTCACCAAAGAAGATAGGTAGGTCTCACCGGGTGTGCCAAAATGTTTGACAAGTTTTCCCACTCCTATTTTAAGTTAATGAAATGATATGAAAGAAAACAAGAAAATCCAAAGTATGGGAGGTTTTAAGGCTACCCCCTGATGTGTGATGATGAAGAAGATGAAATACAAGCACAAAGATGATCTCCGCAGAGAGCTCGATAACCTGCACAATAAAGAGACAAATAGACGAGAAAAATATTAGTAGATTAAATGGTTGGTTTCTTGACAAATTCAGTCCCAAGAAGTGACAAAATTCCTAGGGAGGAGGTTAACCCACTTGGATTAAAATATTGATAGAGGATAAAATATTGATAACATGTATGATATACCAAAACACATACAAGAGATATGAAAAGATAAGATAAGATAGAGATATGATAATGATAAATTGAATTAAGAGAAATCAAACTTGATCAGATTGATGGAGACCTGAGATAGATAGAGGTAATCGATGGTAAGTGTAGTAGAGTAAATCAAAATATCTTTAGAAAATAGATCTGGAACTGATTTTTAGATGTTGGAGATGTCCCAGATCTGATGTAAAATCAAAGGAAACATAAAAGATGTAAGAATAAGAAATATATGATGAGAAAATAATGGATTTAGATTAGATTAATGATGATTAGAGGTAGATATATGAAATTTGATGGAGATTGGGGTAAAAAAATAGAGATATGAGATGTCAGGTGGGTGGGTCACAGAAATAGAGAAATCTGGGTGTTGAAGAAGGTTAGAAAAAAGATGATAGATGAGGTAAAATGCAAGAAATAGATTTGATTTAGATCGGGTTGAAGAAAACTGGGGTAGGATCAATGGTGACTAGGGTTAGATCAGGGTTTAATGAATTTTGATGGATCAAAAAATGTCTATGAAGAAGAATCAAGGATGGATGATAGGAAGGAAAATATCCAAAACAAATAACATGCATGTAAGAATAATGAAAATAATGATTAAATAATGGTAGGGCTCCAAGAAAAATCTAGACTTCAAATCTCCAAAGATGACATACAAGGGATCTAATATGAATCCAAGTTGTTGATTGTAGCTCACAAGAAAATAAGGAAACAAGAAAAAATCACAGGAAATATCCAAAATTTCATCCTCTTGAGGAGGGGTAGAGGTGTATTTATAGGTCATTAGGGACTCACTAGGGTCGTTGTTAAATGTGGTCAACTGTTGATTTGGGTAATGGACATGATGCACAAATTGAGACAGGAGTCCTTAAAGAGGTTAAATAATGGTTTCGATCTATTTAGGCGGGTTAGGGTTGCATGAGGATGATAAAAGGTAGTTGGAGGGTGGAAAGGCATTGAATGATGGTAGATGAGAACCTAGGGAGGATAAATGGGGTGTTTAGGGATGTGATTAGGATAGTAAACATGTTTATGGATAATTAAATGTGGTTAAGGGTGAATAATTGGGGATAAAAAATGATGGGATTAAGATAGGAAAGTGGGAAATTAGATGAATAAATGGGTTATAAGAAGGAAATGAGAATTTGAATAGGAAGAGGGTGCCAACGTGTTAGATGACGACAAAGGGGAAGGAATGTGGGATGGGGGAAAAGCATACTAAATATTGGTGTCTACAATGGGTGCTTCACTAAATAAATCTTATGTGATGTGGAATTTTCATATGAGTACTTTCTTATGAGTAATATTAGTAGAGGTTTTAGTGGGTTTTCTTCCCCTTAAGGATTTCCCACTTACATATGGTGTTCATATGTCTTATTTGTTTCATGCACTTATAAATGTTTAATACAAACCTAATAAGCTCACATGATTGTGGATGTTAAATGGTTGAATTTAATGATGAATGTAAGAAATAGTAAATGAAGTTAATTTTTTTGTATGACTGATTCACCCCCGCAGTCACTATGCTTTTAACACATTGTCTATTTGAAGAAACATTGGAATTACCCAATTTTAACACTAAAATTAACCTTTATGTGACTCCCATAGGGTCTTATGACACCATAATAGGAGTAAATTGTCTATCCTAACACAAAGTAATAATGGATTACTATGAGAAGTGTACAAAATGTCTTGATGAGACACATAAAGAAAACATTATTTAGGGAATTAGGAGATATTTTGAAGTTAGAAAAATATTTGTAATGCAACTAAAGAAAACAAAGGCTATATGATGTATGCTATTAATATCTCATATTCTAGTGAGGAAGGAAATACTTCTTTAGAATATTTTACACTTTTACATGAGTTTAAGGATGTATTTTTAGAAGAATTTCCTATAATTTCTCCTAAAAAAGAGTTTGAATTCACAATTTACATTGTACTAGGAACAAAACCCATATGAAAAACACCTTATAGAATGACAACAATAGATCTAGTAGAACTAAAAATGTAACTTCATGAAATTTTATCAAAAGGTTTAATCTAACCTAGTGTGTCTCCTTGGGGAGCACATATCATTTTTGTTAAAAAGAATGATGGGAGGTTAAGGTTATTCATTGAATATCACATGCTTCACAAAACACCGATAAAGAATAGATATCCTTTTCCAATAATTGATGATCTCTTCAATCAGATGAGAGATACATTTGTTTACTGTGATATTGATTTATGATCTGGTTATCATTAGTTAAGAATAAAAGATTAGAACATTCATAAAACAACATTCAAAATATGCTATGGGCATTATGAGTTTACCGTTTTACCATTTAAACTCATTAATGCACCAGAAATGTTTATGAACCTTATGAATAATAATTTTCAAGAATACTTAGATATGTTTGTTCTAGTTTTTCTTGATGTTATTTCGATTTACTCAAAAAACTTTGATGAACACAATGAAGAATTAAGAATAGGGTTGGAAGTATTAAGAAAAAGGAAACTCTATGGTAATATTTTAAAATGTTCCTTTTACAAAAGTGAAGTACAATATATTGGCCATATCATAAATAAAGATGGGATTTCTGTTGAACAATCAAAAATCAAAGTAATTACTTAGTGGCCAACACCTAAAAACATACATGAGGTAAGAAGTTCTATAGGATTAGATGGGTACTACAAAATATTTGTAAAAGAGTTGTAAAGAGTAGTTGAACCAATTAATTCATTTTAGAAAAAGGATAAAAAGTTTGTATGGACTGAAAAATGTGAAAGTGCATTCAAATTTCTGAAATAAAAACTTGCAACTACACCTATATTAAAGGTCCTGGATCCCAATGAAAACTTTAGTGTGGTTACTGATTCTTTGGGTGAAGGATTGAGTTGAATAATTATTCAAAATGAACATGTAATTGCATATGAAAGTAGAAAAATGAAGGCATGAGAAGAACTATGCTCCCTACGAATTATAGATTACTTCCATAGTCCATGCCTTACAAATATGGAGGCATTATTTGTTAGGAAAACCATTTTAACTAAAAATAGATCATTTAGTGCTCAAATATATATTTACGCAACCCAATTTGAATGTAATATAGCATAGGTGGATGGAATTTATATCCCAATATGAATTTGATATTAATTACATCAAAGGAAAATAAAATCGAGTGGTTGATGCAGTGAGCCACAGGAAGTTTATTTCTACAATTGTGACCATCAGAACTCATCTTAAGGAAGAAGTGAAGAAACAACTTCAAGATGATTTGTACTATCAAAAAGTGAAAACCGTGTTAGAAAAAAATGTAAATGATAGAAGATATAAGGGTTTTAAGTTCAATAATGAAGGAATTTTACTGTTTAATAACAGGGTATATGTGTCATTAGGTAGTGGTATTAGAATGAAAGTCTTACAACAATTTTATGATGCACATTATTCTAGGCATCTAAGAGTAAAAAAGCTATTAAATGATGTAAAACAATGATATTTTTGGAAAGGAATGAAGAAGGATATGATACATTATGTTGTGCATTGTTTGGAATGCCAACGTGTAAAATTAGACCACTTGAATCCTACATATATGATATATCCTCGCAATATTTTGTAATATAAATGACAAGTAATCAACACTAATTTTGTGTAAGGACTTCCCCTATCAAAAAATAAACCTGATATTATTTTGGTATTAGTGGATAAAATAACCAAAGTAGCTCATTTCATATCGAGAAATCTTAAGGATGATTCTCCAATACTTGCAAAAATATTTGAGCATGATATTTTTTGATTGTATGGAATTATGGAACTAATCATTTAAGATAGGTATCCAAGGATGGCCTCTCAGTTTTGGAAAGAATTGAAATCCGTGTTGGAAACAAAATTGAACTTTAATTTGGCCCACCATCCTGAAACATATGGAAAAATGGAAAGAGTTAACCAAATTATGGAATATATCCTTAGAATGTATTGTATGGATCAATAATACAAATGAGAGGAATAAATATCATAGGTCAAATTTTCTTATGATAACACTTACCACCCACTAAAAAATTTCTCCATTTAAAGTGTTTTATAGTAGAAAGTGTAGAACTCCTATTAGATGGGATAACATGGAGGATAGAGAGGTGGTGGGTCTGGAAATGCTGACTAAAACGGTAGAGTAAGTTAAGCTCATTTGTGACAGGTTGAAAAAAGATACTGATAGGAAAGAAATCTATGCTGATTTGAAAAGGTTTAATAGAAAATTTGAGCAAGGAGACAAGGTATTTTTGAGGGTAAAACCCAAAAAGATATCTATTTCATTTTCTAAGGATGTCAAGCTATCACAAAGATATGTAGGACCCTTTGAAGTCCTAGAAGTTATAAGTTTAGTGGCTTACAAATTATTCTTACATCCCACATTGTCTAGGATGCACAATGTTTTTCATATATCTTTGCTTAAAAAGTATGTTTATGATATATCACATATTACTAATTGGAACTCATTATAGGTCTAAGATGCATGAATTGTCATAGTTGAACCAATAAGAGTGCTAGAAACTCATAAATTACATCTCATAAATTGAGAAGTTTCTCAATATAAGGTTTAATGGGACCATTATTTTGAGAACAACGCAACTTGGGAGAATATGGATGATATGATGAGTGCTTTTCCTTTATTTGTTTAAGTAAATAGAATTGATATTTTGATAAATTGGGATGGATTTATTGAAAACTATTCAATACTTATTATAAATAAATGACAAATTAATCCATAATGAAATAATTTTTTGGGAAATTATTGTTGAGATTAGGCCAATCCAACCAAGTTTTAGAACTATGATTGGTTAAATTCTAGAAATTTCCAATTTATGAGAAAACTGAATTGTATTATTCATTGATATTTTGAAAATTTCTTATGATTGAAATGTTAGAAATCGTTATAATTAAATCATTAGGATGATGATCATTTTAGAGGGGAAGTATGTAACATCCTTGATTTAATTCATTTATTGGTTTATTACTCATAGGACCACCGTGGGTTAATAATGTATTGTGGCAATTAAACCAATTATTAGACTCCTTGAGCTTAAGTTATGTGTTATGAAATGCTAGCATATTAAGCCATGCATGGGGGAGTTAAGTGGAGTGTTTCATGGCATTGTATGTGAGTTTTCAAAGTTTTAACAAAATTAAGTTAGAACTTAAATTGTTTAGAAAATTTGGAATGAGTATTGAGCAAGGTTTATGGTTTAAACCATGATGTGGAAAAATAGTTAAGGAAGGTATGTGAAAATTTATCATGGGTAGTTTCCTTAGGAACCATTAGATTCTTGAGGAAGCTAATGCATGCATTGAACACATTGTTCATTTTCATTTTTTGGTTTTAGAACTTTGCATGGAGATTTTGGGGGAAATCTATTTTGGGTGACTGTGCAGACGATTTCTTGCTATTGTTTCTAGTTATCATGGTGTTTTTATTATTTAAATATATTGTTGAAGGATTTAGTTGTGTTTGAAAGCTTTCAAATCGGAAAAATCTTGTAGAAGAGTTGGAATAAGAATACAAGCATGTGTTCTTATGCTTTTACTCTCTGCTGTTATTTTGATGAATTTACTGAATTAATTTTAGGTTTTGATCTATTATGGGAAATCTAGATTCATTTTTGGCTTAGGATAATTTTATAGAAATCTTAATATGTTTTATTTGTTAGGAAATTATAGTTAGTATAAAAATTATTAGTCTGTGAAATTATATATGTGAGTTGTTATTATAACAACTCCCACTATTTGGTTTTGGAGTTGTTATGAGTTGTTAAAACAACTCGTATAGTTTGGGTGAGTGGTTATAGGAGCCTTAATAGGATTCCTATAATTTGGGACATTTTAGTCTTATATATTCTGGTTTGTATGTAATTGATTATTATACAATGATTGTTATTTCTCTTTGTGTTCATTTTGAACCAAATTCTACATTTGGTACTAGAGTGAATGTGACTCTTATGGGATTTCAATATGGAGTGCTAAGTTGTTAGGGGCACCATTCAAATAAATTTACCTAGGGGATGAGTATGTTTTCCTTAGTGTCCTCTTCTTTCTATTTACAACGATCTGTCAGACGTCCCTTAGAGAAATAAATTCATACACAAAAGTATAAAGTTTTTTTTAGTTGATCTTCATGAGAGGGAAGAGATTAGGCGATGATAGTAAAATAATACATCAAATTATCTTAGGTTGGAAATTGATTTGTGAAAGTATTCTCGTGTATCCGAATCTATTTGTATCAGATTGCTGTGTAATTAAAATCTTTGGTACGTGCATAGGGAGAATGCACTCATCTACAGCCGTGCATAGATTTGTATTGCCTACCTTCTGGTTTAAATAAAATTCAATTCTCTTATTATGACCAATTTTTTTTTTTTTATTAATAGTCATGTGTGCATTTGTAAGATTGAGTTTGATCTAGCAGAATCATGATGATTTGTTAAAAGTATGTGGATTTAGTTGTTATTTAGTGAGCCCATATTCATATTTTCTTTGTCATACATCCATGCCATATCAATTTTGAATCTAAGATTGGAACCACCAGTGCGGAGACATTTAATTATTTATCATTTTTTGGAAAACATTTGTGACTCCACACAAGACCTTCACAATCAAAATCAACACAGATCATGTACTATGCACTCCTCCATTAGCGGTGCTCCAACACTGACCATGTAAATGATACCAATCATGTGGCACACACGATGGGTATGCTCTATATAATCCAAGTTTGAGGTTTGTATTTTTTACACATGTGATTTACAAATCCACCCTTCTATGTGGATACAAAATTTCCAACTACAAAAGATTGTTTTCAATATTTTTTTTGATAATTGCATCAAATTTGTGAAAATGGATAAATTAATCCTTATTAAGAAATTTGAAGGAAGATATTTTCATATGTGGCAGCTACAAATGAAATTAAACTTGATAGAAAAAGATAATTGGGATGTTGTCAAGCCTAAATTAGTTGGAAAATTATTAAATCAAGTTCGCCACCTATGTGTAGAGACTCAAATTTGGAAATTTACTCTTTCGATATGTTGGTTTTGACAATACACTCTTGTTAAGATAAACACAACCTTTCTATCACCACTCAATACATCTCGAGGTCTCTTGTTTAACTTTCTTATTCTTATAAATGGATCAAATGTATATAATTTATAAACAAACCAAAATTAACAAGATGCAATCCTCAATTCTCATGTTTCTCACCCCTATGCAAAACCATATGCTTTGGTTGGCTTGTGATAGCCAGTCTGGACCAAACTATAGGGTTTTGAAATGGCATATCCTCTATCCAATATTTCTATTCAATGTTCTTTGTTGGGTCATTTAATCTATCTAGATCAGCCTTCTCATAAAATTTCACATTCGGAACCCTATATAAGCAAGTTAACACTACCTCATTTAAAAACTTGGAAAATCATCTGACACTATATTGACATACTCACTTCCTGCACTTGAAAAATACACCTAAGGATACCTAAATCTTACCAAATTTTATGCACATTCATTAGGGAATAAATCTATACAAGTTTGAACCATCATAAAAATTAGTGAAATTAGATGATCTCATTTACAAGCACTCAAACATCCCCATTCAGAGCATTAACAAGATCCAAACTCAACTCAAGCATTTTCAAGGGGTTCTCAATTGTCAAACCTAGTTTCATTCATTCAGATATCACATGCTAGGTGGAGAACAACATGTGGTTTGAGGCCTCTTCAGAGTGGTGCTAAGGTCAGTGGTGCAAGGATTTCACTTCAACCCGACTAGTGTTTCTTTTGAGGGTTTGAGACCTCACTCATATTCTTCAAAGGGATTAAAATTATGAGTGAAAATTAGGGTTTAAAAATGGTACACATTTCTAGGTAGGTGAAAACCTTAGAAAATTATAGATCTAGATTCTAAGTAGGTACAAAACTATATAGTAGGGTAAAAACTATATAAATGGTCTTAGAAGATCCACATGGTCTTGCACTAGAGGATTTTCTAGTCACAGTTCTAGGAATGAAGCATTATAAGGTTTATATCTCTTAGTTTTTACACTCTGTGCACCTCAAATTTCTCAGATCCATCTGCAATCAACTAAGTGCACTCATCTCCTTATGTTTTAAAGTTCATATCTTCCTTTGTAAATTGGTTTCCAGAATTAATGTTTTTTAATGATATTACATAATTAATGTTGGAAGTTATTTAATTAGAATAACCTCATATATATTGGCTTTACATATTTTAGTGTAGTTAACTTACAAACCTAGATCTTAAATTTGATATGGGTGTAAACATATTGGTGAATCTGACTTGTGACTTGATCTTTTCACTGACCCTAGTTACCGTAGGGATCCTCTATTCTATGTTGTCCCTTGAATATCTAAAGTAAAAACCCACATATAAGGAGGAAATCAATAAAATGCCTCACTCTCACATTCATCCCAATAAATCTCTTGAGTATGTATTGGAATTATTATCTCTCTCTAAGAGGAGTCCAAAATTTTCACTTTTAATCATCTAAACGTGGTTCCCAATATTAACCTTATTATAAAGATAATCTCTTTGCTAATGCTATTTTCACTATTAATTTTGATCTCGTCCATGGTAAAGGATTCAATTATAACTCTAAAAATCATTCTCATGATCTTCCTAATAATGAGACACAACATCTTACACATTTCTTACAAGAGAATGCCACTACTATTGATATTATTTTATATGATGCAAGATATCAACTTAATCATGCTTCATTATCTCACATAAAGACATACACTATTGCTATATCTATGGTTCCTACATCCTTGGTGTTGTCACAAAATCATGCACTTTAGACATTATTTAGTCTTAGTCTTATACTACTATTCATATGATTTTTGAGTGAAGAAAGTACTAATTAACCCTCGCGTATTGGAAATTTTAATTTGCTTTTTATTGTCACTTCCGACCTCCCACACGTGGAATTCCCATTTTGTTTGTGTCGTTTTGTGTCATTTTAGCCTTGACTGGGGCACTCATAGGATCCATGGTCCTAGTTGGGGTGCCTTGATCCTCTTTCCACTTTTATTTCACTTTTTGGGAACTTTCGAGCCATTTGAACATTTCATATTTCTTGTGGTCAGAATTTTCGGGGTTAATTACGAAATTAGTACAAGAGAAGGTATATAAATATAAAGTTATGAGACCATAATAAGGGACCAAACACTAGTCAATACTATCATCACCTAAGGTTGCATCCATAAAATTCTCCATTTACATCCATCTAGATCCATCATAAGGTACAGGATGGTTCATCTTCATCACACTGTATAGGAGGGAATTTTATTTTATTCCATCCACCATTATATTACATTTCTACACATAGTTATTGTTCACTACTTTCACAAAGTGTGACTGACATAAGAGCACCTAGGGCATGATTGCACACACAAGAACACATAACTACATCAGGTCTAAGATGTAGCACAATGCTCAATTAGTAAGTCCACCATTATGGCAGCTGAGGACAGTCTAACCCCTTCATTTGCATTTTTCTTTTTTAGGGTTTGATGCTTATTTTGGGGTTTTACATGTCTATATTTCATAAGTGATCATTGATGACATTTGGAACAGAGAAATGAATTACACATGATAGAAAACGAGAGCTTCACATCATCTTCCAACACTACAAGTTTAGTTTTTGGATCTCATGTACAGACTAGGGTGCTTAGAACTCAGACTAGGGCGCCCATAGGTGCCCTGATCCTCTCCTAGGTGCCCCAGTCCAACTAAAGAACTTAGATATATCCTTTTTAGGACCTCTGTATGTTTGTTCCTACTTCCAGAATATTTATTTTATTTTATGACAAAGTCTAGATCAGCCTCCAGATCAGCTAAGTCATTTCCTTACTTTTCTTGCACATTAGGGTTTCTATTTTCATTAGCCTAGTTTCTTGGGTCACTTTCTATAGTTATTTACTACTTTTATTTACTGTTATTTAATGTTGTTCCTAGTTAGATTAAATAAGATTATTCCACATTTTATTTAATCATTTTGGTGAACCTGACATATCCAACCCTTTCTTATGACCATGTCTTCACCTTATCAAGTCATGAATCAATTGCCTTATCCTAATTTTACGCTGATAAAGGTTTCATATATCGTTACTAATACTACTAATTTTATGCATGTGTGTACTTAACATCCCCCTCACTTTTAATGCCTAGGATTGACCCATCCATTAATGAAGTTACTAGTCATCGTATTGGTATTGATCATTATATTAGATTTGGAAAATGAATGCATTTATTTATGAGTTATTAGGAGAAATTTACAAAAAGAAATACCTTTTTAATTTTTGATTATTGAGTGAAATTTGGAAAATGAAAACATCATGTTGTTGGGTTATTTTGTGAATTTGGATAATGAGATAAGAGTTGGATACAACTTCGTCTTAAGAATTACTGCTATCATTTTGCATATGTTTTGGGTTTTAATTATTTTGGTTAAATATGGAAATGTATACATTTTATGGATTTGGAATTTTATGATTTGGAAAACAAAATGAAGTTTGTTTCAGGTCTTTTAGAGCATAGTCATTATCACTTGTAAATTTTTTTGGTTTTGGTTTTAGTATTTAGAAAAAGAAGTATGAGATAGTTTCATAGCTCCTTATTGAGCCTTGTTGTTATTATTCTTTTATTGAATATATTTTGGGTTTATGTTATTATGATTTGGAAAGTAAAAGGAAGTTTGTCCCTACTCCTTTAGAGTATTTATATTATTATTATGAATCCGTTTCGATAGTATTATTGTATGAAATATATAAAATGTAATGGGAGATTGTAGGAATTGAAAACAAATTCATTAAGTTAAAAAGATATTTTTAGAGCATTAATGTTTTGATTAGTTTTTATATCTCTTCTTAGAGAATTGCTGTTACCTTTTGATTATCTCTCTCCTTTGAGTATTGCTGTTATCATTTGGTTATGGATCCTTCCTTAAGAATTACCAATCTTATTTTTTTTATCATAATGGTAGAAATAATACTCTGTTGTGTGCATGAAGTAAATGGATTTTGGGGTTTTTGTCTAAAAACCATATTCGATTATGGTAAAGTATGGTTGTATAAATTATGACGTGTTGTTGTTTCCTCTCCCTTTATTTGATTTTTGGTTCAATTTTTGGAATATGGAAATGAAGTAACAATGTCCAAATCCTTTATTTATTACATTAATAACAAAAAAACCTTTTCATAAAGTATGTATATGTTTTGGTTAGGGAAAATCTTTGCATTAATGCTGTAAATATGTATGCACAATGACTTGATTATATGATAGACAAGAATGACTATTTTGTGGATAGTTAGAAAATATTGTGAGTTATTGCATTTGTAATTGCTGTTTAGTGATGTATTATATGTTCCATTATTGTTAAAATGTCTAAGTTCTAATAGGATAATTGTATACAATAACAATGAACATAATGTTTTATATAATTATGAAGTCTCATTATGATATGTTATAAGTAGAGTTCATAATAGAAACTATGAAGTTCATGATTATAACTTATTGATTAAGAATAATCTTAGCCATTACTTATTTTTTTTTTTTTTATAATTACAATAGAGATTAAGAGTATGGGGACTCATTCCAGTTTATACAGATTGACCCATATATTTCCCTCTCTCCTACAATTTTGAAGGAAAGGCCGACATACTTGAAGTAACTTTCTGGTTTAGATTATTTGATTGCTTTCACGTTTTGATTTTTTATGGAAATAAATCTGAAAGGATTATTTGTAATCAATTTTTATAGGTAACTGAAATATCATCACATCTTAAAAAGGGCATTATGGTCCAATGTATTATTCCTTCTTATTATTGTGAATCATTATTAATAAAGTTTGGGATATTTGTCCTTATTTGAAATATGGTTTATGAATTATCTTATTATTTGAGCTGAAAATATAGATACTTTACTAATAAAGTTGATTTGTCAATTAAATATTATAATTCTTAAGTTTTAAGATTATTTCTAATTTCTTTAGTTCAGATAAAATAAATGAATATCGAAATATAAACCAAAATGATATATAGGAAACGGAATAAATATGTTTATGTACTTAATGGTATTAATGAACTATTCATGATGAGTAAATGTAATGAAGTAACTTGATATGGGAAACAAAATAGTTAAACTACATATAATGACAATTACTAATTTATAGAAAATAAGACAAGAAGAACTAATGAAAACACGATAAGAGGAACTAGTAATAGTTAGTAACTCATTGAGTTACTACGACCCTTATATGGAACCTATTAGTATTATGAGAATACAATTTTTAACTGACTTGCTAAAATAACCTTAGATTCATGCCAACATAGGATGGCTACGGGAAGGGTAGTGAGGATGTAATGATGGGTAATCATTACATGGTCACTATGCTTCCCATAAGAATCCTAAGATGGTATGGATGGGATTATCTTTGTTGAGGGAAATGAGCCAGTAGTGGAATCTACCTTTTCTTAACTAGTTCACCTTCTTAAACAATAAAAATTAATCTAGATAGCTATATTGAGATGGTTGTATGGCTATTGAAGCAAAGTTTTATAGGATTGTGTACGGTCTCAAAACTAATCTTGCAAAGCATTGCTTGAAAATTTGGCCAAAGTAATGTATTAGATAAATACATTGTCTATTCACTAATCCCATAAATTTATAGTGCCAGATACTAGATGGAACCTGCATGATTGTCTTCTAGGTAGGCACTTAGGAGATGCACATAGTTCTCATAACTTGTAAAAGGTTTAACCAAGTATACTAAGTATACACACTCGGGTAGAGTGATTTAAGGGAGATCATGGAGATTTTGATATACCATTACAACTACACGTGGTTATCATATGTTGTTAGGTGGATTATAAATATTTTAATAATGCTGGTTTATTTAGTAGTAAGATAAATAATAATGTTAATCTTGAATAACATTAATTGAACATTAAGGGTATGTTTTTTTTGAAAACTTTCACCTTAATTTGGATGATCATAAAATGGGTGTTAAAATTATTAGAGGGATCATAGAGATATGAGATAACATGTTACATAGGATACATTGGATATTTGTGGTGCCAAGATGCTAGTCCTCAAGAGCACCTAGAAAGGTTATACAAATTTGGTGAGGGTAAGGAGGAGAACATTAGATTACGAGAGAAACTATAGGAGGGGATGGACCTCTCAGAGAGGAGAGTGAGGATGGGTCAAATCTGATCAATGAGTCAAAACTTGAATGGGAGGGTGATTCAAGTAACTCTAAATTTTATCCTCCTTATCACTAGATTAAATTTGATTATCTATTAGTAGCACCTTTACGATTGATTATTTTTGTGTGTATTTTTATTATCTCAACCACTTCAAAGCTGATATATCTTAGAATATGGATTACACTGGACCTATTTACCTTTCCGTCCAATATGATGCAAGATATCGTACTTGTAAATATAAGACCTTAGACACATTAAAGTTCCATACAAATGTATTTTCCCCAACATGGCATGGTGTAGGTGCATTATGCATAATTTATATAACACACTAGGATCTTCAAGAAGAGAATGATTCTCTATGGCAACATGTCAAAAGTTATCATGGGATGCTTTCCAAAGAAGGGAACTATGCTAGTCAGAGTGGAGCTACAGGAACAAGAGGCTCTCATGAATATTCTCACATATCGGTGCACAAAGGATCCGAAGAGGGACATAACAGATGTCAACAAAGGAGTCATAGTAAGATACCTCAATTTTTTTCTTTGCATGGGTCCTAAAAGGATGCACATTCCTAAGCCCCTTTATTACTTGCTTTTTATTGCATATATATCATTTTAAAATATTTTTGAATCAAAATTTTGAGTATTTAGACCAAACTTTCCTTTCAGTATGATGGTGATTTTAGGGAACAAGGGATAAAATATGTGGAACAATCCAACATAGAATCACAATTATAGAAACTAATATGTAGAAAGATAGTACAAATATGAGATAAAAGTGTAGAAAATAAAATAAAAAACAAAAAGACAAGATTTAACATGGTTCACCCAATTTGGGCTACGTCCACTAAGAATCATTTGCATAGATTTTATTACAAGGTGCCTCTTTCTCTCAATACAATACCCAGATCTATTTGGAGCTATGCTCAACAAAATCTTTTGAATTCACACTTGAACTCACACATATACATCTAAAATGATATGTCATGCCTACATAAATAGGCAACTACTTAAGTAGTTTTACAATACCATGGGTACCAAAATGATGGGCTGAAACCACCCCATAAACCTATGGGTTAAAAATCCTATCCATATGAGAAGAGCATGTTTCATGAGATATGAAACACATTTTTTGAAGCCAAAATTTTTTATAGTAATTTTAGTGTATAGTATTCAACACTTCCACACATGAAAACAAGGTCCACAACATAATAGATGATGTATTAGAACTTGAAAAATGCATGCATATACACACATGCTCAACACTCCCTAACATATACTGAATTTAAAATATTTCATTTTATTGTTTATGTAATTTGAATAGTTAGGAATGTCTGCTATTTTTATGGGTTTTAAATAAATACTATGAAAGAAATGGAACTGATAAAACATAATGAAATGGATGTGAATGATGTATTAATACATATTAACACTAGAAAAATAATTTTTAGATAATTATGATACCTTTTATTGGTAAACATTTGTGATAATGATAATAACAAGGGGAAGTGTATGTTTTACTCCATTCTTAACCCCACATTATTAATGAGATGTGAGGGATAATCATTGTGGTTTAAGCAAGACATATGGTATGTAAATAAATGTGTAAGAGATGAGTAAGGGTTGGTAATGTATTTTTTGAAACAAGTGGAAGGTTAATAATGATTCAATGAAACTTGTAACCTTTTTTTTCAAGATTTTGTGACCGGGTTTATGGAAATTATTCTTTGTAGGATTAATATAAACTTAGAGCCATGGATGACCAACTGATTGAAGGAATTTGGTTTTAAGAGGTGGTTATTTCTTGTAGTATGGCCTTATTAAAAACATTCTTGGATTTTATATTTTAGGTACTTTTCACTACAATGCATTGATTTAAAAATTTCATAGTGACCCTCCACATCTTTCCTTATGATACTAGCAGGAAACAAGGGCTTATCACTAAAGGAAAGACACACAAAATTAAGAACATTATTATCCCATCATAACCTGATACCACTAGGAAGAGGTGTAGGATCATCACCAAAGACTAGAAAGGATGGAAAATGTGAGAATTTTATTTATATTTTAAATTTAATTTTGCCTCATACAAATTTTCTTTGTTTTTGCATTGTGTTTTTTTGGAAGAGATATGTGACCCCAATATTGGTCTCATGCAACTAGTAAGATGTGGGGATAATCACCTAAGATAGATATTTATGAGTAGGAATAAATGGTAAATACATTTAGAGATTTTTCCTGAGAGAGTGTAATGTGGGCCAAAATGTGTCCCAATCAACATGCACTCTACTCATCTGTTCAACTAGGGTATTAGAGGAAATGAGTATGAGACAAAACAATAAAGGAATATAAGGGGATAAACTTAAAGGTGCTACAATGAGCACTATGGTCATATATCTAGAGGGAAGTGATTCTTACACAAGGTATACCTAGGGTTTCTAAGGCCTTTGATAAAGATAGAAGAAAGAACCCTACTAGGATATCAGTTGTTGGATGTGGAGGGGTGTGGATCAACAATAGATAAATCATGAACAAATGAAATTAAATGTATGGAATTGATATGTGCTAAGAGTACTAAGCTAGCTAACATCAACCATGTACAATACTAAACTAACATAGTACAATGAACAAGGAATCACACCAATCTATACAAAAGAAAAAAGAAGATATAGAACACTCACTTATACTAGTAGGGTGGCTATGATGCATCTATCTCCCTTGATAAGCAACACCCAGAGAGAAAATAACTATTAGGTGGAGTAGGGTAATACCATCATTTTTCTTGAATCACTATATGTTGACCTAATAGTGCAAGCAATAATCTAAGAGAAGAGTTTATAAATCAATCCAAGAAAGATAGAAGATGAACCAAAATTAGAACAAGAAGACGCAAAAGTGGTGTAAAAGAGAAGAGAAAATGGCAATTCAAATGTTTTAGCTTCATTTTTCTTAGTGTTAAGTGAATTGAGGTAAATATAGGATGCAATATCTTGTGGGTGATGACATCGACCATGGCCAAATATGACACTGAAATAATCTCCCATGAGTGATTGTGTCAGCCAAGGGTGTAAAAAAGAAGTGAAGTTTCATGAAAATAAAAATAAATGTGTAGTGGGTCATGAAAGGGGATCAAAAAGTTTCAAAAAGAAGTCATGAATATGATGTGCATGAGACCTAGGAAGACAATGATACCAAATGCAATGAAGGCTAAGAAAAAATAGTGAAAATTTCTATGTACTGCATCTAACCCATAATGATTACGTGAATAACCATTCCCCATTCCTGATAGGACCCTTAAGGAACCCACTCAAGAAATAGATGCATCAAAAACCCTTATCTGCCTAAGGACAAATTTTAGTAACAAATATGAAAGATGAAAAGCGATAAAGTGAAAAATTATATGCATACATATGCTCTAGCTATTTATCACCACATGTCACATTAACAAAATGTGGGGTGATCAATGCAAAAAGACACCCCGTAACAAAAATACTGAAAGTAAGTACATAAAGAAGTGCTGAAATAACTAGCTAAAATGAAATATACCCACCAATGTGTACATGATAGTGTCACTCATCCTACTATGTATGGGTGCAATCCATGATACAAGAACCTTAGAGAAGAAAAAATGAAAGGAAACACTAGAGGATCATGAGTAAAATAAGACATAAATCACCTAGCTAGGGACCTAGTGGATGGATGTTGTGTTATAGTGTCAAGATGATGGTATGGTGTGAAAAATAGGTCAAAATCAAAGTTTTTCACAAATATGCAAATAATAGGGAAATATAAATTGCATGATATCACGATCAGGATATAAAAAATGACACGAGATATGGATATCGTAAGCAAAAATGATGATCAATTGAAGGTTAAGGCTAATCATGACTGAATTTCAATAGAAATTTGAGATTTATATAGTGTTTTGGATTTTTATTTGCTTATTACTATTTATAGAATTGAGTGAATTGAGCTCTAGAACTCCAAATTTAGGTGATTTTTAGTCGATATGGCATGAGTATGAGGTGGCGATAGAGAATGATGAGGAGGATCATGCAGCGATGATCAACCATGGGTAAGTCCTTATATTAAATTTTATTGAGTAGATTTGATGTATTTTAGTTATTTAGAATTTTTGAAGTTGATAGAGTGTAAAACTTAGTCAAACTTTCATTTTTAGGTAGGATAGGTTAAAATACAAGTGGGTTTGGGAGTGTTTTTGGTTTTATTTTTTCGTTTTGTCGTTATGTGAAAATCAATCTTGGGGGAGGTCGCGGCCACGATTTGGACAAATGTCATTGGTCCCCTGTAATAGCATGGCTGATGGCGTTAGGATGGGGAAGAAAATTTTAGGGGGCTGATTGTATATACCATAGGGATGATGGCATCTTGGAATCTCGTCAGGTGTTGATAATGTTTGCTATGGGGCCGATGGGATAGACAAGATGTAGGAAAGTGATGTAAATTTGGATTTTGATTATGGATTTATAATGAAACCATCTAATGCATTTTTATTATGATTTTGTGGATGTAGATAGAGTGTAGAATCCACCTATGGTAGTCCATAGATGTACCATGGATCTGTAGGATGATTGTGGGGTTGACGTAGACAAAGATTTCCTAATTGTAGGGTTGGGGATTTGGGGGAATCATGCAAATGCCTAGGATACCATTAAACATGGAACTATTAAAAATGTTTATTAACACATGGGAGGCCCATTCCAACACCTTTTGATGGTGGATAAGACATGATATGATGGAGATGGAATTGACCTTAGAGGATGTTTATGAAATTTTGGGGTTACCGATTGGAGGCACCCGCATGTATTATGATATGAAACCTGATGTTGTAAAGTAGAGAGAATTAGTCATGTGGGATAATGGGAAAAACACATATGATAAGTTTAGGCTGTGCATTTTACTCAGCGTAGTGTAGGCAACATGTATTCTGGATAATATCAGGTAGTCACAAGGATCGTGGTGGCACACATAGTGTTTCAAAAGGCCGATAGAGCTATCCCATTATTACTGATATTAGTATACTTGGATGTAGTTGATAATGGAGTATTATTCAGCTAGGGTACCACCATATGGGTGTACTTAGGTCAAGATTTTTATATGGTGCAAAATAGAGGTCAAAGGGTCATGTGACCCATTATTTTATTGAAAACTTGGATATACGAGTGGATCCTGATGCATAGGATGATAGGGACACCAAAGAGAGTAGTGGAAGATGTGTCACAAGTAATTTAGTGGGCACATGGGATGATAATGAGAGAACTTTTAGTATACAAGCCACTAAAAGATGTGGGTCTAATTGATGTGATATGGAATCCCTACATGGGGAATGCAAATCAGTGGCTTAGTAAGTCCAAAGTAGAGTACCTAGAGGTCATGATAGAGGTGACATGACACTATTTGTATTGGGTAAAGAGACATGCGATACATAGAGTACTAATATAGTTTGGATGGCTAACACCAGAAGTGATACTGTCATTACCACCCTACCAAGTTACAGGAGTAGAGGTATGGATTCCAACATTATGACCTCACATGGTATGTGCAATAGGTGTACAAGGGTGGAAGAAATGAAAACATGATGGGGATGCTTAGGTCCCACCAAATATCATAATGGCTAGTGATTCAAAGGAGGGATCTATTAGAGGATTATCAAATATATGGTCGTAAGATGAATTAGGTCCTAACACTACAGGAGAGGGAGTGAGGAAGCTAAAACATTGGATCAGATTACACAAGATATAGTGACCAGGTAATGGATTATTTATTCCATTCAGAGTTCAAATGGATGTGCATTTGAGACAGAGACCTATACCACAATAGAGAGAGGGGATGATACTAGTGTTTTGTAGCATGGGAATAATATATAAGAGTCAGACCTTGTCATGACGATGAGGCAGAGGAGGTGTTGGGTGGATGAGGAGATGATGAGACCATAATAGAGAGACTCATGAAGCTGGGTATGGGTGATATCATGCTAGTTAGATGATTTAGATATACATATGTGATATTCAGTGATATCTATCATTTTTTGATTTTTTTAGAGTGAATGGCAGAGTATTGGTACTCATTGATCGAGAGTGCCCACCATGATATCCTAGACCCCATATTGGATGCTCAAGATACTATAGTGCTGATGGATCCAAAAACATTATCGACCAAGGATTTAGTGTGATCATTTTAGTTAGTAGGTGAGGCATCCAGGACACCAAGGAGATATAGATATGCAAAGGTACACAAAACCACTAACAACATAAATATGATGTTAGAGAGTCTACTATAGGAAAAGGAAACTCTCATACATGAGTAGGAAGCTCACCTAGAAGTTTCCCAAAGAGTTATGACCCAACTTACTTTCCAAGAAGGCATAACTGGAGAGGGCACATGGAGATGCCTCTAAAGCCTAATCTAGGGCAGCATCCCTAGCTCACATATTGAGAGTAGATAACATGGCTCCATTGAATCAAAGCATCTAGAGACCCCCCCATGAGGGGCGAGGGTGCTTGAGCCATGTTGTAGATGGGCCATTTTGTACGATATTTTTTGATTATATATTGACTTGATTCAATGTATAGATGATGATGATTTTTGTGTATTTGGTGATGTGGTAATTTATTTATCATTTTTCTACTTTCCACATTTATATATGTGATAATACCATGGTAATTAAGAATAATGAAAATGAGATAGATAGGTAAAGCTGACAAGAAGGGGATCGATAAGATAGCCTAAATCCCGCGATGTGATAAAGCCAAGAGGTGGAAAAAATGGCTAGGAAATCCAACGATAGGATGTTAGGGTACAAATAGTGATGAATCCAAGAGGAGCTAAGAACCCAAGAAAGGATGATATTTTTGAGATATTACAGATAGTGTGATAAACACAAGGGGGGATTAAGAGACCAAGTGAAGATACAAGATGTTTATGTAAAACCAAAGTGGGGACCAAGAGCTTAAGCAAACATGAGGGACCATTCCAAAGAAGAATAAGATGTAATCATGATACTTGTAGATAAATTTCCACAAGGGGAAAAATATCATAGTGTGTTAGTCATAATATCATCTACTTGGTGTAGAATGTGGATTTGGGCACAATTCATGAGATCCTCGATAACATGTAGTGTAATTAATACCTACTGATCTACCTCTGACCACGTGGTGAATAAGGTATCATCAATTTGGTCCTCCAATTGAGCTAGGATTCCAAATTGAATATCATTGAGAGTGAAGCAGGACTCGGGGAACGGTGGAGGCCCATGTGTAGGTTTTGGTCTAGGTGGTCTAGGGGAAGGTGTGTGATTTTGAGAGGAATCAACCCTAAACTTCTGAGTGTATGAAGGAGTTTTGGGGATGAGATACTTACTACACAGAACTTGAAAGTTAGTGTTAGTATGCACAAAATATCCATGATGAGAAAAAAAGAAAGGACATAAAGCAAAAGGATATGTTTCCTTTTTGGTTTGGTCACGTATGGAATCAAATTTAAGCTTCTTCATATGCCATCAATAGGCTCTCCAATCTGAAACATCATACCCCAGAGCCTTGTGCCATTTTCAATATAGATCAACCATAGTAGACTGAGGGGCCATAAGGGGAAGAGTTAAAGGAAGAGGTCTCATAGAATACAAAGAGCTAGTAGGGGTGTCTGATAAGGGTATCAATGTAATGGGTGAGGATGGTGTTGATGAAGTAGTGTGTCTCTCAGACATCAAGGCATGATAAACATGATCATTACCCATGAGATCATCAGCTTCATAGTCAAAGTTGACAACCCATTCATCTGTGTCTGTCAAAGATAATGGGCCAGACAAGTCAATTTTGGTATGTGAGAGTGTATGCAGTGGAGTAATATGAGGCTTAGGCACCGATGGGGAAGAATCATTAATTGTTCTTAGAGGTTCCTCTTTTACTAAGATAATGTTCACATCATGAGTAAGTTTGGTACAAAGGTATTCTTGGTAGTGCATGACTTCCCTATCATAAATATGGGCATAGATAGCTAGATGAAGGTTTTCTAAAGAATAATCATTCTCATAATTTGAAATGGAAGCATTCACTACATAAGAGTTGACTATGGTTTTGAGTTATACCATATTCTCTCTTGGGGGTTGTGGGGTTTATGAGATAACCACTGGAATTGAAGGATCCTTTTTGTGAGGTCACAAAGGAGGAAAATGAGATATGATGGGATTTGGAAGATAAAAGGTATTGATTCTAAGGGTGAAATCTTTGGGCTCATCACCATCTGATTTAAGATATTGGGGGCGTATACCCAACTAACTCAGGATGGTTGAAATTATCGTGAAGAGTATCTATGGGGAATTAAAACGGTGATATTCCTGAAAGGGTATTGGTGATAATTTATTGAGCATGGGGATCTTATACCTCCCATTTTTCTAAAATATTTTCTAGTTCCAAGGGTTAGTACCCACTTAAATATTATAAATATCTCTTTGGTGAGTGAACTTCATACATTGACATGCATAATAAGAAATGATGTGCATACGATGAGTCCAAGGTCACCATAGAAGAATGTTATAAGATAGGGGAAAGTTCAATATCATGACTTTGACATAGATAGTCCTAGGGGGAAATGTGATAGATAATCAAATACACCCTATCCGTAGCATTTATCAATGGTCATATCCTTGACAAGGATTTTGTGTGGATTTTAGGTTGTTTATAGAAAAACCGAGAGTCTTGATGAAATCTAAGGGGACCAC
Organism: Taxus chinensis; assembly: GCA_019776745.2. Classification (NCBI taxonomy): domain Eukaryota; kingdom Viridiplantae; phylum Streptophyta; class Pinopsida; order Cupressales; family Taxaceae; genus Taxus; species Taxus chinensis. The sequence continues at coordinate 329,603,079 of CM034156.1, read as the reverse complement.
GCACGTGCCTACTACCTCATAAATGAGAGCATGCTTAACCATACTATGACCAATCTGAACTAAGATGAAGAGTGGAGGATTATCTACATTAAGAAAGAGCTCATCCAGAATCATTGAAGCTATGGGGAAGAAAATGTAAGAATGCATATATATGGAAATATCAGTACAAATGGAGAGTTCCTCACACGGCTGGAAAATAATTTCTTTTATGCCATGCAAAGTATGAATGTTCCCCAAAGAGGGAGGAATGGGGATGTTCATGTCAAAAAATGTAGTCATGACATGCTAAAAATGGTGAGGTGACTTGCATATGAGTTCTGAGAAGGGAATTGGACAAGGAATTTGGGCAAGTGTTTCAAGAGGATCCCACCCATTATGACTAGATAGTGCAATCGGTTGTGAGTACCGAGAGTCCTCAAAAATAGAGTAAGAGGAGAAAGGATGGTTAAAATACTTATGAAATTGATTTTTGTTCAGTTCCTATGCCATCGGCCCTACATGTTTTATTTTCATAGGGGCCAATGGTGTATGTAGAGAGAGAGAGAGAGAAAATACTAGGAATAATCGGCCCTACAAGAGAGTTTCCACATGGGCCAATGAAATTTTGAGGATGCATGGTTTTAATTGGAGGAACTTGATTCTAATGCAAAAAATGGCATATGACCATGTGAGTCCTGGGTTGGAATGCTACAGGATATCCTAGTTCCAAATAAGTGATAATAATTTTTACATCATTGATTACAACTATGTTCTCAGGAGGATAATCCATGTCAACCACATTAATGGTAGCATTATATTAATTTTTAGATATTTCAACAATATCGTGATTAGGCAATTGATTGGATAAGACCTTTACCTTCTCATTAGACTGATTGATTGATTTATGATGATCTTTCTTTTGAGTTACGTCATGAACTTTGAATTCTTCAGTAAAATTCTTACAAGTAATGACATCATAATCAAAGTTAGGCCGTAAGAAAGATTTGATAGCATCCATATGGAGTGCATGCCAATTTTCATGTGAGTGACCCCAATTAGCATGCCACCAATAGAAATTACTCTTACCATGCCAATGAGGAATAAATCAAGAACGATATAGAATTAAGGTAAATGGTTTAGGTAATTGATGCTTCAGCTCTTCCTTACTCAGTGGTTGATGATAGTTAGGTTTATTCTTGTTGTTAGAAGGCTGTTGGTCAATGTTGAAATAATCCTATTCAAAGAATCAATGAAAGGAAGAGTATCTGAGACATTGTCATATGTAATGTTCTTATTTTTAGGTCATTGAAAAACTCAAACTTTCTTGTTAGTTTGTGTCTTAGAAGGATCCTTATAAAATTACCTCATGAGATAATCTTTCCTTTTTACTTGTTCAAAGGATTCTTATAAATAGGTGGGAGAGAAGAAACTCATATTCTATTGAAGGCAAGGTTTAAGGTTCTATATGAAAAGTTGAAAGATGATATCATTGGGCATGTTGTGTTCTACCTGCATGGATAAGGTATTCTAATGCTTGATAAAGGCTCGTGCTAATTCATTTTTATATTTTTTCTAGTTGATGAAAGTGTTAATGTTATTGTCAGGAAAATTGTGATATTGGAACATGCTCATGAGGGATGTCACTAGAGACTCTAGCTTGACTATAGAACTGGGAGGCAAGGTATGATACCAATCTAGAGTGTCTCCGAAAAGTGTCTTAGTTAAGAGCTTAGTGGCAACATATGAATTAACTCTAATCCATTATTTATAAATATTGGTGAAGGCTTCAATGTGAAGAGTGGTATCAATAGACATGTCGTAAGAGATAGATAGAACCATGCCACCAATGTCCATACTAGCAATAAAGGGTGATAATGGATCCTGTGGAATTTCTCTAAAGAATTTATTTTGAATGGGGGTTGGGTGATGGGAACCTTATTAGGCCCATATGGAAAATGAGGGGGCATGGTGTCCCAAGATCCCACTAGAGGGAGCTTAACTAATCGAGCCATATTGGCTTATATTTGGAGAAGTTGAGCAGTACTGGAAGATTATTGTTAGTTTATTTTGTCAATAATCTAAAGAATGATATTTGTAGGATCATAATTGGAGACATTTTTCATATGACCCTATTTCATTGGCTTTCTCCTTTTCCACCCTATAGTCAAGTTGCTCGGAGAAAAATTCAAGAAGATGCTTGCCAAAAATCTCCTCTGAATCATTCTTATATTAAGGGAATTGAGCTAGGAATTTATAAATTTTAGGGGAAGATAGGAAGTGTCATCATTCTGGTCTTCCTCTTCCTTATCCTTAGGTGGAACATCATAGAATCCTTCTTTCTAGGTTCTCCTACAACACAATAGTCCATGCAAAAATAAAATTCAGTTTTAAGATGATATGTTTCTATAAATGTTTGCACAACAAAAAACGAGGGCCCTAAGCCTAGATACTCCATGATGAAGTGATGATCTGGCTGAGAAAAGGGTACGGAAATGTAGGCTATACAAAAAATTGGCCTTGTAGAAATATAGACATAAGGGCCAAAGGTACATGGGAAAAAAAACTGGTCAAATAGACAAGATCAAACGTGCAAGATAGATCGAAACATTGGATGAGGGTGTCTGTATATGAGAAGAAAAAATATAGAATCACCCTTGGGTAATGGTGTCTATGTAAATAGGTTTTTAGGGTTTTTTTGCAATTTTTAGATGATTAAACGATGTCAATAAATGAAGATGGATCATTTTAATGAGTTGTGATCGATTAGGAAATATGTAAGATTCATGCCAGGTTCATCAGAGAATGTATGCGGGCCTAAATATATCTCAATAAACATGCACTTTAATCATCCGTTTAACTAGGGTATTCAAAGCAACAAGTAGGAGACATGTAAGTACCAAAATACAAGGGGATAGACTTAAATGGGTTACAGTGAGTGCTAGGGTCACATATCTAGAGGGAAGTAACCCTTACACTAGGTTGACCTAGGGTTTCCAAGGACATGATTGAGATAGAATAAATAACCCTACTAGGATATCAGTGGTTGGATGTCGATGGGTGTGGATCAACAATAAATAAAGCATGAAATAACTAAAATGAAATCCATGTAACTTATATGTGCTAAGAGTAATAAGATAGCTAGCATCAACCATGTAGAATACTAAAATAACATAATATCATGAAGAAGGAAATGACGTAATCTATGTAAAAGGACAAAGAAGGGTTAACACACTCACATGTACCTTTAGTATGGATACTGATACATCTCCCCTGAGAATCAACACATAGAGAGAGAATTGTCATTAGGTGGACTAGGGGAAGATGTTTCTTGTCTTTGAATCATTATATGTTAACCCAATAGTGTGAGAAATCATAACAGAGAAGAGTGTCTAAATCAATCCAAGAAATATGTAAGATGAACCAAAAACAAAGCGATCATATGAGAAAGTGGCTCAAAAGAGTAGATAAAATGGTATTTTGGATGTCTTAGCTTCCTTTTTATTAGAGTGAAGTGAATAGAGGTAAATATAGGATGTCATATCCTATGAGATATGGCATCAACCATGTGAAAATATGACATTGAAACAATATCCTGTAGGCAATTACGTCGACCAATAGTGAAAAAATGAAGTGAAGTGTCATGAAAATAAAAATAAATGTGTTGTGGGTCATGAAAGGGGATCAAAAAGGTGAAAAAATAAGTCTTGAATATGATGTGTACGTGACCTACGAGGACAAGGATACCTAATGTAACTAAGGCTAAGACCAAATAACACCACTCTCTCTATGAACTATCTCTAACACATAATGGTTACGTGAATAACCATTCCCCATTCCTGGTATGCCCCTTAAGGCACATGTTTAGGGAAAAAATGCATCAAGAACCCTTATCTAGACAAGGATGATTATTATTAATAACTATGAAAGATGAAAATTGATAAAATGAAAAATTAGGTGTATATAGAGAGAAATGTGAAATGAAATACTCATCATAAAAAATCTTCCATATTGAGTTATAGGTAATAATAATATAAAATAATGGGTTTGTAAAGGAGATTGGTGTATACGAATTATTAGAATCAATATTAAATTTTAACTTGGATATAAAATATGAAAAATATACTGTAAGGTTATAGATGAGATGATATTGTAGAAGTGCAGGAATGTGAGATGTTTCCTAATATATGAATAGTTAAATTTATTATAATATGAGTAGATTAAACACAATAGTTGAACAAAATTACAATGCCTAAACATCAAGCTATGAAAATACAATGAGGGTAACATGGGTATGAAATGATTTATATGTAAAAATGTTTGAGGTGGTGTGAGTTGACAGATTCACCAAAATCCTTACCCTATAAAGTACAAAAATGAAATTCTTAATTTTAAAAATATTCGGTTACTTGGTAAGGACTGAGCCAATTAGGTCTAAATTTTTAACCCTCAACAATTTTCTTATCTATGTAACTATCAAGTCTTAAAAAAATTCCACCTTCTTGAATAATACATTTGTAGACCTTATTTTATAGTGATGACACATTCAATCTATGTAAGGCTGATGATATTATTCATCTTTAAGCATTTTTCATCCAAGCTTTATTATTCTATTAGTTGTGCATTTCTATACAACTATTTGTCTAGGATACTGTACGCACCCAAAATTGTAAGGTACTACACTGCCAGAACAATGTTACACGTGCCCCAATGATGATATATGTCTCCTCACAAGGTGTTCGAGATCTAGAAAATCTCTCCAAGGGTACGTTAACATTGCGCATGCCCCACTTAGCCCATGCGTGCTTTTTTTTTCTCTTCTCCCCTCTTTTTCTTTGCATTTTGGTCTTCAGTTATGAAACCACCGCCCTACTCAGGGCAGCAGTTCTTCACGCATTTTTCCAGAATGTTCCTTTTATTGCAACTCGTGTAAATTTCAATGTTTACCAGCTTTTTTCACCGCCTTTTCTCGTATTTATGATTCTGGTTCCCTAGAATAGTGTTTTTCCATTGTTTATGGTAAAAGAGTTCAAATTGGTTTTCACCTTTTTTGTAAATGGGGATTCTATAAATAATTGGTTGGTTTTCAAGCAAATGGCCCCTCTAGGAACTATGCCCCTCAAAATTTTCCTCTCATTCTCTCATTTCAAAATTTTAGTCTTTTAGTTCTTGCTTAGGGATTGTATTAGTTTATTTGTTGCATGCATAGTGATTTTTTGTTGTTTGGAAGCCACATAATCTTCTTGTGCTAGTGTTGTTACTGTTTCATATAGTCAATTGGAATAGGATAGTTTAATTTTCAGTCTGAAGCCATTAAAGTTGTAGGTTTTATTCGTCAAAAAGAATAGTTTCAGGTTCTGGATGTTTTACATTATATGACTTGCAATAAATCCCGCTAGGAATTGCATAAGCCAAGCTCTGTTATCTTGCGCTATCCCTCTCCTACTCACATTGTATTTAGTATGCATCCAAAGCTACCATTATTTCGATACCAACTTCTGTTCATGCTAACATCACATGATTTTCTAGATTCACATGAGCATGAAGGAACGAGGAGACCACACTGAGGGGAAAAAGCCACACACAACCAGATTTTCCATTGTTCTGCAAAATCTAGGTTCAAGCTATCAAAATTTCTAGTTATAACATATCAAATAGAGTAGTCAATCATTTCATTTCAGTTAATCTCACTTTTGATATTGCTGGGGAAGCTGTGGAGATTGATAGTTTCTAAGAAACTATGATTCACTCTCCAATTTTGAGGTAAGATCGGGGGTCTTTCAAATAGATTAGATCAGTTATTTGGTTATTTAGAATAGATTTACAACTACACAGGCAAGTAGCTATACTCGGCTGCTTTGTTTGTTTTGATTTTGTTATTAGTTTAGTTTTCACTTTCTAGATATATTAAATAATTGCTCTTTCGATTAGATATATATATATATATATATATATATATATATATACGCTGTAGATATACTTTGCATAATTAGTTTTCTTTACTTTAGTTAGATTTATTTCCTTTTGTATGACAATCACGGGACCTAGGGAGCCTAGACAATATGTATTTGAGCCAATCATGCCTCAACCCAATCTTTTTGTAGCAATAACTGATATAGACCAGAATCTCACAATCCAAGTCTTTCGAATAACAACAAACCTACAACAGATCAACTCACAGTTAAGAGGATTAAACATAGAAGACGACAAAGTGCATACGTTTTGGTCAAACTAGCCAAACTATGGATTACCCTAAATAAATATCCACATGACTATAGAAGGGATTGAAAGAGAGAAAATGTTCAGTTGTGATCCTTTGGTCCCACATCTAGACGTAGGAGATGTTGCTAGAACGCCTGTAAGGTACTCTGAGAAGGTTGCACAACTTTTAGTTCTAAATATAGAGGCCGAAAAGGCATATGACTACTGGATATTAGGGATTAGGGATTGATTTTGCATATGACCATAGGTCCATAACAACCACAAAATTACGGTTGTGATTCATAGATCTCACAACCCAACGGGTCCACAGGTTAATCAGACGTTGATGCTGGTTTGCACACATTAGTGTTTAGATCCTCTCCACTTCCACCAACTATTATCACACAATTATCCTTGTTAGATATAACAGCTAACGAAGCTAAGGATTTCTGGACTAAACTAGAGAATCACCCATAGAATCCACTATATATCCATCATCCATCTTATGACCCTATCTGGAGACATACATGAAACAATTCCAGGCCATTTTCCCCATATCCCATAACCTATAGATCGGATCATGCCAGAGATTCATATTGATTGGAGCCTTCGAGCAGTCATCCTTGCTGACCGATCTATCACACCGATTCATGTTAGGAGGGCCTTCTTTGCTTTAGATTCGTAGGTTCCATTAGTGTGCGTTGAAGATATAAGATTGCCTAACTAGTTTGTCTGTACCTCATGTATATTCCATCCCCACCGGCTGTCTTGGCATGACCTCGGGAGGTTGGGTGTGAGGAAGAGTTACTAGTAGATTACCACACTTTGTTGTCACTTTTCGATCGTACAGATACCTTGAAGAGATATAAAAATACTAGGGAGATCTACCTCTAAGGGAAATAAAAATTCCACAACAAAGACTAGGGAAAATGGAGTTGCCCATGTATGTGTGCAGGTAGAAGTTATGTGAGCCTATAATGTTAGGAATAGTTTCAAATGCCAATCTCTTCTATTTTCTTTGAAATTTTAAAGGATAATGGATTTTAGTGTTTTGTTGGTTGCCTTATCCTAACCATTGTCCTATAGGTAGTATAAGGAGGAAATGTGATGAGAAAATTTGAATTTTCCAAATAATTCATGCACCTATTCATTTTTCAATGAAGAACCATCATCAAAGATAAACAACTTGGGGGATGCCATACCTAAAGACTATTTGATTCAAAATGAATTTTTTGATGATGGATCCTTGAACCATGGTTAAGGGCATAACCTATACACACTTTTTAAAGTACTCAATGGAAGTGATGATGAAATGATGGCCATTGATAAATGTGATGGTACAATTACCTATCAAATCTAATCCGTACATGGAAAATGTCCATGGCGTGAGAATATAATGTAAGGATTGAGTGGGAATGTGTATGACATGTGAAAATTCTTGACATTTTTAACGTCTATGGACATATTTAATAAAATAATTCTTAAGCATTGGCCAAAAGTAACCCATCATATATATTTTTGGGTGGTTGAATGTCCACCAAAGTTTCTACTACAAAAAAAGCCACGAGCCTCAAAGAGAATCTTTTTGGCTTCCTCCTCATCAAAGTATATGAGTATCATACCATCAAAATCCTTCCGATACATGAATTCTTCAATGACAACATGTTTATAAGATATGATGCATGTTGACATGGTTCTTCATATTATGAAGTTGCTTGATGATGTTAGAAGGACTTATATGAGCATTATAGTATATTGTGGAAGTCAGAAATCTATCAAAATGATAATAATGAAGAATATATAATTTTTTACAAATGGAAAATGCCTAAACACTATGGTATATACTTAAATATCCACTAATTATTATTTAAGAATGTATATAAGTATCAACCAAAGGTTACCAAGAGTCATTATGAGTGAAAATACAACCTTTTCCTTTTAAAGGCTATATAATGATGTAAAATATGGGGGAAGAGAATATCAAGAAAATGGATGAGAAAGATCAATATATCATGAAAATAAATGAGAATAATCAATATAAGAAGTGAGAGATATAAATATAATCAGGTTAAACATATATTTTTTAATTCTATATAATTGAAATTAATATTTATGTGACATTAGTATTTTGAACCATTCACATGTCACGCATTATGTTTAATAATAGATAAATACTTAGTTTAGACTAGAAATATACCCTTTTTGGCGATGTTATCTCTAGTTGGGATATATGAACTATAAGACCCACAATCATGTTGGGTTTTATGCCAAAATTTGGTGTTTTCTCCTAGGTCTTAGCTAACTTATATCTAGAGGAGGGTAGCAGGAGAAATGAGATGATTTTAAAAAGAGAAAAACATGCTTATGTTTTGTGGGAAAAATATTAACATTAAATTTTGTCTTGCCCTCTTTTAGAAAGGTTAACACCACATGATGATGAGTGGGAAGAGAGGCGATCCAAGAGATATAATTATTAGAATTTTGTAGGGTGATGGTGAAGAAATAGTAGGACAAGAAAAATGGGAAAATCAAAGAAAAAGGATTACATATCTAGTTAAGATAATTAGAGAGATTTATAATAGACTTAAATCCACATAAGGAAGGGAACTAGAGGGAATGATTGAAAGATAAAGGTTACTAAGAGAAGGGAGGAATAATAAATTAAATGAAAGGAGCAAAAAGGGACTTAAAAAAGACTTAGAAATTAGAGAAAAAATACATCCACTTAAAGTGGAGACCAGTTAATGGTTGCCTCAAAAAGGGAGGAGGTCATAGAAATTTTCATAATAACACTTGTATTGAGCAGAGACTAAAAATATTTTGTTACTCCATGGATGGAAATTATCACGAGAAAATGTTTAGTGAACAATAAATATAGCGACCTTTATCTAAAAATGATAGGTTAATTGGGTTCAATTAAAAGGGATAGTTGATAAAATGGAACCTAGTATTATAAGAATTCCGGGAGCGATAGACCGATAAAATTACCATTCTAAGACTAGCCTTAGAATAACAAGTAATAGAGAAGAAGGAAATACAAATAATAGATAAAATAACATAATAAGGAACTAAGAAGAGAAGGATAATTTAGAAGAAATATTAGATAAATCCAAAGGAAGATTAAAATGGAAGGAAGATGGGATAATAGGAGAAGAGGAAAAAAATATAAAGGAAAAATAAAAAATAAATACTTAATAAGAAAAGGAGATGTGGAGAAGGCTACATTGAAATATAATTAAATGAAGGATATATGGTAGGAAATATAAAGGGTAGGAAATTTTTTACGGAGGATGATAGTTATGAAGAGATGCCATCAAAAAATGTGTACCCCAACCAACTAGGACCCAAAATAGAAATGAACCACTTAGATTGATCATCATATAATGCAAGAGCATCATCAAGGATCCACTCAAATATAAATGTTCCCAAATATGAAGTCAATGGAGTGTTCTATGACATGTGGAGTCACGAGAGAAAGAGAGAGATTTTTAAGAGTGAGGGAGTTTGAAAATTCAAATTGGAGCTTTTCCCACCAAAAGTGTAATTCAGTTGTAAAGTCCTAATAAAGGGTATTATGGGTTGTTTAAAGGTTAGTAAGTGTTTTTTTGAGTCATAGTGTTTGTAGTGAGTTATCATGTGAGGGCGAGAGTTATAAAATATGTGAAAATGATGTAAAAATTCTAAAAAAAGCTCATAGAATCATATAATGAGTCATCATAACTTTGGAAGGGAAGTTAAAATTTAGGTAGGAATTACATACAAGTAGGAAATTTGAATATAGGAGGAATGGGAGAGATTTTTTAGGATTCATTCCTCATGTAGGAGGATGAGGAGAAGATTGGAGAGAAGCAGAACTAAAAATCTTGAAGAAATACAGTAATATATGAATGTGAGCTTAGTTTTTGGTGTACTTATCTAGCCTTTTAAGACTGTTGCCAAGTTTTTATTTAGAAAGTGATAGTTCCTCACTGTAATGTTAAGATGAATCCATTATATGATTGTTGATAAGTATTTGCATACATTACTTTGAGATTGATGTGATAAACTAAACACTTTGTTTTGATGTATGTAGGATTCCTTAACTGATATGAAGATAGTGTATGACTATGACAATCTGGATAGAGGTAAATGTTGAGTTTTTTAATTGATTTTGTCTCTTATTAGTCTTGAATATCTTTTTATGGTATAGTGGTGAACTCTTCATAATATACCCTTTTGCATGTTGATAATCACTATAAGGAACTGTGACCGGGAGAAACTACAAGGTGGATGTGAAGTGCTTGGTTAAATGCATGTTAGAAAGAGACCTTACTTTTTTCCATTGCTTAAGACATGAATGTTATTTACATTGGGATTTTATGAAAGGAATATTAGAAGGATTTGGTGGTTAAATGTTAGAGTTACTCTATTTTGGTTAAACATGAAGAAGCAAAAGACTGAGTGAAAATGTGTATGACTATAGTGAACTCTTGGAAAGGTATTGTGTAAGTGTTTATGATTGATACTCTCAAGAGGAGATGATTAAAACGTTTTAAAATATGAAAATGAAGTGGAAATGATATATTTTTCTCAATGAATGTGTTCAAATCCTACAAACCCTCACCTACAGGTTGTACAATCAAGATGAGTAATTGGTAAGAGTTTAAATGCATGGAACAAATGTACTGGTAAGTTAACATCTTTCATGTCATTTCTATAGAGATATGTACAAAATTTAGAGATTGAAATTGGATTTTAGTGAAATTTATAGCATGTTTTGGGTTCTTCGACTAGTCCAAGCCTGTAACTAGGGGTTTTAGAGGAAATGGCCCTTATCTTTTGATTTCACAGTCGAAACTACATTAAATTTGGTAGTAATGTAAGCCCTAAGGTTGGCTAACTATTAGTGAAGGTTTTACATCGAATCAAACACCCACATATGATATAATATTGATAGTTGGTATAAAAAAGTGAGATACAATTGCAAAGGCTAATTGGAGAAGCCATCTACAAAGGAAGTCACACTTATATTTTGAGTTAAAGCTTGAAAATTTAGATGAAGAAACAATTCCATAATGGGTGCCACAAAAAATGGAGTGTGAGTCATGAAACATTTTTGAAATGAAGTTATGGTTGAAAAATGATTGTTCCAGACCTAGTGTGGGCATAATGAGCCTAGGGAGTAAAAGTGGAATAGAAGGAACACGTCAAAGAGTTAGGATATAAGATCTTGCATGTACTTTAGATATGATGAAAGATAACTAATGGGGTTTATAAGATATTCTGGGTGTCTTTATATTCTTCTATCCATGAATTTTTTAAGTTACCCTTGTCTTAAGGGCACGAGAAGCTAGTTTTAACAAACAATGGGGTTTTGTGTTTTGATTATTTTGAGATCATTTTGTGAGAAAAATAATAGTGTTTGAAGTTGTTAATAAGGGAATATAAGTGGAGGAGCATTAAATAAGCTAAAACCCAAAATTTCATCCTTAAGCAAAGATCTAAAGATATCGGAAGTTAAATAAGGAGTGAAAGGTAAGTGTATAGAGAAGTTGCATGGAATGTGATGCTTTTAATGATTGAAGTAGAAATGATTAAATTTACTAGGAAGGGTATGGTGCTAAAGAGATCATTCAAAATGATTTTTACAAATTTTAGCAAGTTTTAAGCCTTTTTAGGCTTGGTTTAATCTTTATATGCAGATCTAGGGTGAAATTTTTTTGCATTTAAACCTCTTGATTGTTGAATCACATGAATGAATTTATTTTTCTCTGCATCATTTGGTATCAAATAGAGGATAATAAATTTTTTGAGTTTGCTTTTGTTATTGGAGGAAGTCATTATTAGATACAAGTCTTGTGTATATGTGAGTTTTGAGTTGTTTGGTGATTTGAAGCTGAATGAGATTGACTAATTGCCTTCTTAATAACATGTTTGTGAATTATAGTGATGGTTTTATCCTTTGAAGAGTGAATAAAACTTAAGTAAATAAAAGAGACAATGATTAAAGGAAAAGAATTCAAAATACTAGGTAAGCAAGCAAACCTTTGTGAGACTTGGAAAGGTGAAAAAGAATTGCTGAAGAGAATATGGAGGATGATTTGGAAAAATAGATTCTTAGGTTGATGAAGAATAATGAGAAGAGAAATAAATAAGAGAGAATGAGAGAATAAGAGAGGAAAATATAGTTGTGGGAAGAACAAAAGGTAAGAGAGATAAGAATAATCTTGGAGCAACTATATGAGTTAGAGACAAAAATAAAAGAAATGCAAAGGAAGGAAAATAATACAATGATGAAAATAGTGTTGAGGAAGGTGGTAAAGTGGCCATTAAGGTCACTCATGAAGAGAGAGAATATATTACAAATGATGAAGAAGATAAAAGAGGAAGCAAAAAATTTAAAAATGATGGAAAATAGGGAAAACAAGAAAGAGAGGGAAGAAGTTAAAGATGATATCCATGAAGAATTTAGTGTTGAAGAAGAATTTGAAGGAAAAAATAATTTTTCAGTTAGTTTACATGAGTCAAGATCAGCTAGAGGCAAAAATACAAGTACTTGAGTGTGCTTTGAGAGGTGAATAAGTAAAGTATGGTGAAAAGGAATTTGAAAACATGGAAGAGAAGATTGAAAAAGGAGGAAGAAACTGAAGAAAAAGTAGATGAAGATGCTCAAAAATCTCTTGTTTTTGAATCTAAGGTTTTGTGTATTTGTGAATGTGTAGGTATGATCAAAAGAATTGAAACAAAATCTCATTTAAGAGCTCAAATGAAGAGAAAAGATACTGAAAACCTCATTTTTTAGGGTAAAGAGAACATGAAGAGGATGAAGACAAATATTGAAGACCAAATTAAGATTGAAGCTAAGGAAAAGTCATGGGACCTAGGTGGATGTGAGCAAGTTAAGGACTTTGGGAGCAAGAAGAAAATACTAAGAACCAATAATGAAGATGAATACATGAAAAAGCAAGAAAAGTGTATGGAAAATTTTTCTCCACCTTGGGAGTATGATGCATGAGAATAATCAAGGAGCCACTCAAATAAAAATATTCATAACTATGAATTCAATGGATTGTTCTATGCCTTATGGATTCATTAGAGAGAGAGAGAGAGATAAGAGTAAGGGAGTTTGAAAATTCAAATCGGAGATATTCCCACCAAAAGTGTAATTCAATTGTAAAGGCCCAATAAAGGGTCCTACGGGTTGATTAAAGGTTAGTAAGTGTTTTTTTGAATCATAGTGTGTGTAGTGAGTCATCATGTGAGGGTGATAATTATAAAATATGTGAAAATGATGTAAAAATTCCAAAAAAGGTCATAAAAGCATATAATGAGTCATCATAGCTTTGGAAGGGCAATTACACATTAGGTAGGAGTTACATGTAAGTAGGAAATTCAAATATAGAAGGATTGGGAAAGATTTTTTAAGATTCATTCCTCTTGTAGGAGGATGAAGAGAACATTGGAGAGAAGGAGAACTAAAAATGTTGAAGAAATACAATAATATATGAATGTGAGCTTAGTTTTTAGTGTACTTATATGTCCTTTTAAGAGTGTTGCTGAGTTTTGCTTTAGTAAGTGATATTTCCTCCTTGTAATTATAAGATGAATCCATTAGATTATTTTTGGTAAATCTTTGCATGCATCACTCTGAGATTGATGTGATAAACTAAACACTCTATTTTGATGTATGGATGATTCCTTGACTAATATGAAGAAAGAGTATGATTATGACAACATGGACAAAGGTAATTGTTGAGTTAGTTGATTTATTTTGTCTCCTAATATTATTTAAGATATTTGTATGGTATAGTAGTGAAATATTCATAATATTCCCCTTTGCATGTTGATAATCACAATAAAGAACTGTGATTGTGAGAAGCTAGGAGGTGGCTACGAAGTGCTTGGTTAAATACATGTTATAAAGAGACCTTTCTTATTTCCATTGCTTAATACATGAAGGTTATTTACATGAGGATTTTATGAAAGTCATCTTAGAATGATTTGGTGGTTAAATGGTAGAGTTACTTTGTTTTGGTTAAACATGAAGAAGAAAAATACTTAGTGAAAATGTGTATGATTGTAGGGAACTCTTGGAAATGTATTGTTTAAGTTTTTATGAGTGATCTTCTCAAGAGGAGACAATTAACACATTTTACAATATAAACATGAAGTTGAAATGATCTATTTTTATCAATGTATGTGTTGAAAGCATACAAACCCTCACCTATAAGTAACACATTCAGGATAAAGAGGAATTGGTAAAAGTTGAAGAGTTTCAATGCATGGAAAAACCGTAATGGTAAGTTCACATATTTCATGTCATTACTATAGAGATATGTAAAAAATTTAGAGCTTCAAATTGGATTTTAGTGAAAGTTATATCATGTTTTGGGTTCTCGGGTTAGTCCATGGCTGTAACTAGGGGTTTTAGAGGAAATTCTCCTTATCTTTTGATTTCACTGTGGAAATTACATGAAATTTGGTAGTAATTTCCCCCTAAGGTTGGCTAACTATTAGTGAAGGTTTGAAATCAAATCAAGCACCCTGATATGATATACTATTGATAGTTGGTATAAAACAGTGAGACATAGTTGCAAGGGCTAATTAGAGAATCCATCTACAAAGGAAGTCACACTTATCTTTTGAGTTCAAGCTTGAAAATTTATAGGAAGAACAAAATCCATAATGGGTGCCTCAAAAAATATATTTTGAGTCATGAAACATTTTAAAATGAAGTTATGGTTGAAAAATTACTATTCTAGACCTAGCACGAGCATAGTGAGCATAGGGAGTAAAAGTGGAATAGAAGGAGCAAGTTAAAGAGTTAGGATATTTTGGGGATGCTTGGGAGCCTATACAGAAATTGAGAAGTGGTAGTGTGCTTATTCATGGTGTTAAGATATATTTTTGTATAAACACGGTGGCATATGTCATGGGTATGGAAAAGGAGGGGTGTGAAATTTACAAACCTAAGAAGGATTTTGTGGAAGAGCTGAATTTATTCCTGCGAGGTAAGAAAAACTCACCAATCAATTTTCTAGGTTCTTAAGGAATTCTCTGCTCTCCCATTTCAATTGATTCAGTTTGTCACTTTAGAGCGTCTCTATAAATGTATATTTTCATACCATCTTGCTATGTTAAATTTTCTTAGGCATGGGCATAACTACAAATTTCCATATTACATGCTACGTTCTCTTTGTGCTACTTTGGATTATTTTAAAAAATGAAAAATTAAGGCACCCTTAGACTAAGGGTTTATCATGGCTATTGTGAAAATATTAGCTATGGACATGGAAAAAAAGGTTAAGATTGTGAGTATGCTGTCGAAAGCTTAAGAAGAGTACTTTGTTGAGGATAAATCCAACTCGTAGGAAGAGGAATCAAACAAACCTTCCTCTTTGAGTGAAGGGGAGGAGAAAAATGTTGAAGGGGTTAAAAAAGTTTAGGGTCTCCAAGACCTTAACAAGAAATAAGTTAAGGACTTGACTGTGAAAGAGGCCGAGAAGGGTGAATCTAGCTAGTAAAAGAAACAGGTCATTGAAAAATACTAGGGAAAAACTCAAGCTGAATCTTAGGGTGTTAAATAGGGATTGGTTCTGGATAATATTATTGAAGACCTTGAGAATGTGAAGAATGATACCTATCTCACTAAAAGTACTATTCAATTCATCCTCAATGATTGGCATGCCATGAAGATGAAAGTGGAGGATGTGGCTCAGGTTTTGAGTGGTGGCAGTATTGAAATTATGAAAGAAAAATGCAAGGGTTTGGAGAGTGACATGGATATGTTAAAGGTTATGTTCCAACAGTTTATGAAGAGGAGCATTTTAAACATCAAAACTACTATCCAACACCTCCAAACTTTGGGGCAGTCGGCTAATGCTTATAGATAGCGTGAGTGTCAAGATACCTCTAAGAAAAGAATGAGAGGACTGTTTGAGGAAAATCTCATTATTCTGGGTACTAACATTAAGGATCTATTGAAGGAATGGGCTACTTTGCTGGCCAAATACCAGAAGAAGAATGAATAAGGGCTGTTGTTTTTTTTTTTGACGTCTAGTTTCTTATTTACTGTTATTTTATCAGATGATGGTTGTAGTACTATTTTGTATGGACTATATTTTATTTTGATTGTTATTTTCCTGAATATTTTCTCTTAACAGGAGTTGTATACTGTATGGGGTAGGATCCCCTCAACCCTCTTTTACCTAATATAAAAAAAGATAGTTAGGATATAAGATTTTGCATGTACCTTATATATGATGAAATAGAACTAATGGGGTTTATGATATATTGTGGGTGTCTTTATATTCTTCTATCCATGAATGTTGCAAGTTACCCTTGTCTTAAGGGCATGAGAAACCACTTTGGAAAAACAAAGGGGTTTTACATTTTGATTATTTTTAGCTCATTTTGTGATCAAAATAATATTGTTAGTGGTGGTTAAGTAGGGCATATAAGTGGAGGATAATTAAATAAGATAAAACCCAAAATTTCATCCTTAAACAAAGAGCTAGTGAGACAAGAAGTTGAATAAGGAGTGAAAGGTGAGTGTCTAGATAACTTGAATGGAATGTGATGATTTTAATGATTGAAGTAGAAGTTATTAATTGTAATATTCAGGGTATGGTGCTAAGGAGATCATTCAAAATGATATTTGTTAGTTTATAAAGTTCTAAGTATTTTGATCCTCATATGCAGAGTTAGGGTGAAATCCTTTTGCATTTAAACCTCTTGATTGTTGAATCACATGAATGAATTTATTTTTATCCACATCATCATCCTTAGTTCCACATGACACATTGTTTGGAAATATACAAATAATATAAGTCTTGGAAATATATGACCAATTTAGAGAAGAGAGTAAAAAAGAGAGAAGTATTAAGAGACCTTCAAGAGTTTCTAAGAGCCTTACACTTTGAGTACTTTAGCATGAATGAGAAGGAACAATTGAAGAAGGAAACATGAAATGTTTATTTATTCATCAAAATTGTTTTAGGGACAAGAAATTTTTTAATAGGGTTCTTCATCATTTGGTTGTCTTGTAGACGAGACAATGTTTGAAGTCCATGGATGATGTTGCCAGGGTTCTTCATATTATGAAGGTAATTTATGATTTTGGGAATATTTATATGAGAATCATAGTATATCGTGGAAGTAAGAAACATATAAAAATGATAATAATGAATAATATATAATATTTTACACATGAAAAATGCATAAACACCATGGTATATATACAAATATTCACAAATTAGTAGTGAATAATGTAAATATGTATTAACCAATGGTTTCCAAGAATATATATGAGTGAAAAGACATAACATTTTCCTTTTAAAGGATATGTAATAATGTAAAATATTGGGGGAATATAATATCATAAAATTGGATGAGAATAAATAATATATCATGAAAATTAATGAGAAGAATCAATATAAGAAGTGAGAGATATAAAATAATCAATTTTAACATATATTTCTAAATTCTATATAATTGAGATCAATATATTTTTGAACAATTCAAGTGTCATGATTTATGTTTATTCATGTTTAATAAAAGATAAATACTTAGATTAGACTAGAGAGATACCCTTCTTGGTGATGTTAGCTCTAGCAGGGATATATAAACTTATAAGACCCACAATCATGTTAGGTTTATGCCAACAAAGTGGATTCACCATCTCTATTGATATTTAAATCCTTAAAGGTATGTTTGAATCACTATGTTTTTTTATTATATTAGTGTACCAAGGACATGAAGTGATCATAGGTTTATCAATATACCATATGTATTCTTTGGGAAACTCAAGTTTGACTAGCTCATCGTAATCTAATATATTATCAACTAATAAGTATGTAATAATTTTCCTCTTGATTGATTTTTGATTTACATTGGCCACTTAAAATTCACTCATAAGGGTTATGAAACAACAAATTTTTTAGATAAATCTTCCCAAGTGAAAAACATGGGCGACTAATCAAACTTGATGATAACCCATCTCTTGGTTGAGCATGTAATTCCTTAGAATTTTAGTTACAAAAATAATGGTGAGACACTCCTCTGGTTGGGTATACCAAGTATCGTAATCAAGAATCACATGAATAATGAAGTAAATAACACATTATTTGAAAACATAATCTTATTGGGCTAGCATAAATCTAAGGGATACGTCAGTGGATCTAGAATAAAGGATAAGAGGATGGTCAAATTTAGGTAGCATGATAGTGGGTAGAGATAACAAAAAATGCTTCACTAAATTGAAATCATCATGGAATTATTTTTTCCATGTGTTGCAACAATTTTTATTGAGAAGTGTACTAATGGGATGTATGGAATAGGTGAGATCATGAAAAAATCTATGGATTTCCCAAATTTTTCCAAGAAATGACCTTATGCATGACTCATCTATAGGTGGAGTCATCTCAAGAATTACACGAATCTTAAAAGCATTAACATTCATTCCTCGAGAGAAAGTAATACATCCTAAAATTTTTCCACCTCTCACCCCAAAAAATCATTATTTGGGGTTTAAGGTAACACCATAATCAATTAGGTGAGAAATAATGATGCATAAAAAACGTGGGGTGATTTATATTTTTCTTATCCTTCACTAGAAGATAATCTACATAACTTTCAATAATTGTGTGGATGAGAACATGAAAAATATGAGTCACTGTTCTTTGATATCTAATGCTAACGTTATTCAACCAAAAGACATGATAAAATAGCACAAGATTCTGTAAGGAGTAGTGAAATTAATTTTAGTTTGGCATTCCTTTGAGATCCTAATTGATTATAACCCAACACATATCCATAAGGGATTGTAGTCAGAAAATCATGAACTTTAGATATTATTTATCCCAATTTCATACTACTATTTAGAAGGTTCTTGAGTGAAGAAAGTAGTAATTAACCCTTGTCCTTTGACCATCTTATTTTATTTTATTTCATCATTCCCAAAATTTTACATCCACATGTCCATCCTGTTTCAGTCACATTATATTATTTTATCCTCGACTGGGGTGCCCATGCCAGTAATGGGGCGCCCAGGTCCCACCATGGGCACCACGATCCTTTTTGATATTTCCTGCCACTTTTGGGCTCTTTCTAGTCATTTCCTCTTCTTATATTTTTCATGATCAACTGTTTTGGGGTTAATTATGAAATTAGACCAAGATAACCCTATAAATATAAAGTAATGAGACCATAATGATAGACCAAGCATTAGTAACTACTATCATCCACCTAGAGTTCCATCCATCTATTACATTGGATATCACTTGCATCCACATAGCTCCATCACAAGGCACAAGGATAACACATCTTAATCACACACAACATAGGGGGAGGATTCTATTATATTCCATGCACACATTTTATTACATTTTCTACATTTATTTTTTGCTTGCTACTTCAAAATGCATGACTTACACAAAATCACCTAGGGCACATTATGTACACACTCACTAGAATTACACTCGGGTCCAAAATGTAGTACAAAACTCAATTAGTAAGTCCACTATTGTGCAAGATGAGGCCATTCCAAACCATTCATTTACATTATTTTTTTTAGGGTTTTGATACTTATTTTGGTGTTTTGCAGATCTTTTCATCATATTGGATTATCAGCAACATTTGACGAGTTACAACGAATCTGATTTGACAAAAAATGAGGGATTCATACCATCTTATAGACATGTGAAAATTAGTTCTAGATATTTTTCACATACCACGGCACCAATTTTACAGACTAGAGCGCTTGTAGGCACCTCAGTCCCTGGCTAGGCACTCTAGTTTAGCTAATCATTCCAGATCCATTCTTTTTAGGGATTCTACACAACCATTCCTACCTCCTATTTATCTAGTTAGTTCTATGTCACAATCCCACAAGATCATCAAATTAACCGAGTTCTTTCCTCTTCTCTATTGTAGACTAGGGTTAGTATTTCCTTTTGCATAGTTTCTTGGATAATTTCTATAGTTATTTGTTGCTTTTATTTACTGTATTTACATGTTGTTTCTAGATTAGATTAACTATAGGATATTCCCACACATATTTCCACATATTATTTAATCATGAATAATAATTCATACCTAATTTTTGCATCAATAATTAAATCTATGGATGATAAAGGGAAATCATCATTTGCAAAATCCTTGTTTATATCTCTAAAATTAATGTAGATTATGATATTTACATTTTTCTTAAGGACCAAGAAAATATTGGACAACCACATAGATTATTCTATGAGCTAAATATATCTAACTTGGAGAAAATTCATCACTTATTTGACCATTAAAGTGACATTGGGATTCATAGGTCTCCACTTTTGTTTAATGCGTTTAGTATCGGGATTGGTTACTAGGTTGTGGACGACCACCTCAGGGTCAACTCTAGACATGTATTTATAGGAAACAAATCATGTGAATGTTATTTTAGGATATTAATGTGATATTCTAATTCATATGAAGAACAAATTATAACAAAATTTAATATCTCAGAGTATTTTTTTGTACCAATTTTTATATCAATGGTGTCTTCTATCATGGAAGCATTTCCCTCAAATTTTTGGGGAACATGAGGAAGTTCAAGAGATTCATCATCTACCTAAAAATAATCCTATTTCCTTTGTAGAAGAAATGAGACTATATTTAGTTCTAAAGTAGTATGAAGAATAGGTAATGAAAGGAATTCCCCTCTTGTGGACCAAGGGAATATCCTCATAATATTTTAAGAACCCTAATATTTCGTCATTATTCTTGACAAAGTCCATGGTAATGGCCCATCCTTATTTTCTACATAAGAAAGAAGTTCTGTAATCAATATTATTTGTATCAAAGTCTCCAACATTATGGAAATGACAAAATCAATTTCAGAAAACTCTACATCTTGACAAAAACATGAACAAGAGGAAACCATATAGTCAATAAACCAATTTCTCTCCCTAAGTGTGGCTTCAATGGAGATAAAATCAATTTTTTAATTATTTCACATACAATGACTTTACAAATAAGATACCTAAAATAAATTGATCATATTTAAATCCATAGTTGGTACATTCAAAATCCAATTTGAAACCAAAGGGCATGTTATTTCCCTTAGGAGATGTTAAAATCACCCTTGCACTTGCATGATAACTACACTTTTCTACATCAAAATGAAGTGTCCATGAATATTTGGGAAAGGGGGAATTATCTGGTTCTTTAGAAGATTCTTCTCAAAATTTTGATACTTCCATCATACATATATCTACAAGCTCATCTGTAGGGAAGGAAGCTAAGCTCAAGAGACTACCACTCCCATGAGGATAAAAAGTAGAGTAATAGCTGAATTATTTTCTAAGATATTCACAATATAACTATAACCTTAGTGACATTTTCACAAATTTTTTCCATAGTTTTTTTTGCTGAAGATTCCTAGGGAGAAGACCCTATCCTTAAAAAATTTCCTATTACAATCCATGATTAATCTACAAATCACTGGAATTAATAGGGAGAGTAAAATGCACATTATCGTGCTACAAAAACAAAAAAACTAGTTCCTATACAATAATTATATATCACCAAACTGTACATTCCTAGAATGTAAAAAAAAAGAGTGAAAACCATTCCATACTGAACGAGCTCAAATAAGAGAACCCCAAATTCAATCTTCCATGGAAGATTCTAGAGGATTTTCCACCAGAATCTCCACCTCTGAGTCCCTTGAAGATAAAGGAGTTGAAGAAGAACTAGCACAACAATCTGACAAATAAACTTTGGCCTTCTCCGGGAGGTAGAGTCCCTAGTTTTCCACCACTGCCACCAAGACCTGAGAGAGAGATTTCACTCCACGAGTTAGGACATGAATATGAAATTGTAAATTGACCACCCTCACTTCTAATTCCTTCATCTCCTTGTGGAGGAGAAACTGGCTTGCTAAATTAGAGATAATGTTGGCCGCACTCAACCCTTGTGCTAAATAAAACACATTCCTTTGACCCACAAATTGACTAGGGTTCAACATTAAACTCCTTAATTTATCACAAAAAACCACTTATTCTTCATCATTTTCAATGCTCTTAGCCACTAACCAAACCTACTCTAGCCAACCTCTCATGCCCACATTTTTAATTCTCCCATTGATCCACATCGAAAAGGAATAACACAAATCAGGCCCAATCTGAGCACAACACTGCTTCCTCCCAGATCCACCTGCAGAGTCTCCACCAGACACCATGAGAGAAGAAGGTGAAAAATAATGATGAGCTTCAACTTACCAAACCCACCCTGAAGGTAAACCAACCAAACTACAAAAGAAGGACCCGAAAAGATAACCCAAAGATAGCCAAAACACAACTTAAAATCCAACAACCTTCGTCAAAGCCAATGAATGCTAAGTACGTGCTACACTTCAAATCCAAAACCAAATCCTTCCCTTAAAAAGCCATCATTGCTGGGGGAAACAAGGGGTACGACTTTATATATTAAAAGTCCCCTCTTCACGAGAAAAATGCACATCATTAACCAAAAGGGATTGAATGGCGTTGGGTAAAAACATCTCCCATGATTGAGCCGTCACCCAAACCTTATTCCAAGGCATGAAACTAATATTAACTAAACCATCTACCACCTTATTGCATTCTCGAAAAATATGAGAAAAAATCACCTCCTCAAAATCAGGAAAAATTTCTTGAATGTTATCACAAATGGATTGCAATTTCCATTAATGAGAAGAGTTTCCTTGTACTATCATAATGATAGCTAGAGAGTCACCTTAAACCCAAATTCTAGACAATTTCCTATGCTTAACTTCAGCCAAAACTTGCCACAAGGCCATGCCTTCTATGAAATTATTGGAAGCTACACCAAAATCAAAAGCCATAGCAAGGATAGGCTGAAAATTAGCATTACAAAACACACATCCACAACCAGTGGCTCCAGGGTTGCCTTTAGAGGCACCATCAAAATTTAGTTTGATCCAACCTACTAAAAGAGGACTCCAATGTGTCAACCTCTTATCCTTACTCCCTTATCAGGAGAAAATTTTCCACAGTTTATAATTAGGGTTATTTGATTATTTTTTTGTCTACATTTATTTTTCAAACCCATTTTGTTCATGTAACCAACACTTTTGAAGGAATTGGTTTGTCTTACTAGTTTTCAAGGAGTTCATATTCAACATGAATTCTAGGATTCTTCTTGAGATTTTCCAAGTGTATTTCAAATGTTCTGGGATCACATTTAGAAACATATACTTTTTCTAAATGAAATAAATTGAAATCTTTAAATAGGGATGAAGGGATGTACTTCTTTCTATATATCCAAGGTCTTCCTTACAACATGTTATAATAGGTTTCTTTATCTATAATTAGTTCCTATGTGACCAAGTTACAAATCTCCATCAAGAATTCCTAAGAAATATAAATAAATAATTAACATTTATCTTATGAACATATTTGAATGAATTTATTACATCCTCTATATGTCCATGCATCATGTTAAACAATTCGATAAAAACCACAATATAAATTAACATTATAATCCCTATGATTTTGGTTTTGATTTTGTTGTTTGTTGAAAACTTGGTCATTTTGAGATTGGTTGTTATATACATTATTTAATAATCCATGAATAAAGTTTTGGTTTTTATTTTCCCATGGTGGAGGATTATTGAATTCAACCACATTAATATATGGAATATAGTTTGGTTTCCTTTGGTTTCTCATTCCATTATTATTCTTGTTCAACTTTCCATTATTAATAACATTATGATTCTTGCTCTGATTTGTATTACCATCAGTTGTAGCACCATGATTATGGTTTAAGAATTTAGGCCCTTGATTGTTATTTGAATTTTTACTATGAAAAATCCCATTATTTTGGTTAGGAGTTTACAAATTTCCATTCGATCAAATGTATTATGCTCACTATTGATGGCGACTTGGTCAATTCATATAATACCCTCAAGAACATCTTTGTAGGTGTGAAAGGGGAAATTTTGTAACTCTACCTTAGTCTCACAATTTAGTGAATGAGGAAAGAGATCACAAAGGTCCCTGTAATCCATGTTGGGACAAGTTGTAGTTGAATAAAATAATTTCCTTTATCTTTATATAAAATGGGAAGCTAACTCATTTTAATAATGTTTAATGTGTAGGAATTATCTGATTCCTTTTTGCAATAACTTATTCATGTCAAATGATTTTAAAACTTGAGGATATGTTGTTTAAAAGTGTAAAACATGGATGAAATTCTGAATATTTTATTAATCAACCAAATCAATTTACAATAGAGGGGCTATAATTCTTATAGGAATTGAATAACCATGTGTAGAAAAATGCAAGGTTGCACAGGTACAAATGAAATCACAACAACTTCCAAAATACATCCAGGAAGCAATAACCAACTAAACACAAACAAATATAGCTGCAAAAACAATGCAAAAAATAAACAATATGAAAATAATGTGGTTATTAAATACATAACCAAATAATAAATTACCTAATACAATTCATAATTAATTTAACTAAAATTCCCCCCCTTAATTTTGCATTGTTTCAAGAGATGAGGAGAGAAACTCTCTGAACAACTTGAACTTGTCACCTGCAAGTGAATTTGTGAAGATATCTACTCGTTGTTCAAATGTTGGACAAAATTGAAGCTGTATATTGTGCTTTAAGACATGCTCGTGTATGAAATATACCTGCACCTCAATTTGTTTTGTTCTTTCATGAAAAAATAGATTATGAACAAGTTTGAGAACACCTTCATTATCTACATACATGGTGGTTGGTTTGTCCTATGATATTCCAAGTCCTTAAAGTATGCAATGTAGCCATATCACTTCATAGACAACTTCTCCTACATAATGATACTCAGATTCTGTGGAAGAATGAGACAAAAAGTGTTGTTTCTTGCTTCCCCATGATATTGGTCTAGATCCCATAAGGAACACAAACCCTAAAGTGAATTTTCTTTCATCAATATTGCTAGCATGATATGAATATGAATATCTTGACATGAAGAAGTTTTTTTTCTTCTTGTATTCTAGACTAAGATCCACTGATCCTTTGAGATATCTCAATATGCGCCTTTCTACTTTCCAATGAAAAACTTTGGGTTCCTGCATGAACCTAGATAGATAAATCACTGCAAAGCTGATATATGGTCTAGTGTAGGTCAGGTAAATGAGACTTCCAATCAAATAATGATAGAGAGTGGAATTTACCATAGGAGATGGACCTAAATGAGATAACTACAATATGTTCTCCATATGTGTATAAATCGGTGCGAAATCCATCATCCTAAATTTTTTGAGCATTGTCTTGGTATATTTCAACCGATAAACAAAGATCGTAATCTCTTTTTTCCATACTTCTAATCCAAGAAAATAGTGCATTAGCCCAAGATATGTCATGTCAAACTATTTATTTAGATCTTTCTTCGTTGCATCGATCATCCTCACTGAACTTCCACTGATGACTAGATCATTGACATAGACAACGACAATCACAATCTCCTCCCTTTATTTTTTGAGGTAAAGGTTGGGATCACATGGATTTATAACAAATCCATGTTGTACGAGACACTCATAAATTTTGATGTACCATGCCTGGGGTGCCTATTTGAGGCCATACAAATATTTCCTGAGTATGCATACCTTTTCTTCTTGACCAAGTACAACATATCCATTAAGTTGAGTCATATATACTTCTTATTGTAAATCTCATTTCAGAAAGGCACTTTTTACATCCATTTGATGGAATTTCCAACCAAATTGTGTAGCTTGAGAAAAGATCATCTTGATCATTTTGATCCTAGCTATGGGATCAAATGTCTCCTCATAGTCAATGCCTTCATTTTGTGCATACCCCTTTGCTACTAGTCTCATTTTATACTTGTCTATGGTACCATTAGCCTTGTACTTTGTTTTGAATATCCATTTGCATACAATGGGTTTCTTCCCTAGTGAAAGATTGACAAGCTGTTAAGTGTTGATTTTCATCACTGAGTTCTATTCAGTATCCATGACATCTTTCAAATATTTTGACTGTAGGGATTCCTGGACTGTAGAGGGCTCATCATATTAAATAAATCTACTCATCAAAGAAAAGTTCACTTATTCTCTTGATTTACTATAAGTCCATTGTCCAGGGGTGGATGTATTCGGTGGAGCATCCATTCTTGCATCTCGTAATGTGCTAGTATACCACTTGGGAATATGCTAAACTGTTCCCATGGGTCATGGTTCTATTAGATCATCACCATCATCCCCATCATCACTTTCATCATTTGCGGGAACATCAAATTCAATTTTTACAACCGGTGAAGAATCTACATCAGGTGATTCTAGAGGAGGAGAATCTTCTTCCTTCTTCTCAAAGAACTCAACATCTCTACTGGTGTATACTTTCCTAGTATTTGGATCCATCAATCTGTACCCAAGAGTCTCTTCACTGTATCTAATGAAGATGTGTTTTTTTGATTTCATATCCAATTTCTTTCTATTCTTCTTGGCTATGTGCATACTTATTTTTCCCCCAAATACTCTGAGGTGTGCAATAGATGGTTTCCGCTTTGACCATACTTCATGTGGTATTACTCCATCAAGAGCAACTATGAGAACTCTGTTAAAAAAATACACAACTACCTTTAATAATTTTACCCATAATATATTTGCAAGTCCATAATGATCGATCATGCATCACACAATTTCCATGATAGTACGATTTCTTATCTCAACAACACCATTCTGCTGTGATGTGTGTGGATGAGGCATTTGTCTATGAATCCCGTGAGCTTGTAGGTAGTATTTTAACTCATCACTGGTGAATTCCCCACCGCAATCTGAGTGGAGAGTTCTGATGTGATGACTATTTTCATTCTCAACAATTACTTTGAACTTCTTGAAGGTTTGAAAAGCTTCACTTTTCTTGTGAAGAAAAAATTCCCCATTTTTCTTGAATAATCATCAACACATAGCATGGAGTACTAAAATATAGAATGAATCAGTTGCATCAGACCAAAAATATTGATATGAACCAGATCAAGCTTACCATGAGCTCAAAAAGTAATCTTCTGGATTGAAGCTGTGTTGTTTTCCTGCTAGGTAGTGAGGACACTTGTTTGTATCCTTCTGGAGAGATGGTAAACAATGTACCATATTGTGTCGAAAAAGTTTCTCAAGATACTCAAAACTAATATGACCAAGTCTCTGATGAAATAATTGTGCAGAGGTAGAGTTCTTAGCCATAAGTGCCTAATCATCTATGTGGAAAAAATCAAGCTAGAACATGTGTCCCACATTGGAGGCTTTTGCAACTATTTTCGAGCCTCATGATTTATCTCAAATTAAACAAGTTTTCTTGCTGGAATGACTATCAAAGCCAATTTTCAAGTTGTAATCTAGGATTTGATTGACTGGAAACAAAATTTTAGTCAACCTAGGGACATATAAGACATCTGATAGTCTATAGTTGCTTGAACCAAGGGGTAGAGAAATGTTCCCAATTCCTTAAACTGTATATGATGAATCATCACCCAATGAAACATGGTTTTTCAAAGATGTGTCCCTCATTGAAGTAAACTAGTCTCTGTGAATGGTCATGTGTCGAGTGGCTCCCGAATCAACATACCATACATCAATAGATGACATGGAGGGTTCACTTGATCGAGCAGTGTACAAGTAGTCTTCATTCTCTGAATGTTCTTCTTGCTCAACAATATTTACTTACTGATGGGGTCTTCTTTTCTAGCTCCCATTTTTATTCCCTTGATTGTAGTTCTTATGTCCCTTGTGATATTTTTGGTGTTGAGGTCCAAAATTCCTTAATGAACCTTTCTTGTATGTATTATACTAATAATATTTCAACTCATGTCCTCTTTTGCAGATTGGACATTACTTCTTCTGTTGTTTGTCCCCTTAATGTTGATATTGGTTTTTATGTTGGGAATTTTGATAGGAATTAGGTTTTCCTTTTCCCTTTCCTTTCCATTTTTGATGAGAAGAAAGTTCCTGCTCCTCTTCATCATCCTTAATATGCATGGATTCCTCTTGTTGTAGTAGGTTCACCAGTTTGTCAAAACTAACTGTTGTATCTGACAAGTTTAGTGTTGTTACAAAAATGCGGTAAGAAGAAGGGAGAGCTCTTAGAACAATGGGAAAGAGAGATTCATTTGTGACCACTTCTCCCAGGGCTAAAAGTGAAGCTCTCAACTCACTCTTCTCAAGAAAGCTTCAATTTTTTCATTTTGCTTGAAGTTTAGTGTATGTAACTGACTCTACAAAGTCAGTATGAAACTCTTGTTTTTGGCCTCATATACCATGCTCAACTTATCCCACGCTTATTTGGTTGTTTTGGCATATTGAATGTGGGGTTGCACATCGTAAGATGCTTAAAAAAAGATGATGATATTAGCATTATGATTTGATCTATCAAACTATCTTTGTTGTGTTGTATCAGTTCCTGATTTGGTTATAGTACCATTTACAACACGCCAGATCTCTTCAAACTCAAATTGTGTCTTGGATTTTGTCTTCTATGCAACATAGTTGTTTCCTTGGAGTAGTTGTGAATCTAGAAGAAAAAAAATTGGGGCATTGGTGCCTATTTTGCAGAATTCACTGACAGGGTTAGGCTCTTATCACTCCAGGGATAAGGTCTCCTAATCTATATACCAAACCTTTCTATATACGTGCCCTTCCGATATACCCATCAGTACGTGGAATAATATTTCCCTTTCGATATACCTGATGGTACATGAAAGAGGCATTGATGTATGTGAAAGATTTTGATATGTGGTACCAAGACAATACTCAAAGGGTTATATGTGATTATTGACACCAACTCAAAGAATAATCCTCATACACGCACATAACTTTGCTATATACTTGGATAATTTCTGAGTCCAGATTTATGTCATGCAATTTTCCATAGACGGATGTGAGGGCTCCGAGTGTGTGCACTATGTCCTTATTACTCCCCATCGATTTAAAGGGTCAATGTCCAAATGATGTTGTTACAACTACATTAGGTGTTAAGTTCAATAGTAGTCACGACAACTTTACTTGTAAGCACTTCCCAGAGGCACTGCATATACCGAACGCTGCAAATGAAATCTAGGATCTCGTGAGTGATATAGAAGAAAATTTCAATATTTTTTATTACAATTCTCTTCCAGTTTCTGAGCAGTTACAATGTTTGCGGTTGATTATGGAAACCTACAAATTAATATAATACATTGAAGTATACAATTACATTCATTTTTTTTGAAAAATTGAATGGTAGGAATTTTTTTAAGTTTTTTGGGGCCTTATTAGCCTCTAAATCCCAATACGGCTCTCTGAGCAAAAGACTATAATTTTTTTTCTTAAAATGGAGATTTTTGGGACCCCCCCTTTTGTAAATGTTGTTTAGAATGCAAAAATATACATAGTGGTAAAATTTTGTTTTTTTAAAGATCTTTTTTAGGGTTTTCTCTGCTATTTCTAGTGCTATGTTTAGACGTAACTAAGGATTTAACAAAGTTTTTAATGATATTTTTGGTGGTTTTTGGCTAAAACATCCGCTAAACTTCCATATTGTGTAAAATAGGTTTAAAAAGGATTTGGTGGGGGTCGATCCACTAACCTCCCACACCTAGAGCGCTGTTACTATCCAACTTGGCGCCAAAGCAATTATACGAAGAAAATGAGGTGTAGATATTTATGAAAATTAAAAAAATGACTAAAATTTTACATGCATGGTCGTTGCATGTCAGTCCACGTGGCTGGAGGTGGGTCTACATGGCTGCGTGCTGTTAGTGTTAGGGATTTATTCGATAAAAATGGATCTTGGCTTTGATATCTTCCTTTCGCTTCCTTCGAAGGCTATTTACTATGATTTGTTTGATTGTACCACAATTTTATTTATTCCTCCGCTTTATTTGTGGTTGCAGGGTTCATAAATGGAAATCCAATGCGTGGATCAGGTCACATGGATCTATTTTATCCTTTCTTGTCTCAGAGCTTGATCTAACTCAATTTTTTCTTAAAAAAATTCATTTCTTTATTACAGAAACGCTAATCAAGGCTCAGATCACCCGTGTAATGGCTTGGCCTTAGAAAATAGCACACATCTCAGTCTATGAAATGAAAAACTCACCTAGTGTAATGAACAAACTCGATTTGAGGATAATCCTTGACTGTGGTAAAGTGGCTTGATGTTTGGCTAAAGGATGGCTTGTATGGATGCACCGTAGGCAGGGGATGGCCCTTAACTCACTGTGTTTTGAAGGAGGGGCTTGGTTTGAGCTCGATCAGAGTGCTATCAACTTAGAAATGTTTGATAACAATGTAGCTTAGTGTAGATCAACAAATACATAAATGCCTCGGCCGCCCAATTCCAAAATAAGACGGCTCAATTGAGAATGAAAATAGAGCTCCTATACAGTTCACCCTAAATGAGAGAGGCAACCCGAGTTTGAGCTCTAGAAATAACTCGGTAGGGGGCTCCTTTAATATCTCAATGCTTGGCTCCACATAAACACCCAAGGCTCTAAATGTGGAAAAAATCATAATATTATCTATAACTAAGCAGTACTCTAGATTTAGAGGCAAAAACCATGTTGGGGAATTTCTATTTTTTAAAAATTTTCTATCCCTGCAGTAAAGTTTTCCTGGTACAAGGTGTACTAGTGCAAAAAAATTTGTATTCCAAATATTTTTAACTAACAAGAGGTTGTGGGGAGGCAGGGATGGCGCTAGGAAGTTGTAGGAGGCTGCACAGGCTCTCAATTGCTTCAAATGCTTCTCCAATATCCTCTATCTCTTCTGCTCTCTCTTTCCACATCTTCTCTACTCACAAGTCCAAATTAACCAACTCTGGTACCAAATGTAAAATAGGGAGGGAAACATGAATATTTTATTAATCAACCAAATCAATTTATAATAGAGGGGATGGAATTCTTATAGGAATTGAACAACCATGTGTAGATAAATGCAAGGTTGCATAGGTACAACTGAAATCATAACGACTTCCAAAATACATCCGGAAAGCAATAACCAGCTAAATACAAACAAATATAGTTGTAGAAATAATGCAAAAAATAAATAATATGAAAATAATGTGCTTATTAAATACATAACCAATAATAAATTACCTAATAAAATGCATAGTTAATTTACATAACAAAAAGAGTGGGTTGAGGCTTTGGTGAATTTGTAATACTAATCCAAAGAAATCCCCTTAATCATATTTAGATATATTTTAGCCACAAAGACATCCCATGGGAGTAAATCCCTAATCACAATAACACATGGCCTAATGTGGGAATTGGGGTCACCTTATTCCTTATATTTGGGAATACATGGAAATCAACAAGGTAACATAACACTTTATATTGTATAATCAATAGGTTCTTTAAAATATTCAACATAAGTTACCATTTCATATGATTCCACTAATAAGGTATTATGATAGAAAGGTGGAGGAAGAGGAGTTGGGAAGGAACCAATATATGAAGTATTTAGAGCATATGGGGCTCATAGAATTATGGGGGTTGACCATGGAATGCATAAATATATAGGTGAATAGAGTTGTAATACATGTACATATACAGTGATATGAAATTTGAGGATGTGTGTGTAGGTATTCAGTTATGAGTGACAATGTCCATATAATTAGGAAGGACATGTTGACCGATGTTGCTAAATGACCCCTAAATGGGCTATGTGTATGAGGGATGAGAACCCACACCCAATATGTCCTCTCCTGTAAAGAGTTATCTTAGGTTTGGATATGCCGAGTAATTAGGTTGCTGGTATTGTTGTGATTATTGAGCATGGTGGGAATGTAGTTTTAGTTGTTCATGGCATATCCCATATTTTGACCAGTCAAGTGGGTGGGTTAAGAAAGTAGAACGTTCTCTAATTCTTTGATGTATTCTAATAAGGTAGAGATGAGATAATTTGGTGAATTTTAGAGTTTCTTTAGGGGTATGCATAACATTGGGCTCCACAAGGGAAGAATAATACCCATTTATGAATTGTTTAACATTTATGCTTTCATCTATACGTGCATGATTAGGCTCAAATAAAAAATATGAAATATTTTTATTCAAACGGGTAAAAGTATAAGATTGCATTATTTTTAATGAATCATATATGACATAAAGAGGATCATCAATTTGATTAATTCATGCAAAGGGTTCATTTTCAGACCCTTGTATATTGTTTTTTGTACAATATCTTAAGGTAAAAGCTAATTCCACCAATAAAATTCATGTTATTAAAATCTTAGTGACCATCTCAAAAGATTTGAGGTAGGTCAACTTATTATATTCATACAAAAGTAGAAAGTTTTGGAATATGCATAGAGGAAGTGTGTACCTACTTATTTTTAGTGTAGTTATCATCCCAACAATAGATAGAAAGGGATTTATAGGATTGTACATAATTATAATAAATTTTAAGGTCTAATGGCCTATGAAAATAAATTATTGACATATATGGGGGGTATATAAATACCCATAAAATAATTGAAGAGAGGAAGGTTGAAATGAAAGAAAAAACAAGAAAAGGAAAAGGGAAAGAATGAGTCTTTCACATTGGGTCCGCTAGGATTTGTACAAAAAATGACACACTTAACCTGTTCACTTGAATTCCAAAGGTTGGGATTATAGAAAAGAAGTATAAATATAATATGAAGATAGAGGATGTGTATGATGGTAAAGCAAAAGAAATGGCATACATGTTGGAGATATAGATAAATAGTCTAGATGAGGTGGATAGATTATCCTTTGTCAAAAAACTCATGAGAGTGTAACCTGATCATTAAGGTCAATGAAACTCCTACCTATCTCTTCATGAAAATATTATAATCAAGGATGATTTAGGGTTCATAATTAAGTATATATCATTTAAGAGAAGTATACTATGGTTGGGCTAAATGACCCTTAGAAAGTTTCCATTTCTATTAAGGTATTCCCTAAGGAAAGTTATGCGTGAGATGAAGAAAATGAGAGGGACGATGCTATACCCAAGGATAACGGTAAGCCACACCTATGGATTTTCATGCATACAAGGGTGTAATTGATCAAATGAGAATCATTTGGTATTAGTAATATGTTTTTTTAAGGATTCGAGTTGGTCAATGATCAAGGGTGGTATATAAGTAGAGTGAAAGCCCAACACACGTAGTCCTAATTCTATCTCCCCAATATGGGCCAATAATGAGTGAAATTAATATGGATTCGAATATTCTCATATGAGGTTTAATCAGACAATAAATGGTCATATGGAAATATCAACTCACGAAGAGAAGATGAAAAAAGAGATAAAGGAAGATCATGGGCAAAGAACGGGTAGCGTGAGATCCTAATAATAACATTTTCTATTTGGTTTGATGTTGAATTAATTGAATGCTAACAATTAATGAACACTAAGAAGTTAAGTTATTTAAATCAAAATACTAAAGGGAATGCTTTAATTTATTTAAATCACTTCTAAATAATCATTAACAATGTAAAATAACAATTTACTCTAAATTTTCTATTTGTTGTATTTTTTATTCAAAAGGACTTATTTTAAATAAAATGAAATAAATAAAAAAATATGTAATATTTTTGGATTTTTGAATGTATGAAATGATTAAGATATCAAATAAATTAAAAAGGAATAAAGTAAAGAGGAAACTAAACTACCTCCTTTTCAAATAAAATAAACCAAAAAAAGAATAACCAAATGTAGTTATTCCTTTGTTGAAGGCTATCGACATTAATCAATATAAAATATTTCTAGAAAATATAATGCAATATCAATATTTTATCAAATAATTTTTTCATACCACATGAAATTTAATCCTAGTTTTGTTAGGAGGAGATGATTCTTAGAATTTTTCTCTCTCAACCTGAACAAAACTTTCTTTGGAAAAGATTGCTTCTAGAAATGAAATTCAAATAGAAGAAATACACAATAGAATATTTTCCAAAAATATTTTCAACAAATAATATAATAAATTAAAAGAAACTAATCCACCCCAATCTTGAGGAAAAATTTTCCCAAAATTTTTGGTGGTGATTTTATGTCTCCTCATATTCATGATCCTTCCAAAGGTTGAGTCCAATGTGATCTTGGTAGAAGGTAATGGATGAAACAATATATAAAAATGGAAATTTCCAAAGAATTTGGTTTGTTTGAAAAAAATATGTAGTTAGAATGTTGCTGAAATGATAACTTGGAAAATTTTATGGATGTCTCTAAATAATCTCTTAGTAAATTGGTATAAAAAAAATCTCTAAAAAAATCAATAATAACCAACCTGTGAACAATATGAAAGAGAGTATTTATAAGGTGCCAAGGAATGGAGAAATTAACAAATACTATTTTTAACATGGAAAACTTAGTAAGCATGGAAGAAATCAATGTATTGGACTTATAAAAAATGAAAAATTAAACCAAGAAGAAATCAATGGGATATTTTTTAGAAAAATTAGCTTAGTAGACATCGAGAAAATTGAATTGTAACTAAAATCTGCATTGGAAACACAAGTTTTTATTTTAATTTGATTAGTGATGAAACTACTAGTATTTCTAGGTGGTTATTAAACAACTGCAACAATTATGCAACCACCAATTTGGCTTGACCAAATGTTTCATTATGGCTACAAAAAATTTAACTTAAAATGAAAAATCAAAGAAAATAGGCTTTAGGATAATCTGAAGAGTATCAAGAATCTTGCAAAAATAATTGGGAGGGATATGGAATTTCTTATTGTTTGAATGGAAATTTATCATCGCTAGAGATGTGTATTCTACATATTGCCCCATGTAAATTTTGGGAGTGTAAAAATTCTTCACTCTCCATGTTAAGTTGGAACAAAGAGGTATTTCAATTAAAATCCTTAGGGGTCATTTTATAACTTTTTTTAGGGCCACCATTTATATAATAAATTCAATGGGGTCACACTATTAATTTTATCTCATGAGATTGTTAGTATAATAAATCACATGGTCAATATTACTTAATACTCAAAATGTTACTTAAATATAAATTATGCGGATCACTTCATACATTAAAAGGTTTCAAATCAATTTAATTTTAAAGGGTCCCATATAATACATTGGTACCACTTAATATTTGAGCCCATGTAGCCCAACTTAGTCCAAATGTGATAGTTTCACCCTTGGAAGGTGCCCACATGGTGTACTAGGATCCCAATATTTCACACTAAGAGCTCACATAACCTAAATGAAGTGAGTGAACAAAAGTAGTGTGAAAAGGGGGCACATGGTACATCAAATGTTGGACCCATTTATTTGGTTTTAAGATATAATTAAAATGCATATGCAAGGGAAACATTAAGCTACAAACTATTAAGTTATGGGTTATTTCCTTTTTTATTGATAATATATCGAGTATGATCATTTTATGATATTTATATGTGTCGTGATCATGGGTAGTCACAAATATGGCCCAATTTCAACTGTGCATAGTAATGGAAGAGACATTGAAAATTAAAATGGGAATATATTCCGCTACAGGGCATACATGTGCACAAAAT
Source organism: Taxus chinensis (assembly GCA_019776745.2). NCBI lineage: Eukaryota > Viridiplantae > Streptophyta > Pinopsida > Cupressales > Taxaceae > Taxus > Taxus chinensis. Next base: position 329,567,400 of record CM034156.1, on the reverse strand, counting down.
TGGACTTGTTGGAAAGATATCTTAAAGATAATTCTGATGGTTGTGATATTAATCATTAGACATATATGTGGGACCTAAAAAGCATTAAAAGACCTAGGAATCCATTTAAAACAATTTGTAGTGATTAAAATGGGTACTAAAATGCATGACATATGGAGCCTAAAGAAAATGGGGAGCCCAATGCATACCCTTAAGTGACACTAACCCAAGAGGAAATGTTTGGGACCTTCTACATGGATTGAAAGGAATGGAATGGATTGGGTGACCCAAATCAATCAAGTAAGGTAGATGATGGAAAGAATAAATTCACAAATGGAGTGAAGACTATCAAGCCAATCCATGAGGAATAATTAGGGTGCGTGTAGATCACAAGAAATTCAAGGAGCAAAAAAATGTCATAAAGGTCAAGGAGAAAGTATAGAGCATGAGGAATAAGAAATAAGTTCATAAATTAAAGAAGAGGAACAAAAATTTAAAAATATTAAGGAGAAATAAAGACACAACTATAGAGAGGTATCAAAGAAAAGATGTAGAGTCCCCAATTAGTTGAAATAAAGTCTCTATAAATTTTACTATGATTTTGCAGATATCGTATGACCTTTCATTAATAAGTAAAAGGTGGTTTTCTAGTGTGTCTATGTTTCAAATTTAGTGAGTGTCCCTTGTCAAGTCTATCATGTAATCTAAAATTTCTATTTAGTTGAAAAATTATTCACTCAAGTTCCTAACCTTAGTGTAGACACTTAAATTTGGCGATTTACTTTTTAGAAATATTGGGTTTGATAATAGACTCTTGTTAAGACAAACATAACCTTTCTATCACCACTCAGTACATCTTGAGGTCTCTTGTTTAACTTTCTCATTATTGCAAACAGATAAAATGCATATAATTTATAGACAAACCCAAATTAATAAGATGCAATCCACAATTCTCATGTTTCCCACCCCTATGCAAAACCATATGCTTTGGTTAGCTTGTGATAGCCGGTCTAGACCAAATTATATGGTTTTGAACTAGCATATCATCCATCTAATATTTCAAGTCCATATTGTTTATTGGGTCATTTAATCCTTCTGGATTAGGCTTCTCATAACATTTAACATTCAGAACCCTATATAAGCAAGTTAACACTACCTCATTTAAAAACTTGGAAAATAATGTGACATTACATTGACATAATCACTTCCTGCACCTGAAAAATACATCCAAGGATCCTTAAATATTACAAAAGTTCATCCAAATTCATTAGGGAAATAATCAATACAAGTCTGAACCATCGTATAAGGTCATGAAATTAGATTATCTCATTTAAAAGAAGTCAAACATCCCCATTCCAATAATTAACAAAATCCAAACTCAACTCAAGCATTTTAAACGAGTTCTCAATTTTCAAATCTAGTTTTATTCATTCAGATATCACATGCTAGGTGGAGAACAACATGTGGGTGTGAGGGTTAGTGGTGTAAGGATTGCACTTAAACCTGACTAGTGTTTGTTTTGAGGGTTTGAAACCTCACTCATATTATTCAAAGGGATTAAAATCATGAGTAAAAATTTGTATTTAAAAATGGTAGACATTACCAAGTAGGTGACAACCTTAGAAAATTATAGATCTAGATTATAAGCAAGTACAAAACTATATAATATGGTAAAAACTATACAAATGGTCTTAGAAGATCCACACGGTCTTGCACCAGAGCATTTTCTAGTCACAGTTCTAGGAATGAACCACTCTCAGGTTTATATATCTTAGTTTTTACACTATTTGGACCTAGAATTTCCTAGATCTATCTGCAATCAGCTAAGTGCACTCATCTCCTTGTGTTTTTAAGTTCATATCTTAGTTTGTAAATTAGTTTCCATAATTAATGTTTTTTAATGATATTACATAATTAATGTTGGAAGTTAATTAATTAGAATAAACTCCCATATATTGAATTTACATATTTTAATGTACTTAACACATAAAACTAAATATTAAATTTGATAAGGGTGTAAACATTTTGGTGAATCTGACTTGTGACTTGATATTTTCACTGACCCTAATTACCTTAGGGTTTCTCTATTATATGTTGTCCATTGAATATATAAAGTAAAACCCCAAATATAAGGAGGAAATCAATAAAATCCCTCACTCTCACATTCAACCCAATACATCTCTTGAGTATGTATTGGAATTATTGTCAAGGGATTTATCTCTTTAATAGGAGCCCATATTTTTCAATTTCAATCATCCAAACATGGTCCCCAGTGCTTAACCTTATTCTAAAGATAATATCTTTGCCAATGCTATTTTCACTATTAATGTTGATCTTGTCCATGGTGAAGGATCCAATCATAACTCTAAAAATCATTCTCATGATATTCCTAATGAAGAGGCACAACATGTTACACATTTATTACAAGAGAATGCCATTAATATTGACATTCTTTTATATGCTACACGATATCAACTTAATCATGCTTCATTATCTCATATAGAGACATACACTATTGTTACACCTATGGTTCCTACATCATTTGTGTAGTCAAAAAATCAAACACTTTAGACATTATTTAGTCCCGATCTTATACTACTATTCATATGGTTTTTGAGTGAAGAAAGTACTAATTAACCCCTATCTTTTGGCCATTTCACCTTACTTTCTATCATCACTGCTGAACTCCCACACATGCATGCACAATCTATTTGTGTCATTTTACATCATTATTTTCTTGACTGGGGCACCCACATGCGCCCTGGTCCTAGTTGGAGAACCATGATCCTCTTTCTACTTTCTCACCACTTTGTGGAAACTTTTTAGCCATTTGAATATTTCATATTTCTTGTGTTCAACTTTTTCGAGGTTAATTACAAAATTATAACAATAGAAGCATATAAATATAAAGTTATGAGACCATAATGATGGACTAAGTACTAGTCACTACTATCATCACCTAAGGTTACCTCCATCAAAGGCTCCATTTTCATCCATCTAGCTACATCACAAGGCACAAGGCTAGTTCATTTGCATCACACTGCATATGAGGGGAGTTTGTTTTATTCCATCCAACATTCTATTACATTTTTACACATAGTTATTGCTTGCTACTTTCACAAAGTGTGATTGGTACAAGAGCATCTAGGGCATGATTGCACAAACAAGCACATAGAACTACATTAGGTATGAGATGTAATACAACACTCAGTTAGTAAGTCAACCATTGTAGTAGCCGAGGATAGTCTGACCTGTCCATTTGCATTTTTCTTTTTTAGGGTTTGATACTTGTTTTGGGGTTTTACAGGTCCATCTTTCATAAGTGATAATTGATGACATTTGGCATAGAGTAGGGAATTAAAATTGATAGAAAGTGAGGGATTCACATCATCTTCCTATTATAATTTGAGGATTCTAATAAATATAGATTTATTCAACTTACATATTACATAATGTTATAATAAATATTTAAATAAAGATTACATCATAACATAAGTAAATAAATAAATACTTACATGAAATAAATAACACAGGTGACACAATATTTATAGTGGAAAACCTCAATAGGGTAAAAACCACTTTGAAAATAACCTTTTACTTCAGAGAAATTATTTTACATCTAGTAAGATCACCTCCTCCTTTGAAACCCTATTTACCAAGGGTAAAACCAAATCACTTGATTTTCACACCTTTGATATATTTCCTGAATATATCAAATGAGGACCTAAAGTCCTTTTTATATAAGGTCATCAGGTATGTCTCCCGACCCACCTTTTTAACGTAAAATGGTTAACACATATAGATAGGTTTATAATATATAATATTAGAAATATAATCATTTCATGATATTAAATATTTAACCTAAATTATGTACCTAGGTTAGCATATTTAATAATAGAAATACAATTATATCATATTATTAAATATTAACCTATATATTAGTGATGGACCTATATATATTAAGGGTTGGCCAGACCACTTAATCATAATGTTCCAACACTCCCCCTTAATGTTAAGTGGGATAATATAACATATGCCAATAGATTACCTGCCCGTGGTACACTACAGGATTTACAATCCTTAAACCATAAAGGTTTTAGGCTAGCATATCAATTGAAGGAATTATACCACCTTCATCATACTCAAATTACCTTTTAGTACAAAAGGATTTAGAATCCAAAATATCATCTCATGATCAGTGGCTAAGTATGATTTGTGAGTTTTACATGTTCTCACAAGTTCTCATAAAAGGTTATTGAACCCAAGCATATAGGAGCCTTTTATAACCAAGGACCTCCTTAAAAATATGCTTATTTTGGATGTTTACCAGTAAAATCAATGGCACTAAAGAGTTTACTAAAGACTGCCTTTAAGATATTTCTACACTTCTTTCTAAAAAAGAAGTTGAGGAGGTATACATGCTCGAAGGTTTTTTTACACTTGCCCGAAGGTCTTTTTTTACACTTTCCCGAAGGTCTTTTACACATTCTCAAAGGTATTTTTACAAAAACGTAGTTCTATTTGGAGGTGAAATTGTCATGCACACTCCCCCTCAATGGCAACTCCGACAATCCAAGATTTTCACGAAAGTGAAAAAACTTTGCAGCACTCAGGGAATTTGTGAAAATGTCAGCAACCTAATCTTCAGTCAACATAAACTTGAGATTTATCTCATCACTTTGTGCCTTCTCATGGGTGAAGTGTATATGTATCTCAATTTTCTTCATCCTTTGATGTTGAAATGGATTCTTAATCAAGAGTAATACAACTCTAACCACCACATAGAAGATAAATACTTTCTTTAGCTTCCATGTGTATATCTACCAATAGTCGTTGCAGCCACATGAATTTTTTACTTATTCCATTGTACTTCTTAACCTCAATAGAAGAAATGAAGACTGTTGATTGTATTTGTTGTTCAAAGTAATGGTTCCTACACCAAAAAACTTGAACACATTTCTAGTATATTTTATAACACAACATCAATATGGTTAGAATTACAAAATCCATATAAGATAGCATTTTCATTCTTATTATAATGCAACCCATAATTGATTGTTCCTTTAAAATATCTAAAAATTCTTTTTGCAAGATTCCAATGATCTTTAAAAAAGGTTCCTACATAAACTTTGAAGTAATTCCTACTGTATAGGAAATATCAGATCTAGTTATAGTTAGATAAATCAAACTATCAACAAACAACATATATAAAATAGGATCAACCTTTTTCATATGCAGATTTAGGATCAATATTTATTCCAACTTCCATTTAAGTAGAAAATGGTTTATAATCAATCATAAGAAACTTTTTCAATATAATGGTCGCATATTGTGTTTTAAAAAATAACAATAGAATGAAATATAGTCATACAAATAACATGATGTGAGAGACCTAATTCATTCATTTCAAAGTACTACTTCAATTTATATTTAATCATATGAATTAAATCATAATTATCACCAAACATAAGCAAATCATCAACATATATACATATAATGATAATATGTGAGCCTTATTGCTTAATTAATATATCATTGTTAGAAGAACAATTAACAAAACCTAACAGCTTAAAGAAGGAAACAATTTTCACATACCAAGCTCTAACAGCTTGTTTTAAACCATACAAGGATTTCTCAACTTACAATCATAGTTTTCTTTACCAGTTTCTTCAAATCCTTTAGGTTGAAACATGTAAATTTCTTCTTTTAAATCAAAATTCAAAAAAATATTTTTCTTATCCATTTGGTGGATTTCCCACCCAAATTGAGCTGTAATTACAAATAAGGCCGTAACAGTACTCATTTTAGCTACATGAAATGTCTCAACATAATTAATACCAGGTTTCTGAGTGAAACCTTTAGCAAAAATTCTAGCTTTATGTTTGTTAATACTACCATCAACATTATATTTTAATTTGTATATCCACCTAGACCCTATAATACTTCATGGCACAGGTTCATACAAGGTAATTAATGTATGATACATATGATGGATTATGGTCATTTTCCTAAGGTTAATAGGATTTTAACTTTCTAACATAGATTGAGCCCAATTTAATTTCTTATCTAGGAAGATAAGAGTTTCAGAAACATCTATAGCATCAAAACATCATCATGACCATTTATTAAATCAAAATCAAAACCATCATTTATAAACATTTAATGAAGTAACTTCAAGAGAAGAAGACAACACATGTAAACTATTCACAAGATTATATCTAGACATTTCATGTAAGCTTCGATAATTAACATGTCCTAACCTTTCATGCCATAGTTTTGAATTATTCAAACTTTGAGATATAAAACAAGATGTAGAAGAGAAATCATAAAAAATATAAAGAACTTTTATTTGAATTCCTTCAGTTATTTTACTCTCGTTACTATCCTTGATATACCAAGTATCATTTATGTATGGATTCTAATTGTGTCCATAACTCTTTCGGATGTTTGATATTACCAATGTGTAGAATGTACTCATTGTTCACATTGAGTAAAATCATAGAAAGAGCCTCCTGCATTTGTTGCAAAAATGTATTCATGTTATATAAATTTGCTTGACAATTGGTGAGAGAAACCTCAGATCCAAAAATAATCATCCAAATTTTTTTCGCCATAAATTTTGTTTTGACCCAAATGTTGTAGTTGGTTTCATTCAGGATTTGGGTTTTGTTAAGAGAGAAATAACTGGTTTCCATTGTTTTCATAAACTTGTAAAACACACCCCATTATAATATACAATGTACCATAGAGTTAGATACATATTTATTGATAATAAAAATTACACTTTTAATAGAATTATATCTAAATTTTATAGATCTAAAAAAACTATTTGGTCATAACTAATTTTTTCATTACAATGCATACTAATTAACCTCCCATGATCAAAATAATAACCCGTAATATAAAGGACTCTACATTATACCCCAAATTTATATAAAAAATATTTCTAACCATACAAAAGTGAAGAAGAGACCCCTAAGAATGCATAACAACTTCAAATTTATGAAAAAATTATTATAGACAAAATATGACCATCTTAAATTCGACGTCTAACTGACCGTCAGAATGCCTTATTTTTTGGTCTATCGTGATGGTCATTTGACCATAAATTTTAACACAGTTAAAGTTTCCTAGAACCTACAAGATTAAATTTGGCGTCTAAATGATTTTCATATTGTCTTATGTTTGGTCTACCATGACAGTCATTTGACCGTCAAATTTAATGAAGCCAAAACTTGCTGTGTATTTCCAGAATGTGAAATTCCATAATTTATTATTCTGTATAATATTAGGTAGGTTATATTTTAACACATTATAATAACCTATTATAATTTATAATGTAAAAATATATACACTTTTTAATTAAAAAAATGCATATAATTTATAGAATGTAAATAAAAAACAACATATAGTTCATAAAAATTATAAATTATAGTATATATTTTTTTTATAAAAAAACACAACCCTTATTAAAGGGGTTTAAAGGACATAGACCATGTTAAAAGAATTTTACCAGGTGCAAGTAGATTTATGAGAGTATAGATTAACCTGCATATTTTACAGAGGGGACAAGTAATTTCACCTGACCAATGAAATAAATTGAAATCCTTATTTTCATGAACCTTGTCTCCTCCCTTCATTTAATTTTAATTTTACCCCGCACACATTTAAAACTATGAAAATATTACAAAATATTTTATATAATTCCTGCAAGCTAAAAACTTTAAAACTTTTATGTGGATATAACTACCAATATTTTAATAAATATTTAACACACTTCATGTGGGCCACCAATAAAATAGCCCCCCTTTTTTTAATTGTCCATTTATACTTGAGAGTTTCACATTTATGCCTGAGATATTATCTCATTTTATTCTTCACTCCCACACTTATATAAAAGAAAACCTTTAAATAAGTTTATTTATATAGTTTTTATAAACTATAGATATAAATGAATGGGGCCTCCCTCTTACATGGATAATATAAATGGTTAGGGACACATGTTAGGTTTTATTTAATAAGTATTAAGATTTAACAAGTAATCCCTTCATGGCCAAACAATAAACATGGGCCCCCTTACTAAAAAAAAAACACTTAGTTTTTTTTAGTTTAAAAACATATATAAACCAAATCATTTGATTTTCACACCTTTTATATATTTCTCAAATATATCAAATGAGGACCTAAATTCCTTGTTATATAAGGTGATTGGGTATGTCTCCCGACCCACATTTTCAACTTAAAATGGTTGACACATATACCTAAGTTTATAATATTTAATATTAGAAATATAATCATTTCATGATATTAAATATTAACCTATATATTAGTGATGGACCCATATACATTAAGGGTTAGCTAGACCACTTAATCATTATGTTCTAACACTTCCAACACTTCAATTTTAGTTTTTAGACCTCCTACATAAATGAGGGCACCATAGTCCTCTCGCGTGTGCTCCAATCCAGCCAAACAACTCAGATCTATCCCTTCTGAGACCTCTGCATGTTTATTCCTACTTCCATAATATTCAATTCATTTTATGACACAACCTGGATCAGCTATGTCATTTCCTTACTCTTCTTCCACATTAGGGTTTATATTTTCATAGCCTAGTTCCTTGGGTCACTTTCTATATTTATTTACTACTTTTATTTACTGTTATTTAATACTATTTCTAGTTATATTAACTACCATTATTCCAAATTTTAGTTAATCATTTTGGTAAACCCGACATATCCAACCCTTTCTTCTGATCATGTCTTCACCTTATCGAGTTGTGACTCCATTGTCTTATCCTAATATTGTGCCTATTAAGGTTTCAGGTATCATTACTACTGCTGCTAATTTTATGTGTGTACATACTCAACATCCTCCTTACTTTGTTATGCCAATGATTGACCCTTTCCATTAATTTAGTTACTACTCTTCATACTCACCTTAATCCTCTATGAATCCACCTACTTCTATCCCTCCACCTATTGCTTCGACAACTCCTACTGCTTCTAAGGGCTATGACATTATTGAGAAACTTAAAAATACACCCTCAAAGATTTTTTTTTACATTATTTTGCATACTGCACCAAATTGTAATAATACAATAGAAGTTATCCTTTGTGCCATTCATATTGAAAGTGATAACTCTACGGTGGCCTTTGCACATCTTATCTAGTCTCTTCATAATTTTCCACATGTCATATCTTTCACTGAAGAAGATATATCACCTTTTGCTAAAAGAAATCCATGTACACCTTTGCTCATTACTGACGTTATTAACACCAATTGTATTAAAAAATTACTTATTGATAATGGATCAGCTATCAAATTTTGTAATTTTTCTCTTTTACAACAACTACATATTAGTGATACTCTCATTTCTATATAAATTCTACTATCATCTGAGGTTATGAATCCACCACTCGTACATGCTTAGGAACTATTTCATTTCACATTAGATTTGGGCCTAAGATTGTTCTAACTAATTTCTATGTTATGGATGCCTCTTTTCAATTCAATATCTTGTTAGGTAGAGCTTAGATTCATGTAATGCAAGTAGTTCCATTTACTATTCACCAATGTGTCAAATTTTTGTATGATGTTTATGAACATACTATCACTGTAGATCCAGAACCATTCAAATATTGTCACATAGACCATATTTCTACTATACCTATCCCACCTCCACAACGTATCCCATATAGTAGTCTTTAAACATATGAAATTAGCAAGTCTAGTGCTTTGCTACCTTTTTCTACTACTACGCATATTCTGGCTATTTGTACCCATACTACAAAAATCATCTCACCCAATTTACCTACTCCAATGACTAGTAATTCATCTATCGAGGCACGTTCAATTCCTTCCCCTAATATAACTCCTAAAAATATATGAAAAAAATCAATACAACATAAAGATGCTCACATAGATGATTCTCAAGACTTTGATGATGAAGTTGAAGCTATCAAACTCACTAATGAAGAATTAGGACAAGTTAAATTTACTCCTATATATGTAGATGGATTTTATTTTGAAGAAAGCTTTATGACCAATGGCCCAGGAGAATATAAATTCAAGAACCCTTCCTCTAATAATGCTATGGTACTATATTGGGGGTATGTAAAAAATGTATATGCTATTTCATCTTCTCTTCCATGGGTTACAGCTCCACTGCCCCCTTTTATATGCACATTATTTATCAATAGGTCCTTTTGGAAGAAAATCCCAATTGACTCCACTTGCTTAGATACTATTTATACACATGAATTTTTTGTTAGGTTTGACATGACACTTAATAAAATCTTACCACCTCTTCATTCACCACATCTTTATCATGACTATTTCCACATTACAACCACTTATGGCCTGCATGTATTTCATTTGATGGTCTTTATTACACGTACCCATTGTCATTCTCCACTCACACTTGGACAATCATGGCTTGAATATATTGTCAGTATGATAAATGCTAGCCATTATTTTATTATATTTCCTATTCCTTTTAGAAATATCTCTTTTCCTAATGAATCTTCTCCTTCTTATGCTCTAAATATATCTCTTTGGCATGCTCATGTTTGTCCACCGATAGCCTTTATTGATGACGAATATGCAATGAATGTGTACACACTATGCCTAAATGGGTCATTATATAACCCTCCTCATTCTATAGCTCATCATGTTTCCGATGATGCTCCAGTAGGTTTCAACCACAATAATGATGATATCCTTGATAGAGAAATGTATTCACCTTCTCTACCATATAATTAGGGGGCATAACATCTAACACATCTCCCCTCCTCATATTTGCATAGGTTTATCTCTCATATTTGCATTATCATACATTCATATCCTTGCATAGGAATATTCATCACATATTTTAGCATCATTATTACCTGATGACACACTCTTTTGTTTCGGTTCACACTTGAATATTGAGGGCATACTACACACGAACCCCACACACTGCACCATAGGTACTGCACACTTCGTCTATTCACACATCACACATATTACATCACACATTCTATAGTTAGTATACATCATTACACATCTACATGTCATACATCATACTAGCCTTCATCATAAATATGTCACACTACTATTGTCCTTACATCTAGCAGTACATACTACTCAACTTACATACTACATTCTACATACTATATAGCACACATCTCTACATTACCAGTTTACCTACATACATTGCATTTCATACTATTAATCACATATCACACATTTCTATACATCATATGGTCATCTATTATAATCACACATGCTACATCATATTTTACATGCTGCACTCACTAACGTGTGACACACTTTAGTTCCTTAGTCCATACTCAACTTCCAAGGGTTTACAAATAAAATGGACCTTATCATACTTACACATTCATTATTTGACCTTATATCATGTAACATTACTAGGTTAATGACATATGCTTTAGGATAAATGGTCACCTATCCCTTCATCTCATATTGGTATATGCTTTAAGCTACATCACCACTCCCTCTACTCATCTAGTAGTGATATACGCTTTAGGCTACATTATCACTCTTTTGATCATCTTTTTGTGATACTCATTTCATCTATAAGGGTCACACAAACATAATTTATAGGTCACATCTTATCAACATACATACACACTCATCATAACATGTTAGAGACAACACATACTATTCGAACACTTCATGATGAAAAACTCTCATTTATGGTTCATTCTTGACTACTGAGGGGGAAAACAAAATGAACCTCACTACATACATTTCCATTCACTTGAGGGGAAAATGGTTCCTATCATTCCATGTTGCAATCCATTCCACTCATCCATAACATGCTACACATATTGGTTTCTTTTATTCTTGTTTAAAAGTGCTTGTATATGGTCTCTTTATTACACATGATCGTTAGATCTCTTGTATGTCATTTATCTATACCATACACATATGCGTGTTCACACTTTTACTTAGTTGTGATTTTAGATACAGGTATTTTTCATGTAGTATAAATAATCACCTTCTTCCCATCCTAAATTATTTGCTAGGGGCATCCACATTTGTCTCTCACAGGTGCTACTATTTCATTTTGTACTTAGCACTCTGTTTTACATGGTTATACACACTTTTGACATACTGGTTATCTTTCCAACATGCTAACGGGTGCTTCATGTGCAAAATTTGTTCGTAAGATTACTTTCTTCCATGGTTATCTATTGATTGTAGTTGTTTTTCTACTATTTTATATTGTATGCGGGACTTACCCTTTGTTTGGTGTGCACACTTGTTTGTTGTATGCGTCCATGATGGCCTTGCATGTATTGTGACATCATGAGTGATGTCCCATTTTTTGCATCTTAATTTTTCTTATTGCATGTTTACATTACTATATTTCTTGGTAGCTTATACACTATTTGCGTAGATTAAATATTATCTTATACATGCATGCTTATTTTTACTAACACCTGTCTTTGGCTAGCCTCCTATTCGTGCACGCCTTGGTCTCTACCAAGCGCATTCCTTCCCCCCTGCAGGGAAGTGTTACAGATTTCATACGGTTGGTCCTCTTTTGCGGTTGCATTATCCTATCAATGCTGTCACATGCGCCCCCAAAAAGGGGGGCATCATTTGGGGTTTACATACTATACAACACTTCTACACCAGTTCAATTCAGTTTTTGTCCTTGACATTGTGGGTTATACAACGAGTGGGTTCAAACCAGTCTAGGAACACCATACAAAATGGATTTTATAGGACATGGTAGTCCTTAGCATGCTAGGGAGTAGTTACAGGTTAGAGGATACAATGGAATTCCTCTCTACACTACTTTAGCCAATGGCATCAGATTACCTAAAAAACTAGGTAAAAAGAGATATATTCACACATGTTTAGGGAAACAGTTAAAGATTGGAGGATACAACAAAATTACTCCCTATACTTCTTTAGCCTATGGTGTCAGATCGCCTAAAAACCCAAGACATGATATCCTCTTTTTATACCCTTTCTCTCATCATAGATCAGGTGTACATGTTCCATTTTTCATTTACGTATTTTACATTTACATAGTATTACATACATATTTTACATATATACATACATATTTGACTTCTTATCATCTTCTCCTTGCACGTTTTATCGTATGAGAAGTAAGTAGTCAACAAAAAAAACATTTTGTGGCAGCACATACCATATTAATCATGTAGGTACATCACACACATCATAAAATATACATGTAATTCTGCCCTAGGTTCACTCTCATCACTTTTTTACACTTTTGCATCTTTGTTTTCCACACTCCATCATCTTTTTTTCATAACACACTTTTTCCAGTCCTTCAGTTCATTTTATACATCACTCTACATGGACATCAGGTAAGCATCTCTATCTACTTTATGTTACCGAGTGTTTCGCTCATCAACATAAAGTGGGGGAAAATGTAGTGACAAATCACACACTTTAGACATTATTTAGTCCAGGTATTATACTACTATTCATATGGTTTTTGAATGAAGAAAGTACTAATTAATCCCCATCTTTTGACAATTTTAATTTACTTTCTGTCATCACTGCTGACCTCCCACACGTGCATGCCTAGTATGTTTATGTCATTTTGTGTCATTTTAGCCTTGACTGGGGCACCCATAGGTGCCCTGGTCCCAGTTGATGCACCTTAATCCTCTTTCCACTTTCCTTCCACTTTTTGGGCACTTTTTAGTCATTTGAACATTTCATATTTCTAGTGGTTAGCCTTTTTAGAGTTAATTAAGAAATTAGAAAAAGAGAACCATATAAATATAAATTTAAGAGACAATAATGAGGGACCAAGCACTAGTCAATACTATCATCACCTAAGGTTGCATCCATCAAAGGATCCATTTGTATCCATCTAGCTCCATCACAAGGCACAAGGCTGGTTCATCTACATCAAATTGCATAGGAGGGAAGTTTATTTTATTCCATCCACCATTCTATTAAATTTTTACACATAGTTATTGCTCATTGGTATCACATAGTGCAACTAGCACAAGAGCACCTAGGGCATGATTGCATATAAAAGAACATAGAAATACACCATTTCTTAGATGTAGTGTAATGCTTAGTTAGTTAGCCCACCATTGTGGTAGCTGAGGACAGTCTAACCCCTTCATTTGCATTTTATTTAGGGTTTGATTCTTATTTTGGGGTTTTACAGGTTTATCTTTCATAAGTGATCATTGATGACATTTGAAATAGAGCAACAAATTACATGCAATAAATAATGAGGGATTCACATCATCTTTTAACCTACAAGTTTGGTTTTTAAACCTCTTGCATAGACTAGGGCACTTAGAACTCAGAATAGGGTGGCCACAGTGACCCTGATCCTCTCCTAGGTGCCCTAGTCCAACCAAACATCTCAAATTTAGCCTTTTTAGGATCTCTGCATGTTCGTTCCTGCTCCCATAATATTTAGTTCATTTTACGACGTAGTCCAGATTAGCTTCCAGATTACCTAAGTCACTTCCTTACTCTTCTTACATATTAGGGTTTCTATTCTCATTAGCCTAGTTGCTTGGGTCAATTTTTATATTTATTTACTGTTATTTACTACTATTCCTAGTTAGATTAACTACCATTATTCCACATTTTATTTAATCACTTTGGGACACCTAGTCCTTCGATGCATAATAATTTTTTCCTATTCTTGTAACCACTATTGTTACTAAACATCCTATATCCAATCATAATGGTTTACATGCTTCTTCATATAACACACATTCTCTTGAAGCCCTTTTTCATGTACTATAAGATCAAATATGATAATTAGAACAAGGTGCATCCACTTCTTATCATTCTATGAATTCTACTTAGTTACTTCATATCACACTTATATCCAAAGTGGTTTATTATTATTTTCATATTGGTTAATTTTCTCCTAAACTCCCTATCTATTATGGAAAATGGGACCCCACAAAGTATCTTCAATCATTTCATGTAGATTATTTTGACAAAGCCTCTCATGACATCTTACTCACCAATCTCTTCGATATAAGTCTTAAGGACTCTGTAGTGCAATGATTCTATGACCCCCCCACACACTCTGTGAAATATTTTAGTACTTTAGAAAATATATTTTTGGAAAAATTATCTATCAACATTGGGGAAAAGGTTTCTTATGAAAAAATGTCTAAGACATGACAAGGATCTAAAAAACCTATCAATGATTATCTTATGCTATAATACCATGCTTACTAAGATAAAAATATCTTAGATGATAGTGAACTAAAAGATCTTTTCACAAAAATATTGCTTTCTACTTTCTAATAATCATCGCATTTGTCAAATTTAAATCATTTGACCATACATGTCATAGAATAAAAGAGTGTAAAGATAAATTTTTACACATGAACAAACTTAAATACGTTGCTAGCACTCCTAATACATCTAATTCCAAGTTTATAATAAAATACACATTCAAAGGAAAGACTAATGGTGTTAAAACTACTTCTAAGGAAACCATCAATGCTATTTATCATCCTAATAAGCTGAAATTACAACCCACATGATGAGAATTTACATGATTACCTTTTTCCCCAAACATTGTATTAAAAAAATTACCTAAGTGTAATCTCATATCTCCCACCCACTTTTTTAGGTTGATGCAAGAAAACCTCAAAGTAAGAGTTTCAATACTAAGGATTTATGAAATTATTACCAATGTATTGGTCACCTCACTGATAAGATTATCACTCTTTTGAATTTTATTGAATATAATGTCATTAAATGAGATGATTGTAAATAATATTCTAATCCAACCAACAATAATGAAAAATTCAAAATAGTCAATGATCTATTTCCTAATCATAACAATGATGAATCTACTTGAGAAGTGCACAATAATTATCATGAGAATCCACCACCACCATCCTATGATCAACCTTTGGATGCAATGATTGTCACTATCACTTGTACATTATCTTCTACATCACTGTTAATGAATCTGATATAGATGGACAACTTGTTTTTGATACTTTGTCCATTCTTGTCTCTATTAACCATATATCTATATTCAATGTTTTTTGTTGATCCACATAACATGGATAATGTATAATCTTTCATGATACTTCAATCTCTTGGAATTTATACAAAGAATCTCAAATTCAATTATAATCCTTAATATTGATGCATCACTCTACTTATTATAGTTAGTTCTATTACTAAACTAGTTTCATTCTTGGTTGTTACTCTTAACTCTGGTGTATTAAATTTAGGTATCCCTTGGCTACATGCTCTTATGGATATTCCATTGGTCCTTCACCAACATGTCAAGTTTATTCATAACTAGTAGCTTGTCATAATTTGAGGTGTTCCCTTTGAGGCTCCTTCTCCTATCACACCTAGTCATTATTTTATAGTTTGTATTCCTAATCCTAGTGTATCTACGAATAGGTATTTGATTTTATATACTTCCTCTAACATCTCTAATATCCTAGGTTTCATCCTAGGCCCTTTGTTCTAAACACCATATTCAGTGCCTCTATCCCTCCAAGGCTCCAGATAGGACTTTGGTTGCACACACTATTTCTAGTGGCCCTATCCCTCGTAGGTCTCTTAATAGGCCTTTGGTTACACACACTATCTCTCATGAATCTAGTCCCCTAGGTCTATATATCACCCTTTGGTTTCACACATTATCTCTACTAGTTATAACTCTCATAGGATCCCACGTCAGCCCTCTATTACATATGTTATCTCTATGGTTTATCCCAAGTATTCTAGTGCACACGGTATATCTAGGAGTACTTTCTAGTTTATTCCTCTACATATGTGTTATAATTCATACATTACTCATTGATCTAACTCACCTAGTTCTACTTTGAGGACTTATTTGGAAAACATCACTACTACTATAACACTTACATTCAAGTCACATTATTTATCACAATTGAGGCCTAACCATCCATATTATTTGAAAATTAGTCCACATCTCAAGAGATTCCCACAAATTAGTTCTTGTCTATAGCTTAACATTCCATAGTAAAAAAATGACGTAATTTTAAAATATAAAAACATTTATATATTTTTAAAAATACAAAACCAGGACCTATACAGTTAGCTTTAATTGTTTATTATTAGTGGTAAATGGTTTTGGGGGGACCATAACCCAGAGAGAAAAAATGCCAATGGAAAGATAAGAAAGAGTAACAACATGGTTTTTTGATAGGTGGGGCCACACCCCAACAAAAAGGCCTAACTACTAGATGAAACAAAAATTAGCAACATTATTTTTTTATATGTGGGGGCCAAACCCCATCAAGAAGTCCTACATGCCAAATATTACACAAATAAACAAAGGAAGAGAGAGATTTCCAGAAAGGAGTAGGAGAAAATATAAACAACATCCCAATAACATCTGCACGACCAACAAAAAATACCAAAAATACACAAAAACAGGAAGAGCCCAGTCCAATTACTTGAGACAATTTTGAAACACTTTTTTAACTTCCTCTAGAGCTAGAGGAGAATGAATTTTTTTGTATATTTTCCACCTTTCCAAAGATCATATGGAATTCCACTCACATCACAAATTTAATTAACCTAAATATGCAGAAACTCAGGAAAAGTGTGCTGCATGGTGAGGTGATTGATTTTTTTTAGAGAAAATATTCTCTAGAGTGGTAGCTAGTTCCTTTTGTGTCCTATTAAGCTGTACAAGATTTTCCTCAATGTCCGTATCATAGGGTTGTTTCCACTTTTTACCAGTGTTAACCATGATAGGTATATCCTCCCCTGAGGCTTGTGAATTTTCATGAAGTCCCTGAAACTAAGTGTTGGCAGTCGAGGGGAGGTTAGTCTTGATGATGCTGAGCAAGCTTTCTGCCAAATCCAAGTCTTTTACTTTAACAACACTTCTGAGAACCCTTTTGGAAGAGGGGGGATAAGGATTTCTAAGTCTTTTAGTTTTTCTGGGCTACAAAGGAGGAGGGGGAATAGATCTTGAGGGATTATTAGCAACCATGTCATGATAATACAAGTGAAGAAGGAGAATTACACCTTGGTGAAGGGGAATAGCTCTCCTCTGGGAATGTACCTTCTGAATAGATTTTTCAAGAGATTGAAGTATAAAGTACAAACGACTAATCCTAGGATATCTTCTGAAATGATTCAAAAACACCAAATGGTGAAGGAGTAGGGTAGAAAAACATCCTTCAAAAGTAACATACCTGACCACCATTCGAGAAACATCATCATAGGGGGCTAGAGTAGAGGAATAGATAATACTTGCCTTGCCAATTTGCATTTTTTCTAAGACCCAGATAAATTTATTTCTCCTCTGTATCCTTTTCAAACTTGTTTTGAAAGAACTTAATGCCATTTTAGCCAAACCCCATGAAAAAATAAATCAAATTTTCTGCGATTGGGAAATATTTTCCTTTGTAATTAAAAACCCTATTATCCTAATGTTTGACAAAGAGAATGGAGATATACTTATCAAATCCCTTAATCCTATAAATGAACATATTGAAGGAATCTACATCCAATGCTTCCTAAAGTTCCACATTAGCTTTCCAACCCAAATAAAATACAGGTTTAGTCCTGCAAGGAGGTCACCCCATGATTACAAAGTACAAGTCACCAGAAAGTAGGGGATTAGTAGGAAGAAGATGAAAACCAATGAGTAATAAAGCCACACAAATAGAGATGACTAAGAAAATGGGGAAAAAGCCACGACGTATCCATTGTGTGAAGAGGGTACTAAAGATTGCGGGATAGTCATGATGGTGAGAGGAATTTTTTTAAAACTGAGGCTTGTATTATCCATGAGAACAACTTTCCAAGGAAGCCTTGATAATAATTTAATTCACAATATTTGGGATTTCCTCATTTCTGATCCAACACTTATAATGATTGATAATAAAACCAATGTTAGAAAATGAGTACGCCATTTTATTTCCATCTCTATAAGTATGGAAAATGCTAACATTATCAAAGTTATTACAAATATTTTTAACCTCTTGGATGAAGTCCTTAATGGTGCAATTAGGGGGTAATTTTCATTAAGGTTATTAATGATATTGAGCAAGTCACCTTCAACTATGAGCTTGGATATTTTATGCTTTTTAGCTTCTCTTAGTCCCCATAATGAAATTAGAGCCTCCACATAGTGATTGGTTTGGGACCCCATAAGACCAACATAAGCTACAATAGACTTTCTAAACTGATTTATGATAATCCCTGTAGTCTCTATTATCACTACTTGTTTCAGCAACCAATCTCAAGTGTGTCGACATATCATCTAGATTAGTTTGGAGCTCACTCAAGGTGTGCGTAGGAATTGATTCCATCCTTTATGTGAGCTTCATGAGAACACTCCGTCTTAACATGAGGATGTAATATAACCAGAAAATAAGTGCATTCATTCATGGAATTTGAGATATACACATTAACTCCTAACCTAATTCATTCCAAGAAAAGATTAACATGATAAACTAAATGTAAGTAGAATCAACCCATGAATATGATCAAGGAAACCCGTAACACACACATGAACATAAGGGAAAAACACAGATCAAGATCCATCACATGAGTGTCACAAAATCACTTCATTATATTTATAAGCCAAAATATGGTAGCCAAGATTACATCAAGAGAGTTTTATTTTTGGAATGTTCACACTACCAGAGCTTAATTTACATTACAATGTTCACCATTAAAAAATTTTCATCCTCTCTCCTACTCCCTATCTATCCTTACGTATCTCTCTCTTTCTCTTTAAAAATCATCATACTCATAGAATAATCATCCTCCTTCCATCTTAACCACTCATCACTACCTACAAAATCTTGATGGAATCCTTTCATCATTAATCTACCACTACCCAGTAATGTGCCGAATGTTACTATGCATTTCCTTCAATTGAGTTCCTTCTAGTATGCATGTGCTAGCTAATCCTTAATAACATCGACTCCTTATTCTTTCATGATAACTGTATTGATGCCCTGGAATATCCTTCCTTGATCTGCAAGTATCCATAGTTTATCGCCATCTGTATCTGGTCATTTTTTCATTTGCTCCCTATGCACATATTTTCCTGATGTCCAAAACTCACTAAGTCCTGAATCCATTCTTCCTTGGTGTGAGTATTCGTGCCTCTCCAAGAATTACTTGTTTACATGCCTTCGCACCCTTCTTCTATGTGCCACAAGGATTCATGCCTTAGGTACTTAGTTACTTTTAGGGGTCAAACATCACCCCACACTAAACTGTTTTCCATCCCGATAAACCTCCGCGCTTCTCGAACAAAAAATTTATCAACAAGAATACTCCTACAAAGAATAAAGAATAGTGGTAGAGAAAGAATCTAAGTATAGAATTGAAGAATGATGGGGGATGTTATGCGACTAATCAGAGAAGTTCTGGGAACTCCACATGTATCTCGTCCTTAAAAGTTTCCCAGGCCTTCAACTATGATAAGGCCTTTCTTAGCACTTTACCTATGAAACTTGGCACATGGTCTGGGGTGATATCTTCCACCCTTCCCTTCAACGTGTTGATAGCCATCCCTAACTCCATGCATACACCCTCAAACTCATCCATCCATTCAGTGATGGAGTCTCAGAGCTCACTGATTTTGAAATCCATCTTTTCATGCTTTGTCTTGGTTTTTTTCTTCTAGGTCATGGTGATAATGACCAACTATGCACACTATTCCTTGTTGATGGGGATGGTCTCCTGTAACACTTTGAGGGATGCCTCTTCCTCTGTCACCCACATGTCGATAATTGGATTACATTTTCTACAGTTATTGAAGCCCCTATTTACCAATATATTCACCTCCTTTAGTTGGGAGAGTAAATATACAAACTTCGTGATCCAGGATTCAATTGTGGTCTTGTTTTCTTCTTTCTCTTTTATGAGATCTATAGCTATCGGTCCCACACCATCCTTGATGTTAACGAGTAACATCACCACGAGGTCCTCAAGGTACTCCCATCTCATCCCCATGATCGGTCCTATCCTAGCTCACCAACATCAAACATTATCCCAAAATGTTTTTCACAAGGGCACCATCTCGGTCATATGCCTCCTTCATCCGTACCTTCTCTCCCCTTAACCCCTAACACAACCTATCTATTTCCTTCTCCTTTATTTTCCTCTTTTTGATGAAGGTACGAACAGTGGCCCCTGTATCTAGACTACAAAAGATTACCTCTGAAGACATCTTTTGTAATACATTGCATGCATCCTCGTCTATTAGATGGTTAGGATCCATCACTTTGTATGTATCTCCTATCTTTTTATTCAAGTGAACGGTATTGATCACATGAACGTTGACGTCAAAATCAAGTTCCTTGGCTTGGAAGTGCACGCACTAGCTGAGCATCTTTGTGGTCCTAGGAACACCCCCATATTGATCCATAAAATCCCAAACATGTAAATTTTCTTGTGGGAGGGTGGTTTGAAATATTACATGCAAGACCTTCGTGGAGTCATCCACGAAGTCCATGTGTGGAGACATGGGTGTCCACTTCTTCCTTGTAGATTTACACTTGGTTCTTTGCTTCTTCGCCCCAAGGGTGAATCCATTATCCTCTTTTTTAGTAATGGAGTCACCTTTATATCCCTTTTTATTGGCATTCTCTGGTGTAGCAGACCCATGTTGGAGTCTTCTCATCCCCTATAGAGTGTTCTTATCCTTATCCTCGTGACTCACCTACATCCATGGTTTCTGCCTCAACCTCCTGACCCTTTAGTTCTACTTCCAATTCCACTTTAAAAGTGGTGGGATATTTTCCCTCTCCTTCCCCTGAGCCTGTTGTGGGACTTGATGCGTCAAGTGTATTTTCTCTCTTTTCTTTAGGCTCTTCCTTCTCTTCCTCATTCTCCTTATTTCCTGGAAATGAAACTTTGATGCTACCATGTACTGAAGTTCTAACACCCTTGGTACCATTATTTTGTATGTAGTACTTCCTCTTTCTGAAGGTATCCAACCTTCCTTTATCTTGTTCTTCCTCCTCTTCCTCTTCCTCCTCCACTTCTTTCACAGGTAGGATTGACATTTCCCATGGCTTTGGAAAAGGAGAGTCCAAAACCTCCACCTTAATCCCTCCATTTTTTTGGGGCTGAGTTGTATGAACACCCGATGGACATGCCTCTTGATGGTAATGCTAGCTTGTGGGTGTAAGTCCAAAAACTTTGGTTCCAAAACTTTGACATAGGCAGGTCGAGTGCCATACTTGTATGTAACATGCAACATGTGGACATCAATATCCACCTTGTTTGCATTGAAAATCAAATTCTACGTGTCATTGATCTGGTTGATGGTGCACTTCATATGTCTGGATGTGAACGTGAAGGAGATTTGTACCATGGCTCTGTTTCTCCCTTGGCCATCATAAAATTATATAGAAAGAAATTTTGGGTAAATTTTTTTTTAACTTGTCTCCAACAACTTGTGGTAACTCACCAGGCATGTGCCACTTGTTCTCAAAATATTTGTGCAAACTATTGAACCATTTATTCATCTGATCCTTGTAAGTACTTGAGATGGTCCCATCGCAGGTGAATTTTGGGAATTAAACTATAGGGGATGTGTTCGCGGGTGGGTGGACCCAAATTTTCTCATCTGGTCCATCTGGGACACCAATCTCCCAGAACATGATAAATAATAGGATGATGCCCCAAGTGATCTTCACTGCTGCCTCATTTTGTACACATGCCTCTTCGATAATGCCATTCATAATGAATTGGGAAAATTTTTAGTGTACCCTCTTGGATACCCTGTAGGACATGTACAGGAACCTACAGTTAATATCTGTCCATATTTTTGATTTACCCAATTTACAGCTAATGAGCCAGGAGGTGACTCTCAATATTGGGTCTAAGAGATCTGTAATTACCTGTACCCTACCCCCCTTCTCGTAGTTCAATTTTTTCTCCATCTCCTCAATATTAGAAGTGGTACATAAATCAAGTGTCATATCCTCTCCAGTGTTCCGTAGGTGTGCAACCATTTGAATAAAATGGAATGTGATCCTTATTCTTCTTCTCATAAAGTAGAAGAAATGTTTGTGCAACTGTGACATTAACCACCTGAAAAGTGGGGTGGGTTTGGAAAAGAAGGGAAACTTGCATAGCTACAAAACTCCATTCTTTTGTATCACTTTTCACACTAAGTCATCAATCTTAGGGTTTCTGAGCTCATCCACTATCAGAGTGTCTGATAATAGGTCTGCCCTCATCAACTTTTCATTTTTCAAATGTTCTGTAGTTGTATTTACTGATCTTGCATTTTGTATAGCTTTGAGCTCCACTTTTCGTCCTTAATAACTTTAGGAGGGTACTACATCTCTAAGTAGATCTTGACAAGATCCTCCTTTTCTACCACTGGTTTATTTGTTTGAGCCTTCTATCGGTGGCATCTCCCTCTCCTTTTTAATTCGTGCCCTAGGTGTTATGTTTGTTTCTTTGGACTACCCTAACTCAAAAATTTCCCTATTTTTCTTTCACGCCACCTCCTTCCTGCTATGATGTCTTCTTCCCTTCTATTCTATGTCAAAATTATTTTACTACAACTTCACACAAGTACACCATGGTTCATGATAGTACTTTACAGTCACTCTTCTTTGAAAAACCTTCATCTGCACTTCAATCTCAGGAGCACAAATAGAAATTTCTCTAAGGAAAATTAATCAAAACTGACTGATTCTTATCTCTTATTTATACTTTATTGATGCCTTAGAGTTCCTCGTGACCACATGGTGTCCTAATGTAATTTTTTAATAAAACACTTTATTTCACTTAATTCAACTTCTATAACTTCCCCTCACGCTTTTGTAGCTATAACCTTTAGGTGCTTCAATATCATCTAAAATTCCAAAAACATCCTTCGCATTGCGAGTGGCATGCCGAAAAAGTACATAACCTCTGTGCCATCTACTACATAGTACCCCATTGTACTACATGCCTTATGTCATACCACACAATCCTTCCATTCTTGTGGTCTTTAGATTCTTTCAACACACCTTCATAACCATACGAATTTACACACCTTACCCATTACAGTTGCTTGTTCTTTTGTTTTCATGTTAATTTTTGCAATAGTCCAATGTCAAAGAATTTTGGCCTCCATGTTCAATATAGTTGCTCTATGTTTCAATATGGATGCTACTTCACCCCACACAAAAATGTATGCATGGTACCCTATTCATAAAACCTATTACAATTCAATTAGCTACCTGTGCACCAATGCACAAAACCAAACCAAAAATAATGAAAAAGGACACAACCAAAAGGACTAAAAGAAATTTAATCTAATTGGTACAATTGTCTTATTTTTGACTATAAATAAGCCTTATTTATAGTAGCGCTTCAACCTAATCAAATTTAAATAACCTAGTAACCTCATCCCATCCACTTCTTGTAACTGACATGTTCCTGAATTAAGTATATACAAGATGATGTAAGGTCCTAACTAATGGAATTTCAGTTTCCCATGATGGTGCAGAAATTTAGAGTCATAAAGTAAGACCATATGCCCCACCATGAATTGTTTTTTGGATATGATGATCATGAAATGATTTTTGTCATGCCTTCATAGTCTTCTAACTCCACCTAGCAAGTGATCACCTTTCATCCAATTGCATTAAATTTTTCATGCACTATTTTAGTGCTTGCTCTTCAGCTAATCCTCATGCACACGTAATATGGATAGATGGTAGTATAAACTCTACTAGTAAAATAGCTTCCATGCCAAACACCAATTGAAATAGTGTGACCTTGTTCAATCTCTTGTAGGTTCTCCTATATGCCCATAATATGGTTGATACTTTATACTCCTAATCTTGTCTTCCCACATAAAAAATTTTGGTCAGCGTGTGACTCAATATCTTGTTAAATGCCTCAGAGGTTCCATTAGCTTGGGGATGATAAGGGGTGGTCTTGTGATGGGCCACCATGAACTTTGCTAACAAAATCCTGACTGTCTCATTCAAAAATTGTGTGCCTCTTTCACTAGTTAGGCTTAAAGGACACCCATACCTGCTGATTATGTTTTTATAGAGGAATATTGCCAGTGTGGTCGCTATGCAGTCCTTGGTAGGAACTGCCTCCACCCACCTTGTTCAGTAATAAGTACAAGTGATGATATAACATGAACAAGAACTTCATTTGGAAGGTGAAATCAGTCATACAAAATGAATCACCCACTTCTGAAATGGTTCTGCGTTAGCTATCAGTCTCAAGGGCATCTCATCTCTTCTTCCTAGTTTGTTGCATTAGCAATGGTCACAGGCCTTGAAAAAATAAATACAATCCTAGTAGATGCTTTCCCACCAAATCCCTACCAGTATAATCTTCCATGCTATGGCATTCCTTGCATAGTGTCCTCTTGTAATCCCACCATGTGCTACCTCTATGATTACAACACACTCGTGTTCTAACACACCAGTACAAAACCTCATCGCAACCTAAATTATATAATTCTCTGCTAATTAACATGTAGGGTGTGACGCATATGGCTAACTGATTTATTTCTAAATTCTTCATTCCCTCTACTACCACACCCATTTTGAGAAACACAACAATATCTTCTAAGTCAGAGGGTGTGTGTCATAATCTAAACAATTGTGCATCTAGAATTTTATCCTCAATTCTCTGCACATCCTCCCTTGAGTCAATCCTTGATAAAATGGTTAGGTACCAAATTACTCTTACAGGATTTCACAACTGTAAACTTGTATTCTTGAAACAACAAGATCCACCGACATATGTGCTATTTTAAAATAGACTTGTTTACCAAGTACATTAGTGCCATGTGGTCCATGTAGAATATAAAGGGTGTTTCCAGTAGATACTACCTAAATTTTTGCAATGCATAGATCATTAATAATGCTTCACACTCAGTAGTAGTATAGCTCTACTTTTTTGGTGTCAACTTCCTACTAGAAAAACATAAGGGGTGGTCAATAATTCCTTCTCTAGGTTGTGCTAAGATTTCCCTAATCACCATCCCTGAAGCATCAACATGTACATGGAATGGCTTATCCTAAGAAGGAAAGCATAATATGGGCATAGTGATAAGATTATTATTCAATGTGTCAAACACTGTCTGCTCCGCCTCTCCCCAATGTGATGTACATCTATGATTCAAAAATCCTTCAAGTGGTGTGGTGATTTTGGCATATCCCCTTATAAAATTTCAATAATACCCCATATGCCCAAGGAATCCTTGCACTGTGCTCTTGATGATAGGCTCCTCCAATCCAACAATAATGAAAAATTTGACAGGATCCACCAACAAACCTTCCTTACATATGATATGGCCCAACAAGGTTCCAAATGGAGTAGTAAAGAGAATTTTTTTGATGCTGAGGGATATGCACAACTACTAGAATCTCTCAAACATCAACCAATTTTTTTCACAATTATCTTTCATTAGTACATACACTGTCCAGGCATCAAGGTAGACTTGAGGGAACTTATGGATAAAATCCTAAAATGATTGGACCACTATGTGTGAAAAAAGGCACGTTCTTCAGTCCAAAAGCATGAATGTGTAGGAAAATATTCCCCACTCAGTGGAGAACATTGTCTTTTCTTGGTCCTCCTTTGAAATTCTAACTTGATGATATCCTAAGAAGCCATTCGTGAAGGAATAGATCTTACACCTAGCTACTCCCGCTAGGATTTCCTTGGTAAAAGGGGTTAGAAAGGGATCAATGACATAGACCACATTTAAATCCATATAATCAACAAAGATCCTTATCCTCCCATCATTTTTAATGCTTATGACCATTGGGCTTATCCATTTTGATCCCTCTACAACTTCAATGATGCCTGATGTGATAATTTTTTATCTCCTCCTTAACTCAGACACACAGATTTGGATTCATTCGATAAGGTCTCTTCCAAATCAGGCACGTTCCCTCATTTAGTTTGATCCACATGTCTGATAACAAGTGGTGAACACCCTTAATCTCATGGTACCCACATTGAAATAAATTCCAAAACTCACGCAACAGATCAATGATCTTTGAAACCTCCTTTTTAGACCAATAGTCCCCAATAGTAGCCTCTTTAGGTTCCATTTCTGAGCCAATGTTAACCTTCTTTGTTTTGAAAGGTTTATGATAGGTGTGTGCTTGCTCATTAGTACTATCTGTTACCTTACACATTCCCATAATATGGTTAGCATCCAAGTTCTCCACTTCCTCACCATCTATCACATAGACCAACTTTACCTTCTCTTTTTCCTTGTAGGCACGCTCAAGTTGTAGTTCCTTTGCATCAAAACGTGCCTCCAAATAAGGTTCTCCCAATAATTCCAAAATCCTATCTTTAGCTATGACACTGTCTCCCATAGTTAAGCACTTAACAACCTACAATGCCTCATTCACCAATGGCTTAGCATTTTTATATTCAAAGGTTTGAATCAATTCATTTGTTAACTCTTTCCAGTTCCTTGTCTAATAGCATAATTCAGAATGAACGTATCATGCACGCGTATATCCTTGTAGTGTGGAATAGAAATTTTACACCCATAGGGAAGGAGGTAAAGCCTCTACAGCTTCCATCCAAATTCTCTCGCACTCTTGGACATGATCTAAGGAAGATCCTTTCCCATCATAGACACAAATTTTAGCTGGCACATTGGTCCTGAAGAATCTAATAGAGAGCACAATCCTCACCTCACGCCACCCTAGAAGATTGTCCTAATGTGTCATCCACCAATGTGCTATGGTTCCATGCAAAGTGTAGACCAACATGCTCCTTATTCTAATCTCACATCTCCATTGAGATTCCATGGCTTGTAGGAAAACATCAAGGTTTCCATCCCCAATGTAGCTTGGTAACTTCTTCCATCTCAAGCACCTAAGTGGGCGTGCCCTTATCACTCTTGTAATGGAGCCTCTTAATTACCACCCAATTAACTCATAAGTTCCATGCACTTAATTTTCACATGCTACACTAGTGGTATCACTCATAGATTAAGCATCTTTAAATTGAATAAACCCTTCCATAGGATTAATCACCTTAGGGTCCCTGATTGTGCACACATAGATTCTATCGAGGAATTATTCTCCCAAGGGATCAATATAGGGTGCTGAATTCCCATCAACTAAAGGGATAATAACCCATTCTTCCTTTCTCTCAAAACTTATGGATACTTTATTGAACTATAGCTCAACATTGTTCTTATAACACTAGGGGTGCACAAGTAACATTGGAAAGTTCTCTGCCTCAGCTAGTGTGAAGAATTCAAAGTCTCAAGTGGATTCTTCCCCTTGGATAGTGATAGTGGCATCATTCAAGATACCAATGGGCATCACCTTTGTCCTGTTAGCCATATATAACAAATTTGAGGATGGATGTGATGGGTGCCTTCCCATTTGGTTCCATGCATCTAAAGTGAGAATATTAACCTCGACACCCGTGTTTATCAGAATATTTCTTAGGAGCCATTCGTTGAATACTGCATTCAAGGTAATCTCCTTATCATATTAAATGGTGTGATGGGGAAGGTTAGTGTGTAGAGCTTGTCACTCATGCTCCATTTCGAGGCACTATACTTTTTCCCATAACCATTATCCTAACAAAGGGATGATAATCTCTTACCTCAGCATTTTACATACTTCCACGACTTCATCCAGATCCTTCTGTGGAGTCTCAATGCTCTTCCTTTGTTCTAACTATTGTGACTTATCCTTTAGGCACTAAATCTCTCCTTTTAGGATTTGAATTACATCCATGGCCTCCTGATAAAATTCTTTCTGATGAGTAGGTTTTGGGTACTTTCTATGCACCACCTCTTCTCTAGTAACCAACAGCCTTTGCTTGGGTGTTTCTCTTATGCGCACAACCTCAGCTCACATTTTTACCAAGATGGGTTCCAAATTTGACTCACGTGCCACCCTTGACATCCAATGCAAGTCAGCCTTCTTCACACCTACCATCCCTATGCCTTTATCCTTCCATTGTTTCTAAATCATGTGTTCAAATAAATCTGGGCACTTCTTATAATTATGCTTCTTCCCACACCAAGATCATTATAACAGATCATGGCGTTCACACTTATAGTGCTCTTTAGACCCACAGTCGTAACAAGTTCCACATGGGAACTCACTTCTTTCACCTATGTAGTTGCCTTGATCTCAAAATCCAACACAAAATCTTCTTTCGTGGGAACCTCCATCCACACACCCTTCCTAGTGATGAACATCATCCTTGGAATCATTTGCAATGCTGGTTTGGAACACACCAATATCAATGACATCATATATCTAGTCAATCAATCTACAATCCTTGGTGTCATGAGTAGTGGAGGTGAAAATGTTGCAATAATAAGACAAATTATTATGGATCACGCACTATAGTAGCAGAAACTTACTTACATCGTGATCTCCATGGAAAATTTCATAGTCTACCTCATGGTGCATACCAATATCCAAGGAAAAATGTCCTTCGTATGCACCTCTACCTCACAATCTGTGCACCATAGGCCACTTCGAGTCTCATGGGCCGAGTTCACAAATAACTTCTTCATCCACTTTGCCATTGCAGCAATCTGAGCTTCAAGTAAAGGACTAACATTGATATCCACACTTCCTACAACCTCAGTGTGCAGGGTAGCCTCCAAGGCCTCATGCGGGTCTGTGAAAGTATTGCGTGACAACGCTCTCCTGAAAGGTGTTATTAGTCCTCCAATGAACCATTGAGCATGCTGAGAAGGATGAATATCATAATCCAATTTTGACAAGAGAGTCTTAAAAAACACATCATAATCCTACACACTCTCTACCATACCTTGTTGAATCTCCTTCAATGTGCTAATGGTCTTCTGTTTAAACTCAAGAATATGGAATTCAACTAAGAAGGCATTACGCAATACATTATAATCTAATACTATCTGGTGGGAGTAATAATTTTGGTACCAACTATGTGCGTACCATTATAATGTTGTTGCAAACTGACTTACCTTCTATTCTAGGGTAGTGATCCCCTATGTGAGCCATAAAAAATCACATTTGTGTACATGCTCTGTAGCATCCTCAACACCTTTCTAATCTGGTATATGTAAAGACATTTCAAAAAATATTTGCTGAGGTGATTGAGGCCCTTGTTTGCCTGATCCAAAACCTTGATTCCCTCTGATGTTTCCTCCAAAATCAGATCCACTAGATCCACTAGTGCTTATCCCTCCTGAACCACCAGATTCTCTAGATCTGCTAGGTCCACTAGTTCCTATTCCACCTCCTGTAGTTGGTAAGGGTCCTGAAATGGTCACACCTTGTGTCCCCAATGTCGCATTGAATTACACACCAATATTTTGTGATATTGCACTGCTACCAGATGTGTGTCCCATGCCACTTCCAGATGTGATACGCAAACTTTGTGTACCCACACTTTTCCCAAATGTCATTCCATAAAATATACCTCTAAAAATAGGAAATGGTTATGCAGCCATAGATGTACCAAATCAAAAGTTATACCTCTTAGGTGCTGATTAGTTACTTCCACCAATACTAATTGGGTTAGTAATACTCATCCCTAGATTTGGAAATCTAAGAACCAAGGGTTGGTTACCAGGTAGATTCAGATACATGCTAATGACTCTTCTCCAGAAGCTGAGGGGGTTTCTCTTCCGTGCTTGACAATATGGGGTATCAAAGACTGCTCAGGTTCCACATCCTCTGCGTGAACCTCAATTCCTTTCCTCAACATCTTCCTCCATAAATCTATCACTCCTTTAACTTCACTTTGTCTATCTAACTCCCTCTCATGATCTTCATTATACTTGATTTGTCTCTCTTCCCTCTCCTTTTCAGCTACAAGGTATGCCATCTTCCTCCACCCTAGATTCCTTTCCCAATGCTCAGAAGAATCTTAGCTGGCCATAGGAAATGATTCCAAAATCAGCGTAATGATCAAGATCTTTATAGCTAAAGGGATAGCATGCAAGAATGATCCTCTTGGATCCCTCAAGAAATCAAACTCAACTATCTCTTGACAGGAAAATATAGAAATAACATGCTCCAAGGTGTAACTTGTCAACAATCTATTCCACAGATGATCAACAACATGTGTCCAAGTCAGATCAACATCATGCAGCATTTGATATTCCTCTTGGGTCCATAAGCAAGGTCTATAGTACCGACTTGATCTAGATGAATACTCCAAAATCCATTCATACAACTCCACAGAAAAGCAAAAAAAGAAGGTCTCATACAACTCATGATACAAATGTTCTTCTACTCATTTACGTATTTCAAACTTAGGTCCAATACTAAATCTTTGAGAAAACTCATTTTCCATGCTTTTAAGCCATGATTCAATACTGTCCAAGGTCAAGTGCTCTATCATCACACACCATTCTAAAAATAGCTTCAAAAAGAGGTCCCAAAAATGAAACCAAAATCTAGTCTCTATTATCACTGTTTGTTTCAACAATCACTCCTAAGCGTGCCAACATATCATACAGATTAGTATAGAGCTCACCTGAGGCATGAGTAGGAACTGAGTTCCTCCTTTATGTGAGCTTCATGATAATTATCCTTATTAGCAATATGATGTAATATAACAAGAGAATAAGTGCATTCATTCATGGAATTTGAGATATACACATTAACTCCTAACCTAATGCATTCCAAGCATAGATTAACATGATCAAATAAATGTAATTAAAATCAATTCCTGAATATCATCAAGGAAACCCATAACACACACATGAACATAATGGAAAAACAAAGATCAATATCCATCACATGAGTGTCTCATAGTCACTTCATTATATTTATAAGCCAAAATATGGTAGCCAAGATTACATCAAGAGAGTTCCATTTTTGGAATGTTCACACTACCAGAGATTAATTTACATCACAAAGCTTGCCATTACACATTTTTTGGTCCTCTCTCCTACTCCCTATCTATCCTTACTTATCTCTCTCTTTCTCTCTTACAACCATCATAATCATAGCATAATCATCCTCCTTCCATATTAACCACTCATCATTACCTACGAAATCCTAATGGAATCCTTTCAGCATTGCTCTACCACTACCCAAGTATGTGCCAGATGTTGCCATGCATTTCCTTCAATCAAGTTCCTTCTAGTATGTATGTGCCAGCTAATCCTTAACAACCTCGAATCCTTATCCTTTCATGATAACCATATTGATGCCTTGGAATATCATTTCCTTGATCTGCAAGACTCCATAACTTATCCACATCTGTATCTGGTCACTTTCCTGTTCAATATCTATGCACATCTATTCCTGATGTCTAAAAATCACTAAGTTTTGAATCCATTCTTCCTTGGCACAATCATTCATGCCTCTCCAATAATTACTTCTTGGCATCGTGCCCTACTTCTGTGTGCCACAAGGCTCTAAGAATTAGGTACTTAGTTACTTTTAGGGGTCCAAAATCCTAGCTCCACTTGCTGTACCATGGTTTCCCTTAGAGGCACCATCAAAATTAAGTTTACACCAACTAACCAATTGGGGGATCCATTAAACTAGTGATCTATCAATAGTGGTGGGCCTTATTTGGACGTTTTCCAAATCTATGATCCAATTAAGTAGAATCCTCTCCTCACTTTTAGGAAAAAATTGGTTCTTAGGAGGTTTAAATTTCAAAATATATTTTTTAATATCAATGGTAATCTCTTTTAGAAGTCTTTTGTGCTTTATTTAATATTATTAAAGATGAGGGAATATCTGGCTTTCCAAATTCTCCAAATGACATGGGGGAGAGTAAGCCTCCAGAGATTTTTGAGTATGTCGTGTTTGAAAGGAGGATACTACTACTCCCAAGTATGAAGAATGTCTTCTGAGAAGGTCCAGAAAACCTCAAATCTAGTAAGTATGAGCTCCCAGAGACTAGAAGTAAAAATTAAATGAAGAAGGATATGATGATTAGTTTCAGCTTCTTCCCTACAAAAATAACATCTATTAGGCAAGGTGGAGCCCCTCTTAATCAGATTTTCCATAGTTATAATTTTTCTGTTGAGAAATTTCCATAAAAAGCGATTGATTTTGGCCGTAAGATATTTATGCCAAATTATTCTCTAGTTAAAATCAAAACTAACTTTAGTAGAGAAAACCTGATATCATGAGTTGACAGAGTAGGAACCATCAAAAGAGTAAAGCTAAATAAATTCATCTCTAGCATGAGTTTGGATAATCTAGATATTATAAGTAATTATATGAATGCCATCAATAAGGATTATAAAGGTGGGCCTATTAGTGTGTATAACCTTCCATTAAAGCATACCATCAACACAAGTCATGTAGTCTCTAACCTTATACCCATGTTCTATAGTGAGGCCATCCTAGATATGTTATCAGTCATCATTACTTTTAAGCCCTTAAAGTCCACCCAGTTATTCTTCCAGAAGTTAATATAATGTCCATTTAAAATCTCCCACTTACATCCCTTATCTAGGACCCTTATGATCTTAGTGAGGTTGTTCCAGAAAATAGATCCTGAAGGAAGAGTATCCTTATTCAAGAAGCTCATGACTGTATTTTGAGTAAGATATTTGGCATGAATAATTTCAGTCCAAGGATGAGTTTCCTTTATGAGTCTTCAAACCATATTTGATATAAGATATATATTCATGATTTTAATCTTTTTGATGCCAAGTCCACCCATCTTATTATGAATAAAAACTTTGTTCCAAGCAACGAAATGGAATATGTTCTTTTCCTCCCTTCCTGAACAAAGAAAGTGTTTTTGTATTCTCTCAATTTTGTCAATAATAGATGAAGGGATGAAAAAAAGACATGATATAAATTGGGAGGTTTTGCATCATGATTTTGATGAGCATACATTTTCCAGCACTAGAAATTATAGTACCCTTCCCACCAACATGCTTTACCTTACATTGTTAACATTTTATATTATATATTATTTGTCACTCTGGTTTGTGTTATCCAAAATAAGCCCATGCTTATTTTTGGCTAACTCCTCCTCCTTTTCCTTTACTGGTACTTAAAATGAATATTTTTCACTCTTCAGGGACTTAAAATTTTCTGGGTATGGCTTCATCAGATAGATAATTTTTTCACCTTTCCAGAAAGGTAAAGAAGTCATCCTAACTCCTTGTATTTTTTGAGTTATGGCTTGGTGGAGTTAGTAGTGAAAATTTTCCCTGTGTAGGCCTACGGAGGTAAGGAGGAAATTGTGCCAGGAAATCTTGGGGTGGCAGAGTGGGGGAAGCATTTTTGCTAAGGAATTTGGCGGGTCGGCGGAGAAAGGGAGAAAATTTGGGCACTTAGCCCTTTTGCAGAAAAAGGGTACAAAGGAAATATTTGGCCCACGGGCCCGACAAAGGGAAGAAACAGACCCGTGGGGCCAGGGAGGAAATTATGACACTTAGCCTTTTTTGGCTAAAAACTCAAAGTCAGAAATTGGCCTGCGAGCCCGCGAAGGAGAAGATAAAAATTTGGGCAACACCTCCACACCGAATTAGAAGGTGCCACGTGTAATCGACATGTCATTTGAAATCAGAGAGAGTGCAGTGTGGATTATCTAGAGGGTGCCACTTGTCACCAAGAGAGTGGGGTGTGGAGGTAAATTGTGAAATTTTCCCAATTTAAAATTTAAATGGGAAAAAGGTAAATATCCGCCCGAAAACATAATTTTCTCCCTAATTTTATCTATTTTCACCCAAATATTCAGAGGGGCATATATTTTGCACCAAATGTCAGATTTTCATGATTTTTCCATCATTGGAAGGTTGTAAAAATTATCTACATGTTGGACTCCTCAATTTTTATTTTTGGTCAAGTTTTGTGGGAGAAAATCAACAAAATGTCTCTGGCATGCAAAAATGTAGAAATGGTTCCCAACAACCAAAATCAAAGAAGTATGGGTCATTTTTTGGATCTACAGAGAAATGTACTTTGACATATGGGTTTTTTCCATGAAGCCCATCACTTTACAGGTGAGATTGAAGGGATTTGATTGGTGGTTGAGCTCATAAATCTTTGGCACACATTTTTTGATTTTTCCTTTGTTCTGTGTTTTGATAAAAGCCATTTTTGGCTCATTTTGAAAAAAGGTTGTTCATCCTTCTTCTCTACATCTCCCTTCTTTTCTTCTCCAAGGTCAAAAATGGAGTTTGAACCTCCTCCCCTGCTTTATAATGGCATTTTTACCTCTTTCCCATGAAATGATGCACTGTGTAAATTCTGAGAAATAAAAAAATGTGTTTTTGTGATGCATTTGTCCATCCTTGGCTCATTTTCTTTGTTTTTTTCCTTACCTCTCTTCATTACAGGGTATTCATGCATGTTTGGATGTTCATTACAGGTTTTGGAGCTATGTTCATGGAGTTTTGTAATATTTTCTGTGTGAAATCCATCTTTGGTCTATGATGCACTTGTCCATCCTTTCCATTGCTCACCTCTTCTTGTTCCATGGTAGTTTTGATGGATAATCAACACTTTCACTTCTCTAGTGTATCACTGTTTTAGTGTACGATCTATTTTTCCTTATTTTCTTCCTCTCCTTATCTCCTTGGAAGTTAGATTAGGTTAGATTAGCTTTCCTACACTGGAATAGCTTATGGCGGGTAGTTTAAGAAGAGGAACTAGCCTTCTTTGGATAGCTTTCCCCATTTGTAAAGGTCCCACACTTTGGGAAAGCTTAATTTTGTGCAATCACACCAAATAAATTTTCCTTAAAAAAGCATATCCATAACTCATTTGGGGGAGTTGTGAATTTGCACTAATAGTTTTGGCATGCCTGGTGGGACCAAGAGGTCTTCCACTTCATCTCATCAAGTTGATGTGCTCTTGGTGAAGATTTCAGCCTTTGGAGGCACTTATAAGCACATCTGGTAACTCCATCTGATAATCAACCCATCTCTGAAGTTTCAAACCTTCTTTCCATTCATTTTCCATTTCATTTTTCCCTCCATCTCTTTCATTCCATGAAGTTGTGCAATCATGACTTCATTTCCCTCATGGAATTTTCATTTACAATAGGAGTAATGTTTCCCACCTCCAACATGTTTTTCAAATCCTACTGATCAACATTTTAGTCAAATTTAGAACCAATGTGCATACCCATCTAAGCAATGCCAAAGTTAGTTGGCTATGAAGCATGCCAAGAACAAGGGTACATATATTGTGAGGGCACTTAAGAAGAAAATGAAGATTTGTTGGAGAAGATCCAAAAGATGGAGGCAAACATGGTGCAATCCAGGGCTCAATAAAAAATGAATGCATTTGAAATCAGTTGTAGGGCACCTTGTCCATGGGTGGGACCTTTTCCAAGGCATTATAGCCCACAAGAGAAACTTGACTTCATTGTTGAAACGCTGCCATTACTTACAAAGTGTACCGAAGGAATAGAGATATATGAGAAGAGTTTTTCACAACCTTGTCAGTGGGTAGGTAAACCATCTCATACTCTTTATTTACCTCTTTCTCAATATATATCATTTCAGTAGTGTCAAGCTTCAAGTTTCCCATTTGTTGTCCCAAAATTTAATTCCATTTCTTCATCTCCTAGTCTTCCATCCCACCTCAATTTCTCTAATCTTTTCCATTCCAAACAGCCATTCCATCTAAAGAAATAAGAGGTTATACCTCCTCCACCACCACAAATAATTACAAAACTAGTTGAGTCACAACCCACCCCTCCTCTTGTATTCCCAAATCCTTGTTGGGAAGATAAAAATCAGAATTCTAGTCAAGGAGAACAACATCAAGAAGAAGATTTAAACAAAGATGAAAAGATTAAAAGTTTGTTGAACTTGGCTCTTAAATTTGGAATAAAAAAAATCCCCTTGATGGTGAAGCCAAAGGAGGAAGTTGGGGTTGAAAGACAAGTGGTGGATAAGGCTGATTTTATAACAGCAGTAGAGAAAAAAGACCAGCAGTTTGTTTGTGCTAAGTTTGGTGTCCATGTTGGCACTTTTCCCAAAGGAAACATTGATCTAATCCAAGTTCCCAAATCAGTCATCACGGAGGAAGAAAAATCAGTTCCAAATCCCATTAAAGAGGAGCCAATGGAAGAAATCAAATCAGATTTTGTAACAGCCAAAGAAGGAAGCATCATTGATTAATTTTTGCTTTCATTTGAAGGGGTTGATTTGATTAATGAATCCATTATGGAGGTGAATAAAACAGGTCCAAAGGCATTGAATTATGACCAAGATGCACAAGAAATTTCATTTTTCTCTCCCACTTTGTCTCTTCAAAGATATGATTTTTTAGATGAGTTCGAATTGAAAAGTTTCATATTTGAAAATGAAGTTACACATGGTGAAGAAAACGTAGATTTGAAGGCCACCATGCAAGAGGAAGAGACTTTGTTGTAGTGGGACATTGAAGAGTTTGATTTCCTATCAGACTTAGAATAATTTTTGGATGAGGATCCAGCTGAAATTACAACATTCTCTTCTCCACCATTCATTCTTCAGCATCAAGAGCCCGCTGCCACGAAGGAGAACATTGAAGAACAACAACATGCATTTTGTAACAGCCTTTTGGAACCAAGATTGGAAGATTTAAATATTCCATGTGTTTTATGCGAAGAAGAAGGGAAAGAGTATGAGGTTTCGACCACTTCTTCCACGTCATTCATTCAGGAAGGTTTACGAGATTACTCCATTTGTGGAGTAGAAATTCAGAGTTATGGGCACATTCAATAGATCATACCTTGCCCAATCAAGTATTTGGCTTCATTAAAGACAAAGGAGGAGTTTCCAATAGTCATGCTTGCTTCTGAGCATGAGTATGAGCATCAAAGTGCCAAGGATCAACTACAATGCCTCTTCAATCCAAATGCAGAACAACTAAAAGAGGTATCTAATTTTTTTTTCAATTGACACCTTGATAATTTGGGTAGAAGAACAACTTCTTGTTGATTTTACACTCATCTAACCAGCTATGATCAGCTCCAAAGCATTTTCACAATTGCCCATTTTGAAGAAAGGAAGCTATTTTGCACAACCAGTTGTAGGTTTTATTTAGTTCACCTTTGCTTCCAGTTAGAGTAGTTTTGGTAGGTTTTCTTTCAGTAGAAGAAGTGTTTGTGCACACTCTGCATATCCACTTAGGGTATGTATGATTTTTCAGTTTTTACATAGTTTGGTGGTGCTGGTTTTTACCCTTGCAAAGTGCATTTTCTTGGCATTTGGTCATAACTGGTTTAAGTTTCAATGGTTTACAAGAGGCCTAAAAGGGAGTTTCCAAGTAAATATCAATTTGTAGGCTATCTATCAGGACTTTTTGCCTAATGGAGGATTCAAGGAATCTATTTTTTTCATCTAATAGGTAGATTACCCCTATGAGTCACCAAAAGTGTTATCCAAAATAAGCCCATGCTTATTTTTGGCTAACTCCTCCTCCTTTTCCTTTGATGGTACTTAAAATGAATTTTTTGCATGCTTCAGGGACTCAAAATTTTCTAGGTATGTTTTCATTAGATAGAGGATTTTTTCACCTTTCCAGAAAGGTAAAGAAGTCCTCCTAACTCCTTGTATTTTTTGAGTTATGGCTCGATGGAGGTAACAGTTAAATTTTTTCCCTGGGTGGGTCCACGGAGATAAGTTGGAAAATTTTCCAAGGAATTAGTGGGATGGTGGAGATAGGGAGAAAATTTGGGCACTTATCCCTTTTTTCATAAAAAGGGCGAAAAGGAAATATTTGGCCCGCGGGCTTGACAAAGGGAAGAAACAGACTTGCTGGGCCAGGGAGGAAATTGCAACACTTAGCCTTTTTTGGCTAAAAACTCAAAGTCAAAAATCAGCCTGCGAGCTCACGAAGGAGAAGAGAAAAATTTGGGCCACACCTCCATGCCGAATCAAAAGGCACCACGTGTAATCGAGAGAGTGAGGCATGGATTTTTTTTGGGAAATTTTCCCAATTTGAAATCAGAGGGAAAAAAGGTAGGTCTTCGGCCCACGGATCATCTAGAGGGTGACACGTGTCATTGGGAGAGTGGGGCAAAGAGGTAACTTGGGAAATTTTCCCAATTTAAAATTTAAAAGGAAAAAAGGTAAATATCGGCCTGAAAACGTGATTTTTGCCCTAATTTTATCTATTTTTGCCCAAATCTTCAGAGGGGCATATCTTTCGCACCAGAGCTCATATTTTCACGATTTTGGAATCATTGGAAGGATGTTAAAACCCTTTACATGATTGGAAACTCCTCAATTTTTAGTTTTGGTCAAGTGTTACAGGAGAAAATTGAGAAAACATCTCTAGCATGCAAAAATTACAGAAAATGGTTCCCAACCACCAAAATCAATGAAGTACGGGCCTCTTACTTTCTGGATTGTAGAGCAATGTAATGATGAATTATGAGTTTTTCATGGAAAACCATGATTTTTCAGGAAAGATTGAAGGGATCTTGTTGGTGGTTGGAGCTTTATAAATCAATTTGGCCATGCATTTTTTCTTTTTCCTTCTATTCTGTGTTTTGCGATAAAAGCCAGTTTTGGCTCATTTTAAAGAAGGGTTGTTCATCCTTCTTCTCTTCTTCTCCCTTATTTTCTTCCCCAGGGTCAAAAATCAAGTGTGAACCTCCTCCCCTACTTTGTAATGACATTTTTTCCTCTTTCCCATGAAATGATCTACTGTGTAAATTCTGAGCAATAAACAAAATGTGATTTTGTGATGCATTTGTCCATCCTTGGCTCGTTTTCTTTGTTGTTTTCCTTACCTCTCTTCATTACAGGGTATTTGTGCATGTTTGGATGTTCATTACAAGTTTTGGAGCTTTTTTTATGGAGTTTTGGAACATTTTCTATGTGAAATCCATCTTTGGTCTATGATGCACTTGTCCATCCTTTCCATTGCTCACCTCTTCTTGGTCCATGGCAGTTTTGATAGATAATCAACACTTTCCTTCTTTGGTGTATCACTGTTTTAGTGTAGGCTCTGTTATTCCTTGTTTTCTTCCTCTCCTTGTCTCCTTGGAAGTTAGATTAGGTTAGATTAGCTTGCCTACACTAGAATATCTTGTGGCAGGTAGTTTAGGAAGAGGAACCAACCTTCTCTGGAGAGATTTCCCCATTTGCAAAGGTCCCACACTCTGGGAAAGCTCAATGTTGTTCAATCACACCAAATGAATTTTCCTTAGAAAAGAAGATCCATAACTCATTTGAGGGTGCTGTGAATTTGCACTAACATTTTGATAAATAACATATCTCTTGAATGTTTACACACATGCATTCATATGGTATATTTACCTTGATGTAATACATACATACAACAATATAAAATGATAGGTGTTGGAC
The DNA here is from genome assembly GCA_019776745.2 of Taxus chinensis. Classification (NCBI taxonomy): domain Eukaryota; kingdom Viridiplantae; phylum Streptophyta; class Pinopsida; order Cupressales; family Taxaceae; genus Taxus; species Taxus chinensis. The sequence continues at coordinate 329,527,196 of CM034156.1, read as the reverse complement.
ATGAATGTACCTAGATTTCTTATACATATGCGGGTATCCAATATACACTACACACAAGCGCTATTATTTCATTATAGTTCCTTTAAAATTCCTTATTACAATTGATTATATATATTGTGTATATGCTATCTTTTAAGATAATAGGACTAACACATGTGTCTTGTGAAATGTTCACATCTCTTGTTTCAAATGTTTCTACTTATATAAATTTCTATATTATTTCATCACATGCCTAAACTATTGTTTTCTATACATGCTTGTTAATTATGGAGTTGCTACTTTCTCATTTCACTGATTATGGCCTAAGTTACTAACTTGTCTTATGACACTGTGGGTGTCCCATGTTTGGTGATCTATCCCCATATTAAGTGACATTATTTATCATGTTTGTAGGCCTATGGGTCTTGATTATTTTGTGACACCGTGGGTGTCCAATTTTATTTGTCTCTACTTCTTTTGCACGACATTGTTTTCATACTATTGACTCTGATTTTAATGTTGCTACACTCATTTTATTATACATGAGTTATTACTAGTGTTTCTATTATTTCTACTATTTATCTTGTTGTGTATCATCATTTCCACTATGTACAACCCCCTTTTTTAGGTACACATATTTTTCACAATGGCCACATGTTTAACATCCTACACTCCTCTATAACTTCTTATACATATAAGGAATGGTTACACATCAATTATTTTGAGACACATTCTCAAATGCTTTTTCACATGTGCCTTAACATAGGGGTCATTCATCCAGGTATATCATACAGCTACAATAGAAAAAGGAAAAATTATGATACAGGTATACATAGAGTATATGTACTTAGGAACAATATAAAATATAGAAATCATCATGTACCAATTTAAAAATGTACAACCTTGTTAGGAACACATGGACAATCTTGACCCTTTCACATGGTTTTTCCCAGGGAGTAGTTACACGAAATTTCTTAGCAGTTTCAAATTTCCACCTAAAAGTACAAGTTCTTGAGACAATTTCCGATCTACTTCACTCAATGATGATCAACTACAAGCGGCATGAAGTAAATTTTTCATTCACCACACTAATCAATTTTATTTATAATTTCAAAAATATTGGGGGGCATTGGTCTCCTTTTTCATCTACACTTTAGTACATTATAATTTCTATTCATTTATTTTGCACATAAGAAGAACATGGGGGTAATAATTCTCTTTTCTACTATGTGTCCTTATCTAAATAATTGGGCCTATATCCATCTATATTGGTATGGTCCGTGGGGTTACAAAAGGTATAAAAATAATTAATTTATTTGTAGGAAGTAATTCCTTTCCTTTTACATTCAAAGGGGAAGATATCAAAGTTGTTGAATGACTTTGATACACACTATTCATCCTTGATGAGGATCTCACCCTTCTTTTCCCTCTCCTCCATTTCTGTGTTACATTACATGCACCTAACATCCCAATTTCTACTTGGCATAATTGGGGATTGATTACCCCCAATCCTTTAACAATCTCAAAAAGTAAAATCTCCAATTGTAAGAAAAGAATAAGAAGTTCTCCCTCCAAAAAACAAAAAAAGCATATTCCTTCCATGTTTTGCATATCTTTTTACTTATGTAAATAAAAAATCTTACATATTACATTTTAAATTTTGTTTAAAGTTCAATTATTTACTATGAACATTAACTAAACTTTGTATTGCAAGTTTAATCATGAAGCATGCCGACACCAACATAATGGGACTCTACAAACTAACTATGAGTGAAGAAAAAGTGTGTCTACACACTTAAGTATATATTCATTTAAGCTTGTAATTTTCATTTCATACTTAAAACAGGGAAAATGTAGACACTCAAATTTAACAATATACTCTTTGAAGCCACTCTTGATAATAAAAAATCATCCTTTCTATTCCCACTTAGTACATCTTTAGTTATCTTGTCTAACTTTCTTAGTCTTACAAACTGATATGTCAACAACTTCTAAGAATAAAATTCTTAAAATACATAGAAAAACTCAACTCAACAAGATGTAACCCTAAGTTCTCAATTTTCTCATTCATGTGTAAAATCATACGGGTTGGTTGTCTTGTGATATCGAGTCATGGAATACTTGTACAGTTTTGAATCAACATATACTTTATCTAGTTTTTCAATTCCATTATATTTTGGGTCATTTACTCCCTAAGAGTCAAACTTGTCATAAAATTTCATATTCAACACCCTGTATAAGAAAGTTAAAACTACCTCATTAAAAAACCTATAAAATTGTATGACATGAAATTGACATACTCAATTCCTACACTTTCTAAAAATTACCCAAGGATGACTAAATTTCACCAAAGATTATGAACATTCATTAGGGAATCATTTAAGATAAGTTTGAATCATCATACCAGGTTAAGGAATCAAATTATGTCATTTACAAGAACTCAAACATCCCCATTCCAAGCATTAATAAGAGCCAAAAGAAACTCAAACATTACCAAGGAGTTATCAATACAAAATATAGTTTCATTAATTTTGATATCACATTTTATGTGGAGAACAATGTGTGGTATGATGCCTCTTTAGATAATTGCCAATGTAGGTGATGCAATGATTACACTTCAACCCAAGTAATCTCTATGTTGTAGGGTATCCCACCTATAACTAGGGTTTGAGATCTCAATCAACATATTTAAAGGTATTTTTAGCATGAGAAACAATCAAGGTTTTATAATGACATATATATATATATATATATATATATATATATATATATACATATATATATATATATATATATATATATATATATATATATATATATATACATATATATATACATACATATATATATATATATATATATATACATATATATATACATATATATATATACATATATATATACATATATATATATACACACACACACATATATATATATATACACACACATATATATATATATATACACATATACACACACACACACACACACACACACACACACACACACACACACACACACACACACACACACACACACACACACACACACACACACACACACACACACACACACACACACACACACACACACACACACACACACACACACATATATATATATATATATATATATATTAGGAAGTTATAAATATAGATTCTAAGAAGGTCCAAACTATACAATAAAATTTTTACTAACGGTCCTGACTGAGCTTTATAGTCTAGCACTAGAGAATTTTATAAGCACAGTTCTAGGAGCGAAACACTCTAAAGTTAAAATTTATTAGTTCCTACATTTACACACCCAAAATTTCCCTCATCTATCTTAAATCAGGTAAATATACTTGCCCCCTCATGTTTTCAATTTCATATCTTACTTTATATATTAGTTGCAAGAATTAATGTGTTGTTACAATATTAATTAATTAACGTTGGAAATTAATTAATTAAAATATCCTTCTGTAGATCCCCTTTACATCCTTTATTATAACTCACTATCTAAGATATTAAATCTAATAAGGGTGTAAAAACTTGGTGTTGTACGAATGATGGAACTTATGAGTCTAAGGAGATATGTATATGAAAATTGATTCAATAGGTGAAAGTTGAAGAATAATTACCACTATAAAAATGTATAGGATGTGGTGAAACCCAAAAGTCTAAAATAAATCACCATATTCACAATAATTTGTGACATTATTTTTATGTATTTAGTCTCTTATACATTGATGTTCACTATTGTTTTGGTTTTTTCTAGAAGACATACTATGTGATGATTGTAAGATAACTATAATTAATTAATGATTTCATATAATTTGTACGATATTTTTAGATAACAACTTTATTACTTCTTATATTAATTCTTTGTGTACATATTAAATACTATAATTCACTCTTGAAAATGTTTTATCCCTTCACACTATAATTACTTGACCTCGATGTTAGAAATCTACAAATTGATTAAGAGTATAAGGTATTTATTTTATTTAATATATTCATTCTCAACAAAGAAAATAATTATATGAATTAGTAGTAGGAAACATATGAAATATAATATGAACCATATTTTTTTCAACTCTAATAGGTAATATAACAAAAACAAGAGGTTCTCTTCTAATACCATGATATCCCGTGATAATTATAAATGTATAGGATAAATCATATAAGCTACATTTAAGGGTATGCGTAACATACTTAGATTAAATATTAAAGTGTGAGTCATTGGTCATCATGTCATTTTTATTCACTTTCTATAAATGCTCATTCTAATAGCTGTGCATCATATCAACTATCATGTGACATATTTTTTAGTAAACTTAATTTGGAAAAATGTTGATTTATTCTTGTTTGAATCAAATTCTCCTACAAACCCATCATATGGATACTACTTGTATTCATAAACATACTAGTGTAGCTTGGTTTATTTATCATATGGAAATTGTTAGTATCAATTAAATTATCCTTGTGAGTATATGTTTTTATTGTTGGACTTGAAATTGTATGTGTACCATATACTTGGATTTGACCATTATCAATTAAATATTCAAAAATTTTAATTGGTAAAAGAGGATTGGTGGGTCCCTCACCCTATTTTAATTAAAGATATTCATATTTTTTTTGGATACATACCATTAATACTCAATTCCCTCGATAAAAAATCACCTTATGAAAACTAATGCCAGACCCTACTTCCTTTATATCATCACCCAAAATCCGTATAAGAACCTAAAAAAACCTAACCTCTGCATGGAGGCATAAAGTATATTTTTTATAGTTGAAAAATATTTGATACATTAAACATCATAGGCATTATACGGAAGGGATATGATCTCCTTCTCCCTGCTAGAAAAAAATATCCCCTTGTAATTTATAGATTGTTCACTGTATGTGACAACTTCCTACTTTATTTTGTGTCATAGACTGATCATCTCCTCACTGGTCATATTCTCCAAATACTACTTCTATATGAAAAATTTATTTGAGCCCTCTCCAATCATGTATGTTAGAGATGATGAGAGAATAGAGGGGATACAATCCTATTCATGTAAATGCAAATAAATATGTTATCCCATTAACTTCATAAAACAAATGTTGGAAAAAGATAGATTGAAAACCTTGAGCTAACACAAGAGCTCCATGAAATTTTTGATGTAATTTATAGTTAGGTGTAGTACTCTTGTTCATAGATTTGATTATAATCATCGAGTCTCCTTATAACATTATTTCTATGTATCCTTTTTTCCATGGATACATGTAAACCCTCAAAAAGACCTATCACTTCTTCTTCATTGTTTATGACACAAGGAACAAAAAATGATCCATCCCATAACATGTGACCTTAATTATGCCAAATAATGAGTCCCATGCTTCCAATTATAGGATTCCATATGGATGCACTATCATAATTTTATTTTATTAACCCACTCTATAGTGATTTCAAATATATCCCCAACCTTTATGGTTTTTATGAATTATTTTCTTATGTTAGAGGGAGAGAGATATGTGAAATTTTTTGTAGGATCCATAGCTCATTGCAATGTAGCATATTATTCTTGATATTTGAGGAAATGGATACATTTTTAGATATTTGTAACTTTGTTTTGGACTATAATATTTCCCATATTAGTTCCTTATCTTCAAAAATCATGTTATTTTTTTCTTTCCAAACATTATAGATTACACTCATTGGATAGGCCTATAACACCCCCTCCATAATTTTTAATCCTTAAGGCCAAGCACAAAAATTTTCCTTTACTATGTGGGGATGAACCCATATTATATCTAAATGTGGGAATATAATAGACCACATATTCATTGCATAGGAACAATGTAAAAGTAGGTTATCAATAAATTCACCTTCTTGTTTACATAATATGCATAATGATGGCCTAAAAAAATTATTCATTACAATCTATCTTGGTTAGAAAACATTAAAAAACATTCCAACCAAGAAAAAACACATGCCCTTGGTGAACCAATAGAATTCTAGATGATTGAACTAGGCCAATTAGTTTCGTTTTTCCCATCATGTGTAAGAACCTTATAACTAGATCACACCATATATCATCCTGATGTATCCCTAGTCCAATGTAGGGTATCTAGATGAGATGAAATCCATATCTTATAATATTTGAGTATTTTAAAAATAGTATATCTTTTTTCTTCCATAATAAGATAGTGATTTAGAGTCTTACATCTTATATAATATCCTGTATCATCCCCCATAGCTTCCCAATAATTTTTCATATTGTTTGCACAGTCCTATAATAATAAACATGGATGCCATTCAGATATTTTTTCTAAGAAAAATATGGAAATATTTTACAAGATTCCTCACAGAAGTTATCTGATTCCCCATTTCTAATTTCCTAATTCAGATATTCCTTGCCAAAACTATTAAATTTCAAGTGTACAAACCATATGGCAGATCCTATACTATAAACATGCGTTTAGGTATTATATTATCTTGGTATTTTCTTCTTAACATTTGAATCCAAGGACTGTAGAATTTCTTATAGATGAACAACATAAATGTTACACATAAAACAAGGTTATGTAGTTTGATATACATAATTCTTTCCCCCCAACCCCACTTCTTTTGGTCTACATAATTTTTCCCATTTGGTAAGGTAAATTTTTTATTTTTACTCCTTCCCACTCAAAAGGAAATGAATAAAAATATTCTTTATTTGATGAATCACTACAATAGGTGTTTATAACATTAAGAAAAGGTAAAGGATATCAAGAAAAAATAAATTTATGAGAACTATTTTCCCCACAAAACTCATCCTTTTAGCTTTCCAACTTTATAACCTTGCTTGAATCTTATCTATTAAGTTATTCCACAACTCTAAATTTTCCTTTCTAGTAAACAAAGGTACCCCTAAATATTTATTAGGAAAATTACAAAATTTGATCCTTAAATATAAACAATTCTTTATTGGTGTTCCCATGGAACATTCACATAAAATATTTATGACTTGCACATTCTTAGATTTTGGCCTAAAACATATTCATAATCCTCCATTGTGTTTTAATTCAAATTATCCAAAAAGAAGAATACCATCCATGAATTGTAGATGTGTGCTAGAATTATCTTTAACATAGAATTTTAGCCCTTACAAATCTCCACTTTCCCTTAGTTTCCTCAACTTTTTACCTAGGGAATCTACTATAATAGTGAAGAGGAATGGTGATAAGGAATTCCCCTATCATGTAACACCTTTGAAAAATTGTTATATTTCTCTTTTGCATTACAAAAGTTGGCATGTGATTTTATTGAATGAAGTGTGTTCCCTTGCTTGTTGAAAATCAAGCTTGTTATGGATAAATACTTTCTGCTCTTGGATGCATTAGACTAAAATGATATGGCTTGCAAGAATACATTTTTCACTTCTTATAGGTGAGTTGCAATCTAGTTTTGAGGGTTGCAAACTCATCTCTTTTACTAAATCAACCTTGGATCAATTCTAGTGATCCAAGGAATGTTTTAAATATCCTTACCAAACTGAATGGTAAAATTGACATTCATAGGTGGAGAGATGTAGCAGACTGAAATTTGTATGTTACATATTATTTGGTCTTGTATGAACATGCCTTCTTTCGGTTGTATGTTTGTGCTTGGGTCTTTAGGATTGATCTCTTCAAGACATTAATAGCGTAAAAAAAATACAGTCTTCTTCATGACAATGAAGGGAATCTAAATCCTAAAACTAAAGGATTATCCTAACAGTATCCTAAACTAGGTAAAAGCACATACTTCCTAGCTATGTCTACTTATTTGGGTTTCAATCTAACCTAAGATTCTTATTATATTTTGTTGGGATGGCATCCTAACATAAGTTCTTGTGCTAAATGAATAAGGGAGAAATTACTAATGTAATGTTAGGCTATTTTAATCTAATACCTAATACTATATGTTTGTGAATTTGATCTAACCTAAGGTGGAAATTACCTACGGAAATGTTTTATAAGACCTAAGGTAATTATTTTTAGACTAACCTAAGTTTTGGGAAATCTATCCTAGACTATTGAAAGGGAACCTAAGGGTTACATGGCATTATGGCGATGGTTCCAATGACATTTATTTGATTTGATTTGGTTAAATTAATGGGAGGTGCAACTAGTTTTGGAAAAGGAAATTAAACTTTAGTGGAGGCATATGTGGAGGCTTCACTAAAGTTGGAAATACATGCAGAAGTAGAAATAGGTTTTGCCAGTTTTAGAAGGTGTTGGCATGGAGAGATAGGTGGCAATTTTGTAATTAAGGACATTGATGAACCTCAGTATTTTCATGCAAACCATCTTGGAAACAAGGGAGGAATATTTGTGAGAGGTTTTTTGGTCTTGCATGCCTCGCGATTTTTCCTCTACATGGAGCTATCTGGTTCTTTGAACCAGTAGTTCAAATTTTAATTTGTGGCTATTTTTGGTTTATATGGCCTATTTTTGATTGAAGGAAAGTATATGAGGCATTGGAAGAAAATATGTTTGGTTGTTGATATTTCGTGAAGGATAAAAAGAGTTAGAAGCTCGGCTGGAAGTTTCCTTTGAATTAGCAGAAGCACTATCAAACATGATAGGCTCTACCCATTAAGATTTATTTATTTCTTGTAAATGATTCATTAAAACAATTCTACTCTCATGAGATAAATGTTTTCATGATTTTTCAGGTTAATTACTTTCATGGTTTTATGAATCTCTTTGTTTTTTGGATGTAAATCCATTGCAAAATAATGTTGGCCTTTAGAAATTCTCTCTGTGTAATTTCTGTGGTGACATGCATGTGAAACTTGTATTTGAATATTTTTATTTCATTCTGAACATGTGTTTTAGGATGGTGTTGTTCTGAACTGACATTCGATGCCTTTTGTTTTGTTCTAAACTTTTATTGGAGCCTTGTGTTTTTTTTTGAGTTTGTATTGGAGCTTTGTATGGTTCTGAACTTGTGTTTGAAGCTTCATATTTAGCACTGAACTTGTATTCAATACTTTTGTGATCTAAAATTGTATTCGGGACATTGTGTTTGGTTCTGTACTTATATTCTGAGCTTAATTTTTACTCGTACTCAAGGTTTGAGATGCTTAGAACTCATTTATGGGACTTTCTGCTTGAAAAATCTTAAGAGAATAGTTGTGGTTTGAGTTGATTTGGTTATCTCTTTTGAGATATTCTTTTTATATCTTCTTGAGTTTGAAATGGTTATGGTACTTATGTTTTGAGACTATACCACCTTCTTAGAACTTGTAAAGGTGTGTTAATATGGAGGATATTCCTCTCTCCTCTCCTATGAGAAAACCCACGTCTTGTTGAAGGCTTGACTGTTTGTTTGAAGGTTAATGGACTGGAACTGTAACTTGTTGAGGGACTAAGGAACCCCTGGTTAGTTACTGTACTATTATTTACTCTTTGGTTTGATATAGAGTTCGTTTGAAACAATCATTATCAGTTTTTGAGGATTTTAGAAATGTAGTATGCATACTCCTTGTGATTGATGTTTGTAAGAAATAACTTCTCTGTTGCAATCTTTCTAGATGGAAGTATGAGAGTCTTTGTTGTGATTTCTATTTCAGTCACGTTGGAGGTAAAGTCGAGACATTTTTTGAATTAAATGTATATTGGGTTTTCTTACTCTCTTTCAGATCCTCTTAAATTGATTTATGTGTTTTTATAAGAAAGATGAGTTGAATACCCTAGTGTACTGAATCTTTTATGGAAGGATACATTACCTCTAGTTCGGATTTTTTTTGTATAATTATTATTACTTAGATCACAAACTATAAGTTATTTTGTATTGAGATTTTTAAGTCCTTGCATTTGGGTTTTAGTTACTATGGAGTTCATGAGTATTTTGGAAACTTGTTAGCTTATACCAATTTGGGTTTTTGTATTCTTTGTTAGATTCATTAAATGAATCTCTGGGTCTTTAAAAAGAATAAAAGAATGGATTTCTCTTGGACATAATTTTGTTTATCTTCAGCCTTGGGACTGTACGGTGTACCCCCTTTCTGAGAATTGAATTTGAACTTGTGTTTAATGAATTGGAATATATAAACCAAGTTGTATTGATTCATAAGGGAAACTAGAAGTGTGCTTCTTCAAAATGTGGGTTTGGTTTTGTGTTCTCTCTTGGGAACTAGTTTAAGAACTTCTAAGTTCAAAATAGAAATGAGAATTAATTTTATAGTATAAATGAAATGAATTATTGATTGGTCCTTTTTTATTTGATATCCTTTTACTTTTGTAAAGATAAGTTCATTTTATTGAACTTCTCTGTATCTCAACTCTCTTCTCACCTATAGAGTGGTTGTTCTCTTAGGCCTGCTCGACTCCTTGGGGCTCGACTTTATGTCCTTTCTATCTTATAGGAAGTAGTGATAAACCACTCTTTTGAGATGGAAATTTCTTTATGGATTGTTTAGTTACTTTGTACTAGTCATTTGTTGTAATGATGTGGAAAGAGAATAGTTGAGTCAAACTATTGAAAAGAAAATATAAACATGCTTAGACCATCTCCTTTGTTTGACTGAGTCATACTTCATTTGGATATGATATTGGAAGGTTTTATCTTTTTTCACTCTAACTTATTATGAATCCTTCTTTGATGGACACAAGAAGAGATTAACCTTGTGTGAGTCTTGCTTGATTTTTGGAAACATCTGTTTTTAGATCTTTGAATGGTATCTTATAACATGTAGAAGTTAGTTAAGCCTTCCAGGTAGACTATTTTGATTCTCTATTCCTACTTGGATTGATTTGGGATTATGTTTTAAATTTTTTCTCTTTAATGTTGAATCCTTATTTTTATCCTTAAACAGAAGCAGTTATATGTGTTTTGAATTCATTCCTATATTTCAGATGATTAGTGTATGGGGAATAGTATGTATTGATTCTTTTTATTTTTGCTTAAGTTGTAGGATGAATCATCCTAATATGAGCTATGCTGTAAATAAATTCTTTTGCTACATAGTAAAGATAAATGTTGTATTTCTATTCTGATAGAATTATGAAACAATTGGATGACAAGATCTATTGTTTTTCTACAAGTAATTGATAGGATCAATTAAAATATATGTTATAATGTAGATTTTGCATATTATATTATGCTCTTTTCTTAAAAGTGAATTAAGACTCATTATTGTACTTCTTATTTGGTTGTTATTACTTATTCTTATTTGTCTGATATATTAATTGTTTCATTAAAGCATAGTTGTTTTAATGGAACAATTAGTGGAATGCACTTCATTTTAATGCTTAGTTCTTATCATGCTTAGTTCATTGAATTGACCCGTGCTAACAATTTTTTCAGATGGACATCATAAGTGATAAAATAAGGCAAAATTTTTTATGATGCATTGGATTATTTAATTCTGGATCTTATGTAAAGAATTTCGAATCATTCTTGAGTTGTATTGGAAAAGGAAAGTGATGTCCTATTAAGATCTTAGTGTTGATTGACATGTAGAATGTCTGAAATGCATAGTCTTGTAAATGTATACTTTATCATCATGAATTGAAAGGTTTGGAGTCAGACTCCAATTTGTGGTGTGAATTCTTTTGTACTTGTATGATGGAAATAGTAGTGATTTCTTGTCGGTATTCTTTATATATGTTTGTGTAATTTTATTGTTATCAATTAATAAGTTAGATAAAGGGGATAGTACAATCCCCTGTATTATAATGAAACTTGTTAAATTGCAAAAAATATTGCTCTCTATCTTCACAACTAAAGTTTAATAATGAAATATGCATTGGTCATAAAATTAAACTATGTGAGTAAAGAATGATAAAAAGGTTATGTTAATCTTGACATCTAACCATGTAGAGGAAGACTCTTCCTCTCTCAAAAGAATGAAAAATAAATGGAATGGTGGTTATGATCTTTAATCTTTGTACTTTGTTTATATAAAATAAACAATAGCTTTTTCAGGTGGATGAAACCCCTGCTTTGGACAACTAGGTTTTATTAGGGATTAAACATTTGATGTTTACTATCCTATTTTTGGGATAACTACTTGTTATGGCATGTTAATGAACATCAATGAAAACATGAGATAATGAAGTTCTCTATATTAAATCAGACTAATTAAGGATATAGAACTTAATGAATGTTGAAATTAGGGTTAGGCATGTTTTCTACAATCTGAATCTTAATCCAATATTAATTATGAATTAATGACCACTAAGGGTTATGCACATCATGATGAATTAGTCCTAAAGGATGTTGGCACACACCAACTATAGGAATGTACCTTTGAGAAGTCCAATGACTTCTCAAGGATACAATGTTGCAGTTGAAATGTGGCAACACCCTTCTATATTTATTCATCTAGATCTACACACATTTGGACTTGAACTTAGTTTCTGTGTAGGTCAAGCTAGTAACATGTTTAGAATAGGGAGTAGCTTTCTATGACTCAGGGTACCTTGGCACATTTGGTCGACTTAGGTCGGTCGAGTATCCCAATATACCCAAAGTCATCGTGAGCATCTTTCTATAACAAATTATGTTGCTAAACTGGGTTAGGGTCAAACCTTGGGCAAGTGGACTGACAGAAGTCAGTAAAGACCATTCTAGATAATAGTAGAGTGAGGTGAAGGACGTATTCTGAAATTATGAGTATGTCGTCTAGGAATAATAACATGAACAACATGTTGAAAATATTTGGCCAAAGTATCACAAGCTACTAGTTGTGTTGTCCTATGTCACCTAGTTTAAAGCAATGTGATGTTAGATGAATATTGGTAACAAATATTCAGATAGGTTCTTTAAATAGATCACTCCGTACCCAGAATAGGGTAGGAAAACAAAGTATATGTAGTATACATGAAGTATTCTATACTTTAAGTCAAACATGAGAGATTTGTTGGTAACTGAGTCATGGAATGAGAGATCGGTAACATAATGAGTCATTAAAACTGCATATGGTTATCTATTATGAGATTGATTGGCATGGAATGTGTGTTCTAAATGATGTTTTATTTAGAATAGAGAACATTGTGTTTCAAAAGAAAAAAATTCCCTTGTTTCTAAAGTCTTAAAATGGGAATGTTACATATCGGATCCCTCTTTAAACATAGAAAAAAGTAACTATGATTCCATTGACTAAGATAGAGAAGAACACTCTTGTAGAAAATTAAATCACCCAAGAAACCCATTTTAATCTAAAACCAAAAGCAACAAATACTTTTATGGGAAATTTCTAATTGAATCTATCGTATGCCTTTTCAATATCAATTTTGACCAATATCCCTGAGTTTTTCTTTGTCTTAAAACTATGTAGGATTTCTTTAGTAATTATCACTCAATGTAGAATATAATTTTCCTAATATAAAACCCCCTTATTATGTGGAAATAATTAATGGAAATGGGACCTTCAACCTCTATGGCATTTCTTTTGAGATAATTTTGTACACAATATTACAGAGTGAAAAAAGACAAAAATCAGCAGAGGTTTTTAGATCTAGATTCTTAGGTATTAAGGAGATAAAAATATAGTTGAATTATTTAACCATTTGTAAGGAAGTAAGAGAATCATTGACTACTACTATAATTTCCATAGAAAAATAATCCTAATATAATTCAAAAAAATCCACAGGGAAACCATCCAGTCTAGGAGATTTATTCAAAATCATTTGCTGAATCATATTCCTTACTTCTTCTTAGGAAAATGGTTTAAGTAAGGACACATTCTGTTCAAGTGATATGATTTTTGGATAAGGAGAGAGGAACTTGTCTATCACTTCCTCATGTCTCTCCTCTTCTTCAAACAAGAGATTTAAAAACAATCCACTACTACTATTTTTATCTCCTCTTGATTTTCTTCAACCATATTATCCATAATTTTAATTTTATTAAATATGTTTACTTGTCTCCTTACTATCATGGATTGATGAAAGAATTTTGTATTCCTATATCCCTCTTTAACCTAATATTCCCTTGAATTTTGTTTCTCAAAAAATATTATGTGAGATACACTTCTTGGAGTCTGGCCATCAATTATTTCTCTTCCTCCATTTTATTATTCGTTAAAAATACACCATGTGTATCTCTATTAATATTTTACAAGATAGCTTCGAATTATTATTTACCATTAAAAATATTCCCATCCTTGTTCCATGTTTTTCAGTATTCCTTTGAGAATTCTATGCTTTTGGAAAAAAATATCTAAGATTCAAGACATGTTACTAGCTGATTCAAACACCTTTTTAACTTTTCTTCAATTATTGAATGCTTAAGCAACATATATTCAAACTCGAAAGGGAATATTATTGGTATTGTATCTATTCTAATGGATAGGGAAATTGGTGTATGATCAGAACATGACACATTAAGAATGGTAGATTCTAAAATCTAATCACCATTCATCCATAATGGAAACACAAGGAACATATCTATCATTTTTTCTATATTACTGAATCCTTTCCTTCTATTTGGCCAAGTAACTTTTGCTTGTTTTGGATATTAATCCAATGAGGAATTGGATCCTACAAACTCTTAAAAGTCCTCTTTAGACATATTCTACTTTTTGCTTCCCCCTCTTTTATGTTTTGAACTTAGAATATCATTAAAATATCCAACCATAATAATCCTCTTATCCAGATAAAGTAGCATAACATCAAAAATTTTCTTCCAAGTATCCTTTTTTATTTCTAGATGATTAGGTCCATATGTATTAAATATAATCCCTACTATTTTTTCTCTATATTATTGGAATTTACAAGAAATATAATTATCCTATTATAATATTAATCCCATTTTGATAGTAGATGGGTTCCATAGGATGCACATTCCTCTCAAAATTCCAATTTCTAGAACCATAAATCCTTTTCTTATAACTTTCCTCTTCAAATTTAGTTTCCTCAAGATAAAGAAGTATAGATTTATGAACTATATTTGAAACTTGATCAAGAACCACTTATTTGGGGAATTCATTATTTTGAAATTCAAAGAAAGAATCAAAATGATATTAGTGGAGGGTTCCAACATAATTCATGTGATGTAGATTATATGGTGATTTGAAAGAACTAAATATTATATTTTATTCAACAAAATGCAAGTATATTTTTAGATTCCTCCTTTTTTTACCAGCTTTTATCACCCTTTTATTCCCATGACAATTATCAATGGGGTATTTGGGATTAGAAAATCTATCCTCATCATCCCCATATTGGTTTTGAATATAATTTGAAGAAGAATTACCTTTAACAAAGCCAAAAAAAATATTCAATCATGACTGGGATAGAAGCTGAAGCTAAAAGTGAGTGCACTAAATTGTCTTGTTATTCCATTTATATATTACATGTGCTTATTTCTCAATCTCAGTATCCTTATATTCTTCTAAAGATAGTGAATACTCTTAAATGATTGAATTATGCTTCCAGATCCCCCCATCCACTCATTTTGTATCTTGCGCCTCTTCTATATCCCTATGATTCTCCTTTTTGTTATTTTTTTTTATTAAAGCGGGTTGAAGGGTTCCATGCCTTGAACATAGAGGTGAGGCCTTATGCTAAAATAGGGTAAAAAAGGTGTAATATTATCAAAGCATAATAATAACTCTACATATCGATCAAAGGTTAATATTCATGCATATTTGAGAATCAAACTTTTTCAACTTTTTTTTATTTCTAACCTCTTACCACTACCCCAAATCTGAGGCTACCACTATCTGCATACTGTGTAGTTCATATTTTTTGAGAATAGGTTCCTTATTTGAATCTGATTTCTCTGAACCATCGGAGACATGGCCTCTTTTAACTTTGGAAGCCATCTTCTTTTGATATTTATATTATTTTCTTTCCTCCCTAGTAGAATTTTAGGACCCACCATGAATGGAATTATCCTCAAATGCACAAACCTAGGTCAGGGGAGGATTGTTTCAATCACCGTTGGAGGGAGAATTTTTATTCTTTTGAGAAATCTTATTTTTACCTAACGGGAAAAAATCCTGAAGATTCCCTGGAGTCTTTCAATGGTGAAAACAAAATGTTGTATTCTCATAATCCAAAAATTAACTGTGTTGTTTATTCCCAAATTTAATTATAATATTATTTGTCTGAACCTTGCTTAGATCTATTTCAGTGCATATTCTAGAATACGTGTGAATCCCAAAATCAGCCCTGGAGTGATTAATTTTTAAAAAATTCCCCAATGGGTTACCGATGTCTTCTAGGGCATACCAAAAATGAAGAGGGAGGTTCAGAAGCCAAACCCACACTGACATATTATAAACCGAAATATTTTTTGGATTGAATTTGGGGAGCCAAGGAGTGAGGAACTATCTGGAGTTTCCCAAAACCATAGTCCATCTGATATACATTTAGTATAATCCTCCGCATTCTGAAACTGAACGATGACAAAACCTTTAGAGTAGAAGGAAATTTAACATTTTTTGGTTTAGTTTTCATAGACCCACTAGGATAACACAAGGCTTTCAGCCATATTTCATTGAATATACAATTAACTACCCACTGCAACAAATATTTAAGATGGGTGACAACTTCTTAGATGTCTAGACTTAGCAACGATGGCTCATCCGAAAGATAAAAAATGTATGCCTATGATCCATATGAAGTGGGGGTAGATGGATGAACAAAATCTTTAAAAGAACTGGTCTTATGGGTAGTAGAGGAGGAGAAAATAACTCCTTTTCCCTGTAGAAAATTTTCAACCCCACCTCCACGGGTGACACCATGGCCTGATCCATAGTTTGGGTTGATGGAAGGCTTTGAGTAGCTATTTTACATAGGAATACTCAGGGCTATTGGAATCGAGCCCTATCCTAACCTTTAATTCCTGTAAGAAGGCTGACCTATCCTT
Organism: Taxus chinensis; assembly: GCA_019776745.2. NCBI lineage: Eukaryota > Viridiplantae > Streptophyta > Pinopsida > Cupressales > Taxaceae > Taxus > Taxus chinensis. The sequence continues at coordinate 329,510,393 of CM034156.1, read as the reverse complement.
CTTACTTAGCAAGACTTTATCCCTGATAGTGATTGCATCTTTCTGACTAAAAAGAAGACCATTCCAAGTTGCTAGTATATCCAATTCGCTTCCTTCATTCACTATTTTTCTTAGATCAGAAGGAGGATTTTGTGGGAGGCTCTTAACCATCTGCACTACATCATTCCGTCTTTTTCAAAACATAATTTCTCCTATTTGCTTTTCCATTCATAAAAATCAAATGTTTGAATAAAATTTGGTGTTAATAAAAAATTTGTATGGTAAATGCTTTTATTATACAAGGGCTATGAATTGGAGTGGTGAAGGAGAAATTTCACTAAGTGGGACATGGGGGTGGGATTTGGTCCTTAATTTCCATGAAGTGATCCACATTTAGAGTGTCTGATATGTTCCACTTTGTCCATATGGAGAAGTTTGACCCCTCCCTCAAGGTGTCCCCATGGCCACACATTGAAATCATCTAATTAACTCAATGGGAATGGAACTTGGGTTGATGATTCCAAACTACTTGTAACTCACCAATAGACCAAGACCTTGAATTCAAAAATTTTGGATGGTAAAATGATTTTATTCTACCAAAGCTATGAACTGGAGTGGTGATTTTAGAGGAGAACTTTCTCTAAGTGGGACATAGAGGTGGGATTTGGTCCTTAATGTTTTCTGAGTGATCTGCATTCAGAGAACCCTGCTATGTTCCACTTGGTTCAAATGGAGATGTTTGACCCATACCTCAAGGTGTGTCCATGACTACTTATTGAAATTTTCCAATGGCCTCAATGGGAATGGAAATTGGGTTGATGATTACAAACTACTTGTAACTCACCAATAGACATAGACCTTGAGTCCACTTATCCTTTTCATTATTAAGAGAGTAACTTAGGGTTATATTTTCTTTAATTAGTGGTTTATATACCCCAAAATCCTTATCTTGTACCTCCCATATATCCATTAAGTTCATAGATTCCTTTATATTTTAAATTCCTTTCCCATCAACCTATAAAGTAATAACCAGGTACTAAGGTACACTGGTGAGGAAAATCCTAAAGTATTCATGTGCTTTATGGAGTTTTAGTGGAAAAAAGGAATATGATAGTTTATACTCTACACGGGACATCAATGCATTGGTGGATGGTTCAAAAAGATAATATTTTAGAGTGGTGAGAAGTGAGAAGCACCTTCTTTGCTAGATTTCTCTGGAGTAATACACCTACTCATATCTGTGAATTCCATGGTAAATACCATTTTTAGCACCATGTTTAGCATTGTGAGAGACTATGGACAGAGTGGAACAAATATTTACCACCTTCTCTATGGGTGCATCAATTCTCCTACACATTGCATGAATACATGTGTGCATTGTATGTGTATGCTGAGTTGAACAGAGAAATGGGAAATTGGCAAGAACTAGTTGTAGGTATGATTTAGACCTTTGACTATTTTACCAATAAACCTTTAGTGAATGAGGCATTATAGGTTATAAAGCACTTAACTATGGGAGATAGTGAAAAGTTTGAGGAAATAATTTAGGAGTTACTAGGTTAGTCAGACCTAGAGGTGTGATTTGAAAAAGAAGAGATCGATGTAGAACAACTTGGCCACACCTTCCTACAAAAAGAAAAGGGTAAAATGGTCTATGTAATAGATGATGAAGAGGTGGATAATCTAAATGTTGAGGATAAATAGGGTACATGCAAGGTCTTATAAATGGTAATATGATAAGGCAAATGCATATCATGAGCCTATGAAAACAAATAAGGTCAACATTGGGACATATGCTAAATCTAAGGAGGACATCATTGGGGATTAATAGTTTGACTATGAGGTTGCTAAAATAATTAAGCTACTGTGTAACTTAAAGGACTTGTTCCCTAAAGGATATCATGAATTAAAAGGGGTGCATGAATCTTTGGGTGATATGTGAATCAAATTAAATGAAGGTGTATTCCTACTTAGGAAGAGGCCTTATAGGATGAATCCTAATCTGTGCGTTAAGGTAAAGGAATAAATAGACAAGATGCCGAATTCTAGAATTGTTGAGCCCATTAAGGAGTCAAAGTGGATCAAACCTATGGTGATCAATATTAAGAAAGATGGAAGAATAAGGATTTGTGTGGATTATAGGGATTTGAATGATGCATGTGTAATAGACCTCTTTCCCACAACGTTTACTAAAGAAATCTTGGAAGGAATTGTAGGGCATAAGATCTATTCCTTCAGTGATTGATTTTATAGATATCATCAAGTGAGGATAGCTAAGGAGGATCAGGAGAAGACAAATTACACAACTGAATGGGGAAGTTTTACATACATGGTTATCTCCTTTGGATTAAAGAATACACCTACAGTCTTCTCACGCATTTTGTACAAGCATTCCAAGATTTCATTGATATTTTTTTAGAGGTTTATTTCGATGATTGGACAATGTATGGGCTAGTGAAAGGTCAATGTGATAATTTAAGGCTTATTTTTGAGAGGTTTTGGTAGTTGAGCATCTCTTTAAACATTAAGAAGTGTGTTTTTTCTACACCTTTTGGGACTTTATCGAGACACATCATCTATAAGGAAGGCTTGTTAGTGGATCCTGCTAACATTGCTGTTATTTTGGGATTAGAAGAATCTACTAACTAGAGGGAAGGGTGTGGATACTTGGGGCACACATGATATTATGGGAAGTTTATCAAAGGTTATGTCAAGATCAGTATGCCCTTAGAAGAGTTAGTGAAGAGTAAAGGAAATTTCCATTGGGGTGACGAGTAATAACACACACTTATCTTGTGCTTTCCTTCATGGAACAAACCTTTTCATGTGTATGTGGATGACTTTGGCATGGCCATTTGCATGGTATTATGCTATCCTGGTGAAGCTATTTTTGATCATCCTATTTGTTTTTCAAGTAGGAAATTGACACCAATTGAACAAAATTATACAACTACAGAGCACGAGTCTTTGTCCATGATCTACACACTACATAAGTTTTAGAAATACTTGTTGGAAACACCTTTTATTTTCTATACATATCACATGACACTTAAGTACTTGGTGAACAAGCCCATTTTACAAGGGCACATATGCCATTAGATATTTTTATTTTAGGAATTTGATTTTACAGTGGTGGTTAAGCCAAGAAAGAGTAATTATGGACCAGATCACTGATCAAGTATTAATTCAAGAGAGGACATGTAGAGCATTGATGACACAATTCAAAATGCATATATTTTTAGATTGAACCACACACCCTATGACTTATAATATATTGCTATAATTTTACGAATAGGTGTGGCACCTGAAGGAATGAAGAATATAGAGAAGATTCAAATTTCCATACGTGCCAAGCCTTACATGTTGATAAGTGGATGCTTATACAAAATAGGATGAGAGGAAGCTTTACACTAGTGTGTACTTGAGCATGATCATGAATTAATTATGGAGGAGGCTCATGGTGGTATTGTGGGTAGTGATTATGCAAGAGATACCACTGCACACAATATTTTATTGGTTGGTTTATAGTGGGAAACATTATATAAGGATTATTAAGAATATTGTAAGGCCTGTGACCATTTTTAGCACCTTGTAAATCCTAGGAATATAGATGAAATTCCCTTGAGGCTGATTGCTAATACAAAACTATTTGAAAAGTATGCAATTAAATTTGTGGGTTCTATTTCTCCACCCACATGGGAATGGATCACACTACATTATAAGTTGTACCAATTATCTTACAAGGTGGCCTAAAGAGAAGCCTATAAAGGATTACACAATAGTTACAACAACAAGTTTTTTATGGGAAAACATCATCAATAGGTATGGATGCCCATTGAGTTTGATAAGTGATAAGGGAACTCATTTTCTTAATGAGGCTATCAAGATAATATTGACATAATGTATGGTGGCACACCATAAAACAACACCCTATCATGCTAAGGTGAATGGAACTACTCAATCCTTAAACAAGATATTGAGCCATACATTGACTAAGATTTGTGATGTTGGAAGGAAATACTGGGATGATAAAGTCTCTGTTGTACTTTGGGCATACAGGAAAAATTACAATAATTTCAATAAGGCCACACCCTTTTAGTTGGTGTTTGGCATAGAGGGTGTTTTTCCTATAGAATTCATGTTACCTTATTTACGTATTACATGCGTAGGAGGTTTGGATGATGAGAAATCACTTGAAGAGTGCATTGAAAAATTGATGTAGTTGGAAAAAATGCGTGCTATAGCATGATGGAGTCAGAAGATAGAGAAATCTAGGCAGAAGGCATGGCATGATAGACATATTAATGATAAGAAGCTTAAGGTTAGAAAAATGGTTCTTCTCTATGATTCAAAAAATTTGTGCCACCTTGGAAAACTTAAAGTGCATTGATTGAGACCCTATATTGTGACATATATACTTGATTCATGTGCTTTCCAGTTACATGCAGTTGATGGGACATGGTTGCTTAGTTATTTCAATGGGAGTAGGCTGAAGCCCTACTATAAATAAGTCTTCTTGATGTTTATAATAAGGTAGTATTGCCAATTAGATTAGATTTCCTTTATTGTAATTCCTTTATATGTGTTTCCTTCATCGTTGATATGCTTTGTCAATTTAGTTTAGTGTTTTATGAAATAAAATGTGCTTACATGCCAGAAACTGATTACTATTTATTGGATACATGCACAGAGGACTGCACATACTTTAAGTGTGGGGTGGAAAGTATACATGGTACATGGACCAAGTTTGAATGTTCTTTGAATATGGGTATGCATAGAGAGATATTGTGTAAGTTCTTGAAGTAAAGGTGTGGATAGAGAAAGATTACTCAAAAATGAAGACCGCGTATGGATGGATGGATGCACAATGTAACATGAGGAAGGCTACAATAGTGGAAAATACTTAGTGAAAGGCGTAGTGGATAGGTTCTTTATCACTTGAAGGCATGCAAAAGGGGGTCTATGGCCAAGGTGTAGTAGGCATGCTAGAAGGTTATGACTGTGGCATGGAAAAATTAGCATGGAAAAAGGAAAGAAAATCCAAGTTAATGCTAAGTACAATAGTAGGTGGAGAGAAATAAATGTGGAAAAATTTGAAAAACTATATAAGGAGGTTTTGGGAACTCATTTTTACCTTTGCGATCAAGAGCATTAGAGCGAGTTGAATTTGAGTGAGAAAGAAAGTTAGTTGTGAAGTGAAGAGAGCTATGAACCAGATGGATTTGTCATATTTATGCACATGATTGTCTGGTGCTCTATTGGAGAAGGTGTTTGAGTGATAAAAAGGAATGTGGGAAGGAAAAATCAATTTTTAGGGTTTGGATTTGAGTTAGAGCATGCGGAGTTGAGCTAGGGAACCCAAATTTGGAATTGCAGAGCTTGAATTAGTTACAACAACACACTCTTATAGCTACAAGGTAAGTGATTATAATTGTAGAACCAAGGAAAAAAAGGATGAGTTGGATAAACTGGTGATTGTGAAGAAATCCATGAAGAATGGAAATGATATGGTAGTGAATGATGACGTTGGTGAAAAAATGTTAACAAAGGTGAGAGTTTTACAATTATATGAGCTCCCTTATTTTGGAAAACTAGAAACGTTGTACTAGTGGTTGGTGAGTAGAGTCCATGAGGAATTTTTCTATTTTTCTAGGTGACAAATGAGGCTCACCATGCCTTTGATTAGGAGCTTGAAAATACTTAAGAGTTTGGGTATTGAGTTAAGCAACAACCTCACTAATAAGGAGGGTAAAGAAGCAATGAAGAAGGCACTGGGGTACATGAAAGGAGAGTGTGGGATGGATATCCCAAAGTTGCAAAATTATCCAGTGATCTAGGAAAAAAAAAACCTCCTAACAAAATTGAACAATAAAGAGCATTGGTCACAGGTAAATGAGGCCTGGTTGCATGTGGCTAACAATATGATAAAAGGTATAGTGTACAACTTGTCCAGTTATATTGTTGAGACCATTATTGAATAAGAACATGAAGGTGATAAAATTAGTTTCAAACTGATCCTTTTGTCACTTGTATTAGTGGAAATTAGAGTGCTTGATGGGCCAAAGGAAAAAATGTGGCAGTACCCTGAAGACAAGAAATATCTTACTAAGAGATTTTCCAAGTATACTTGTGATGGATCCATGAGTGGAACATTTAAGCAAAGGGTAGAAATGTGGTATGAGTGCTTGTATGTTGCATTTGAAGAGGAATGGAGAACGCCTAAGGAGCTTCTTTTGGTATTAGATTAACAAGTACAATTTGTGGTGTATCAACACTTTTTTATAGGGCACTTCAGAATGAAGGATGGGAAGTGGAGAATTTGGTGTAAGATCCCTTATTCCTTCACCACACACTACTTCCAAGAATTTGTACACAGGTTTTCAGATGCGTGTCAGTTGATTTTCAACGTAGATAAGGTAGACTATGAATACCAAACACTCAAGAAGACTTACGTTTATCCAAGTAAGTTTGCATATATTGAAAAATTAGTTTCAGATGATATTAACATGAAGAAAATGAGCTTGGAAATTTTAAATTATGGGGTAGCCCTGGTATATATTCACCTCAAGCCAACGTTGGAAAATGGAAAGTATGTTGAAAATGAGTTTAAGCTCCTGAGACCACCCAAGGGGAAGCATACTATGGGAACATTACAAGATGAAGAAGACACTTTTACCCTTAAAGAAGAAGAAGAAGAAGGAGAAGGGGAGGAGCTTAAGGAAGACAATGTTGGCCTTGTGCATAGAAGGAAATAACCAATTGATGGTGAAAAGAGAGTGCACGAGAAGAATCCTCCATTACAACAAGAAGATGAAGTGTTGGAGACATGTGCTATGGAGATAGACATAAAATAGGGTGCTAAGGAAAATCAATTTAAAAGAGTGTTAAGAAAAACAAGGAATCAAGGTGTAGAACCTTCATAACCCCTTATGAGGTCACTTAGGACTTCCCTTATGAAGGTAGATCCAGAAAAGAAGAAAATTCTGAAGTACATTGCTAGGTAGGGTGATGAAGATGGGAAATATAGGGACAATGCACCAAACACCCCAGTACAAAATGAGGATCTATAGGAGAATCAAGAATAATAATTACAGCCTGGTTTTAAAGAATTCAAGGAGTAGAACATAGAAAGTGGGGACATTAGATTGGAGATAGGTGAAGATAAGGGTGAGCCATAAAGCGCATCCCCTACTACATAGATAGGTGAAGGAATAGTATTGGATTCATATTCCTAGATTCTAAAAGGTGAGCAATTAGGAAAGGGGAAGGAGGAAGAGACATATAAGAATCCATCTTTTAGGTATGTTGATGATCCAAGAAAAATCATAAGCATGCGGTTCCAAAACACTTTGGAGCCCAAAGACTTGTATGGATGGGAGTTTATGGATGTGGATATGGTGACCACATGCACAAGGAAACAATTATCATGGGTGATGTAGAATCATATGGATGATCCTAAATTTGACATATGTGAAGAATCATGTGTCTCATGTAGGATGAAGAAGGAACCCCATTTGCACCATGTGACTATTAAACCCCCTATCATGTCAAATGAGCAAGTTAGAAATGATTTAACAAAGGTATCTACTAAAGTTACACACAGAAACATCGACAAAGAGGAAACTATTCAGGAGCTCATAAATGATAAGAAGGATAAGGATACTGAAATCAAGTGACTGATAGAAGAAAAGGAGACAACTGAGGTGATGGGGTTTTTGATACTCAGTACAACCGAAAAAATTGGTGATGATATTTTGAGAAAGAGGCAAAATTTGGAGGATAAATTTGCAAAGGAGTTTCCATTTGCTTTGCACTACTTACGCACATTAGTTCGCATGTTACTAGATGAGGGGCCTGTTACAATGTAAAAACCCAAAGATGCTGCAGAGCAGGAAGCAAAGGACAAGGCCATTATTGTGTAGAAAATTACAAGTTATGAGGCATTGCTGTAGAATTTGAAGGATGAAATGAAGGAAATTAGATTTGGCCTTGAATATGTACATGGCCCCTGATGTGATAATCAAGACAAGAAATATTGTAGAAGAAGATGAGGTGCAGAAAGAAGTAAATAATAAAACACTCAGATGTGTGGAGAGCCCAACTTTGATAGTAGAGAAGTGTGATGCACTTGCAGAAGCCCAGGATCCACACAAGGAGAAAATAAAGGAAATTTGGAAATTGATAACGTAACACATGAATGTCATGGACGGAATGATCTAAACCTTGACCAATGTTCTCAGGGTACTATAAAATGAAGGTGAGAATATGACACTTGATGCAATGGAATTAGTTCTTGTAGACATTCCAGACAAGACAAATGAAATGCTAAGTGATTGGAATAACTTAGAGGAAAATATCAAGAATGAATATTCATAATTGATTCTCCATGTGGAAGAATAAAGAACTAAGTATTAAATCATTCTTTGTATATTTATTATTTTATTCTTTATTTTTTTTTATCTTGGAGAGATAAGTTATGATTATCCATTGTTGGGATGAAAATAAAACTAGTGTGGGATAATTTTGGGCTAATAAAATATAGCATAAGTATGAAAAGTGTATAATGATTGAGTGTGCAGAAATAGGGAACATATATGCATGTGGAAGTATAGTGAAACAAGGCACACACAGGGGAAAGTGAAGAGTCAAGAATTAACCATTTTAAGTGAAGGGATGATTTTGGACATGGAGTGTAGAGAACATTTTTTATGAAGAATTAAAGAACATGCAAGGATATTTTTGGCATATCTAAGATCAATATACATGTATAGTTTTGAGGCTATTAATAGGGTTAGAATTTAGTCTATTATTAGATAATCTATTATTAGGCGAGATTGCATGCTCTTGTATTTATCATGTAAGGGTGCATGTATATTATTAGCATGTGGTCTATTTTGAAAGGTACATGGGAAGTGAAGGGAACGTACTCAACCCTATAAATATGTATTGATTTACATAGTTTAGGGATCCATGTTGTAGTAGTGTTATGTTGCGAGTTTGTGAGCACACATGACTAAGGTGACTATACTATGTATGTCTGAAGCTTATACATTTTAAAATAATTAATATAATGGATCTTTGTGGATGGATATTGGTGATTGACAGGAATGAGCGTGGATCTTTTATGGTAAATATGATTATGGTTCTTGTTTGATTGTTCATACTTATAAGTTAAGATCTAGATCTAGTTTATACACTGCAATATATTTAATTATCTGTTATGGTATGGAATATTTATATCACCATGTTAAATTATTGAACAAGATGACATAAAAGAGTAACTTGGTACCCTTGCGCACTTTAAGTGAGTGCTCAGTTCTAGCTGAGTGATGTGCCAGTGCCCCTTGGGCTGTTGGTGATAAAATATAGACTACATATTCCTGTGCAAATTCCCTGACAAAAGTAAAGAAGGATTTAATGGAGGTTTTACAAATGAAAATATGTTTCTATTGATTATAAATTAATGTAGAAGCTTTCCTTCTGAGAAAATTCCCTTGCAAACCCAGAAGGATAAACAAGGAAGTAATTTATCCATGGAAGCTATTTAAAGAAATGGAAGCTACAATATTAATCTATATATTTGCAATAATTGAAATGGAAGGTTTGTTACTATAGTAAATAAATGTGCATATAGATTAAGAAATAAAGAATTGAAGAAATGAAGAAACTCAATAGAAAAACTAACTTGGAAATTTTAGTGTTGAGGCAATGAAAGTTGTGGTATCACTTTGCATCCCCTCAGTTATATTTTCCAATCTTCAGTGTCCACGTGAGTCCAAGAAGATGGGAATGTAGAGGAAGTAAATAAGAGATTGATTGAGAAATGGTTTCTTAAAACAATAGTTTGGTAGCAATACATATAGAGGAAGAACAATGGAAGAGAACAATACTTGGTTGTGTAGTCTCTAGGAAGATTTTAATAACATGACAATGTAATTCAGGATAAAAATCTCCAACCATTGTCTGCAGAAGAAGCATTGGTTTTATAGAACATAGGCTGGTAAATGGTTTAAGCCATTTGGAAGCAATGGGATTCCAAATAACATCAAGGAGAGGCAACTAAAATATCAATAAATAATTAGAAGTGGAAGAGGAGTTTGGTATGTATCTATCAAGCCTACAAACAACCAAATTGACTAAGAAAAATGTACAAAAGATGAACATGAAGAAGTTAACATGCATCCAAATCATGCCTGGGAAGTCTTAGTCAAAACAAAAGGAATTGATGCCCTATGTAGGGTGGAAGTTATGTAATCTCCACCCAAGTAGGGTGGCAATTGCATAACCGCTGCCTAACCAGGTTGGTGGTTGCATAACCACCACCCAAATAGGGTGGAGATTGTGTAACTAAAGGCTACAAACTAAGGAAAAATGCTACTGAAAGCTAAGGAAAAGTAGGAAATGGCTAAGGTATTCTAAGCTAAAAATATAAATTGAAAGCAAGAAAGGGGCTTGAACACATTTGGAAAAGACATGAATCATCATTGGGGAATTTTGAACCATTTCAGAAAAAACTAGCATGTGAAAATTTGGGTGCATACATATTGCCCCCTTGTAAAAGTGTTTTATCCATGAAGAGGCATAAAACATAGAGTATGAGTATGACATTCCTGAAATGGGGAGTTAGAAGTTATACCTGAGATACCTGTGTATCGAAGTAAGGTCGTCCAAGCTCCCGCTACCAACAAAATGAAAACAAGACTCAAGTGTAAATAGATATGATATCGAAGAATAAAAACTAAAACAAAAGGACATGATGAACTACCATTTGCATGGAGATAGAAGTATACCTACGCCACTGTTCCATCCCTATAAAGCACACAACTCAACACACAGTTAAAACACAACATATATATATATATATATATCCAAAACCATTCATTTTCAAATTTGTTTGCACTTACCCTCATAGTTATTTTGGAGCTGTGGATTACCTATCACTGTTTTGGAGCACAAATATAATAAAATTGAAGAGTACGATGACGTGATCATGGCCCCACGAGTGAGAGATCTAGTGGCTAAGAGAAAGGTTAGTATTTTTCATTTTTTTATTTGAAACCTATAATATAAAAAATTGAAAACTCTACACAAAGGGGGGTTATGTTTCACAAATTATTGACTTAAAATGTTCTGTAGGGAGTCGCTTAAGTGGGTTTTTCTTTCATTTTGTCTAAAATTATCAATTTTTTCATTTTTTTGAGTTTGTGGGTCATAGGGGTTATCTTTTCCATTCTGGACATGACTGACACCTTGCATAGGGTGGTGGTTACCAAACCACCACTCTGCATAGGATGGAGGATGTGTAACCACTGCGGTAATTACGTAACCGCCACCCTGCACAGGGTGGCAGTTTTAATGATTGTCAAAGTAGAAGCTTGTTTAAGCTAATTTAGGCTATTTTTTAGATTTTAAGTTGTTTTGTATTGTTTTTGAAAGTATTTTTTTAGTTTTTTAAGTGTGATTATTTTGTGTCAGTAATTTTGTTTTTAAAGAGTCATAAAATTGAGTCTTTGTGAAATTCCAAAAAAATATATAGTTTTCCTTACGGATGCATTTTTTGGTGTTACCCAACATCCAAAAATAAACTATTTCAAATTGCGGGAGGGAAACTATACCAATAAATGCAATGTGGAAACATATGTATTCAATATTACATGTTTTGACTTAGCAACAGCTACTAGGATGCCCACTAGAACACTTTCTAGTTGTTTGTTGGAGGTCCTAGGAGGTGTGATGTCAATGAACAACCTCTCATCAGTTGCCAATGATAGGACCGATTCACTTATTTGGTGGCACGTGTGTGCTTTTGATTTAGAGTGGTGTGTCCTAATTTAGCATGAAAAATGTTTAATTTCATCATTTTAGTTTGGTGTGGATTTCAGCATGGTGTGAAAAATAAGAAAAAATGTGGCATGTTCTTGTTCACTTGTGTATGTGAGTATTCCTATTCCCCAGTGTAATAACATAGTGAAGAATAGATAGAACAGAGAAACATAACATCTTGAGTCTTGAAGAGGTTGAATACTCATATGTGTTCCTGTTCATACCTATGTTTGTGGTTAGCCTCTAGAAAACCATTAAAGGTTGTTCAGATGTGTTCATGATTGAGTTCCCACACTACTATGTCATGACTGTATCCCTAGATGTTAAGTTCATAAGAAAGGAATCCTTGAGATGTTACCATCCGCGTTGGTTAGATTAGGTTCCCAGACAGATCATCCCCTGATAAGAAGGGGGTTGGCATTTTAGATCCTGGGGGCTATCAGAGCCTTGATGTGGATAGTGTATGTACCAAGATCATGAGGGGCACAAGCATGGGTGGCATGTTGCAGAGGAAGTGTGAAAGTTCTATTGCTACCATGTAAAAATTAAGGGGGAGAATTTTAGGAAATTAATGTTTACATTATAGTTTGTGTGGTTGTTATATTGTTATAATATATTGTTTCAAAAATATATTATACATAGAGTATGTTTTACCCATGAATATTATTCTAGGTTATTTGTTATAACACCTCCCTATTTATTAGGAGGTGGTTTGGCTATATAATATCCCTTGTATTGTATGAAATGATATATACAGTGATTATTATTATTTTATGTTTTCCTTCGAATTTCCAAATCTCAAGAACATTCTATCATAAAGGTAGTCTTATGTTGATCTCATAGTGCGGAAATATGAGGATTTGGCCCATACATCTTGAGAGACCTAGAGTCCATAAGATGATAACATTTCATACTCTAACATGGCATGATGATGACATCGGATGGGAGGAACATGATAGGAGGAAGAAATTGATCCTAAAGATAAGTGAGGTTACAAAGGAGATCTAAATTCTATGTAAATACGAATAGCCAAAGTGTTTTTTTTCCAAATTGGGACAATCTTGGACACCTATTTAGAGTAGTCCACTATATGAATGACATTATGCATATAATATTTTCATGAGATCCTTATGAAAAATATCATTGATCATGGGAGGGAACTTCCTTATATTTTTATGAACATGAGTAGCATTAGGTTAGGTAATGATGTTACGGGAAATGCTCTCAAGAACAATGTTAGGAATATTAGCATATCCCCATGTAAATACTTTTACTTTATTTTTTCAGAAAGTTCTATACAAAGTTTGTTTAAATTGGGAAAGTGATAACCTAGCATGATCTATGTGTGTGAAGATCCATTGTCAAGTTGCTACTCATAGACATGGGGTAGTCAATGTAGGCCAGATTTCAAACTAATTTTTTCACACTAGTTTGGAGATCTATAGAGAGCCTCAAGTAACTTAGTTACTTGATTTTCTTGGGATCAATAGTAGTGACATAATAGTCAAAGTGCATAGGTGTCTTGGAGAAGTTCCCCAACTTATGATGATGTTGAGGGATTTTATCCTCTCACGTGTACATGAGTCCTAGAATAGCCCTATCATTTTTTGAAGTAGGGAAAGGCCCATGTTATTCTACATATATTTTTAGACTCATGTATCTCCTACTATTTCTATGTTTCCTAGAACTAGTATGTCATACATCTAATACCCTAGCATCCAAGGTGACCTCTCTAGGTGTGGAATCAATAATGTTCATGCTAAGAGCACCGAGGCCATTATTAGATTGACTTAATTTTGGCTCAAAGATACAGATATTTATTTTTATTTCAGTTATTCTTGTGTAATAGTTGACTCATTGATGGTTTATTTTTCTTGTGTACTCTTAGAGGATTAGAAAGTGGGATGTAAGGAAGTGTTTCTATCCTCATTCTTGGATGCATGCACTAGTATAATAGATAGGGGCTTGTAAGACATGACATTATAATTATTTTCAAGTCGTTTTTTACCATATTTAGGTGAAAACACGTTGGTATTGTAATAGTTATAAGTCCCTAGAATTGTCTTTTGAAATGATATAATCTTCATCGAGAGTGGGGGAAAAAGAAATCCCTTTTGCTTTAGGATCAGGAACCTCCTCCTTAGCTGAGACACCGATCTTCCTAAAATATTTGGGTGAAATGGGAGGGTGATTAGAAAATATCTACAAAATTACTAACTCATTACATTCTAAGTGGTTGGAGCTCAAGGCACCACACAGTGGCTCCTCAAACTCAGGTTTTAGGGGGAAATCATCCTCAAGGTAGGAGAAATGGGGGTAACCAATTAAAAATTTCACTAAGTAATTTTTTTCTATGTTTTTGAGTTCATTAGGTTCATCCTCATTTGAATCCACTAATGTGACTTGGATTTCACTCTTAATATCAAATAATTTTCGATATGGGATAATTTGGATCTTGGGGTTAGGTGGCATTAGGAAGGGCTCATTGGCACATGGTATTGAGATATCCCAAGGATAAGGATCATAATCATGACTAAAGCTTTGGTTTTTATGAATTAATTCAATACATTATTATCCAGATGATGTGATTACGTGCATACGATGTGTCCATGGTTGTTCTAATAAGAGGTTATATGAGAGATGAAAATCTAGAAACATGAGCTTGGTACTGACCATTTTGGTTCTAACTGTGATGGGGTAACCAGATACATCCTATGGGTTTTTATTTGGTCTTTTCAAAACAATGACAAGTCAAATGGGTATGTTTAAGGTCATGATATAGTATCTAATATTCTTGATGAGGGAGAAATAATCAAGTTAATCCTCGATCCTTCACCTAAAAGGACTTTACATACTTGTGTATAATGGATGATAACACAAATTAGTAGGGGTGGGTCATTTGCATGAAATAGGACCTCGTCAGTAATCATGTGATCCTCTATAAACTCCTAGGCTAAGAAAAATTTTGTCTATTTTTTCACCCTTTGAAAAAATATAACAACTTGGACTGCCACGGACTTGGAATAAGGGTCGTGAAGAGTTGAAGTATGTCATGCCAAAGATGAAATTCCACCAAATTCTAAAAAGGATATGAATGTAAAATAGAAGGTTGTGGATTAAAGAAAAGGAACCACAGACGATGATTCAAATTTGTGCCAAAATAGTAGAGGCTACGGGTCAAAATAGAGAAGTTAATGAAGTCGTGGGAAGATGAAAATAAGCCGCACTATAAAGAACAAGGTTGCGGATGTATTGGCAAGCCACGATATACTGAAATAGAAAGTTGATGGTAAAAGTAAATCTAAAATAATTTGGCAGAGGTTGACCCAAATTTGTGCCACATTTAAAGCCATGGGTTAAAGAAGAATAGATGGTAGGCCTCGGAGTGAAGAATATGAAGTCATGGAGGTAAAAACCACACAATACTACAAGAAGAAAACCGTGTATCAAATGAAAAATGAAATTTTTCTGTGGGAGACTAAAATTGTCATAAATTTTGATCAAATGATCCGATCTTTGTAAAATTTATATCAATAGAAAGGTCTCAACATCCTATATGTAATGGAAAATATAATTATTAATTTAAGTGAGGATATACATATGTAAATGTGGAATACTTATCCAACATGAAAAAGATATAGTTCCAGGTGACACAATTACCAACATTTAATGCACTATGGGAGCCCATCTTTTCTCCAACAAGGAAAATGGCATGTTGCAGTGGATAATCAGAGGCACCCAAAATTTTCAGAGGATTTAATGACTACTATTGGTGGTTGGAAATTCGAGTTCAATTTTCCCTCCCTTTCTCTTCTTCTTCTCTACTTATTTTCTATAAATGTAAGAGCTCCGCTCATAAAAACATATCCCTTTTTATTGTAATGGTACCATATGAAAATGATGGCCAACTTCCCATGGGTTTCAGACCTTGAGCTTGGTCTCTATAATGTATTTTCACCTTTTAATATGAATGTAAACAATTATACATCCCTTAATAAATAAGATAGGATTTTGTGGCTATATCTCTACCCTGGTCTTGCGTTTTATTTCTCCTTTCCTCTTTGTTTGTATTTCTTAGCATGTTGTGTGTTTCTCTTACTTGCAGGATCCATTTCATGTGTTTTTTATGCAAAGAAAGCCAGATCTACATGGTTCTTTTCTGTGGAACATATTTTCTACCCTCTCATCCATGTTTTCTTTCCTTCTTTTGCCTTCGTGGAGATTGATCTAACCTATTTCTTGTGCTATCACCTTCCCTTATATTAGGATTTCCCTCATGAATCTTCTTCTCACCCTGGTCCTTTGGAATCCTATTGTTAGCATTATAAATAGGTAGAGGAATCTCATCCTTCTCCATAGGTTTGTCTCAGTTTTCAGGTCTGATAACTGAGAGATAGTCCCATGTTGCCTCATAATTCTTAGTCATTCACAATCATATCTTGGGTGAAATTTTGAGCTCCAAACATTTTGGCATGCTCGGTGGGACAAGCAATCAAATCTACACATTTGACAAGTGTGTATCTTGGTCTACATCTTCATCTCAGCAAGTTTGATGTAAACTTGGTGAGATTTCATCCTTTGGAGGAATTTTCAAGCATATCTGGTGACTCCATTGATTTAGGTAACCCATTATTTATGAGTTGCATGCCTTCCCCTTTCATTCCATTCACTTCTTCCATTTCATCCATTTTCCTTCCATACCTTCCATTTTCTTCTTTCATGAAATTGTGCAATCATGAATTCATTTTCTCATTGGGATTCTCATTTATAGAAAAAAAACCATTCCCCTCCATCCTTACAGTTTTAAAATCATCCTCTAAATTAGTTTTATGATCCCCATCATGAAGAACATATGTATAACCCACCCTCCACTGACCCGTATGGTTATTCATGTAATAATAGTGTTTATCAAGAACAAGGTTATCCAGGTGATGGTGACATTCCTATAGAAGATTCTAATTTATAGAGGAAGATTGAATAGATGGAGATGAGCATGGCACAAGATAGAGTTATATGCACACTAAAGGTGGCCATAATTGGTTTCAGAAATCCCTACCCATCAACAGGATTTGCACCAAACTAGTTCAAACCTGAGTAGAATCTACAATTTTTTGTTGAAATGATTTCGCAGATTAGAGGATAGGTTAAAGAAATGGAGGCTTACCAATCTAGTGTTAGGTAGCCCTGTCAATGGGGTCACTCTACACCATCTTACAACCCTTCTATTTCTCCTTCCTAACCTATGCCATCTCAGCCTATTTTTCATGTTCCTAGTTCTTATCTTTCTTCTCCCATTGAGGATTCATCTTCTCCATATTCTTTCCTCCCATCCCTCCAATTATTTGCTTTTTCCCCTTCCAAAACTCCTTATCCTCCATAAGAAGATCATACACCATCCCCTCCACCACAAACAATAATAAAACTAGTTGAAGAGCCTAGTAGAGAATAAATTGTATAAACTTTGAAGGATCGGGATTTAAGTTTTGAGTCTGATGACGTGTCATTTCTAGTTAAACCTTCAACTAAGACATGGATTGAATAACAAGTGGTGGAAGATGATTTTGCAACAGAGAAATCATAAGAAGGTGACCAACAATCTCTTTACTCTGAATGTAGTATGTTTAATGGCATTGTCTTCACAGAGGTTATTGATTAAACTAAAATTACAGAATTAGAAGTGGAGAGAACTGTGGATCAAATAGAGGAGTGTCTTGCAGTGCTTGATTTTGGAAAGGTTGTTTTTTATCAGATGTGGAAGATTCCATTAGTGAAGAGGAACTGATTGAGCTCACCACTTTTTCAGCCCCACCATTTTCCATTTAGCACAACAAGCCCCTTGCTATAATAATTTCCCATTAGTCATCCATGGAGGAAGAAGTGAAGGATGATGAAATTTCAGTCATCATGAATATGGTAGAGCCCTTTAATGAGGTTTTTTTTAAAACACCACATCCAAATCAGTTTACAAGTAACTCTATTCTTCCAAAAAGTCTACAGGATATTCCTAATTAAAGGGATGAACTTCAAAGAGATGGGAAAATCACAAGGATCAACCCAATAATTCCTAAGGCCACATGCCCAATCAAATATTTGGCTATATTGGAGCCAAAAATAGAGCCACCACTAGTAATGCTCACTTCATAGCATGGGGATAATCTTCAGTGTACCAAAGATCAACAACAACACCTCCAACTAAATGAAGAACAACTAGAGGAGGTAATATTTTTGTTTGTTGTTGAGACTTTGAGGATTTGGGTGGAGAATTGCTCCTTGATTAGTTTTTCACTCTCATTTAAGGCCACATTCATTTCCAAATTAATTACATGGCCACACTTTGTAAATAAGGGAAGCTACTTCTCCCTTCCTGTTTGCGAGCTTTGTTTAGCTTCTCTTCCTATTTGGTTAGGGTAGAGTAGGAGTAGATTTGTTTTAAGAATAATAAGTGCATTATTCACACTCTGCATGTTCCACTTGGGGAATGTATGATTTTCCCTTTTGTATATAATTTTTTTGGGTTCATGGTGTAATCATATTTTGTTGCAGCTTTTAAAGTGTATTATGACAACCCCAACAGATCATTTACAGAGGTCAAGTACAATATGTGCTTCTAGCAGTCTTAGGGGCGATTCTTTAAGTTCAAATCATAATTAAAGTTTATTAGGTTGACTCCGTGCCCAATGGGTGCTTCAAGAACATTGATCAATTCATCTAGCAGTAAGATGACCCCTGTGAGTCACCAAAAATGATGTCTATATTTTTACCCCTTACAAACATAGAACAACTTGGACTGCTGTGGACTTGGAATGAATACCATTGAGGAGTTCATGTATGCTTAAGAGATAAGTCAGGAAACACGGGGAAAAGAATGAATGTGGTAGAGTGAAGGAAAAATCCTATAAATCCACAGCTAAGGAGATAAAGACACTGAAGTTAGGAAATATCCATAGAAGAATTGGAGCATACCATAGGGGTCAAGAAAGCCGTGGATTAAAGAAAAAGGATTATGAATGTTCTAGCAGGATGTGAGGTGAAGGAAAGGAACTATGTGGATGTTAATGTGAATCTGCACCATAGGATAAAGAAGATAGGCATAAGAAAGCTGCATAACAAAAAAGGAGAGCTGCATAAGCTAAAAGTCATGCAGGACTGAAAGAAGAAAGTTGTATACTAAAGGAAAATAATAGTTGTCCATAGATTACTAAAATGCATGAATCTGATTTGATATTTGCAAATATGATATTTTAAAAAGGAATGTTAGTCTTCTCCACACAAAGGGAATCATATTTCAAGGATTAAATGTTGGTCGATCCACAGAAAGGTGGAAGACTTCTCCAATGCATTAAAAGGTATAGTTCTAGGTGGCACAACTACCAATAATTAATGCAGTATGGGAACCCATATTTTCTCCAACAAGGAAAGTGGTGTGCTACAGTGGATTGAATGTTGGTGGTTGAATTTGAATTCAATTTTCCCCTTCTTTCTCTTCTTCTTCTCTCCTTTTTTCTATAAATGTAAGAACATTTCTCATAAAAAAGAGATCATTCTTTTGTTGGAATGACACCATGTAAAAATGGCGGCTGAATTCCCACAGGTTTAAGACCTTGAGTTTGGAATTTGCAATGTTTTTCAACTTCTTCCATGAATGTAAATGACTATGCATATTTTGATCAATAAAATCAAGTTTTGTGGATATCTCTCTTCCATGGTCTCATGTTTTATTTCTCCTTGTCTCTCTATTCACATTTCTGGGCATGTTATGTGTTATCCTTACTTACAAACTCCATTATATGTGTTTTTCATGTGCGAGAATGCATGGTTTGCATGGTTGTTGAATGTGGCTTGCTCATCCACCCTTTCTCCTACATTTTACATCTTTCTTTCACCCTTGTGGAGATTGATCAACTCTTTCCCTAGTATTATTTCCTTCTTAGTTTAGGATTTCCCTTTTTTTGCATCTCCATCTACCCTTGGTCCCTTGGCACATTTAGGATATGATTTAATTTCAATTTTAGGACTAGTTTAGAATTTGGAATAGGTAGAGGAAGACAACCTTCTCCAGATGTTTTCCTCAGTTCGTAGGTCCCATAATTGAGAGATAGTCCCATGTTTCCTCAGAATTCTTGGTCATTCATGATCATATATAGGGTGAAATTTTGTAAACAAATATATTCTTCCACAAAGTATGCAGGATGTCCCTAATCAAATGGATAAGCTTCAAAGAGATGGGAAGATCGTGAGGATCAGTCTGTAGGTTTCCAAGGCCACATGCCCAATTATATATTTGACTAGCTTGGAGACAAAAATAGAGTTGCCATCAGTTATACTCAATTCAGAGAATGATGATGATCATCAAAGTACTAAAGGTCAGCTACATCACCTCTAACCAGATGTAGAACAACTTTAACAGGTATATATCTTGTTTGTAGTTGATAATTTATTGAAAAAGGAAGTGTGGATCATGTTTTCACTTCTGCCATGTGATTTTATTTCCAAATTAATTACATGACCGTAGTTTGTAAAGAAGGGAAGCTACTTCTCTTTTCCTGTTGCAAGTTTTATCTAGATTCTCTTGTCTTTGGTTAGAGTAGGGAAGGAGTAGGTTTATTTTTAGCAGAAGAAGTGCTTGTGCACACTCTACATGTTCCACTTGGGACATGTATTTTTTTTCTTCTTGTATATAGTTTTTGCGGGTTCATGGTGTAATTATATTTTACATCAGCTTTCAAAGTGTATTCGTCAGCCTCAATAGATCATTTGCAGAGGTCAAGTCCAAATGTGATTATACTGGTATCAAGGGTTGAGTTTCAAAGTTCAAGATCAAATTTAAATTTTATTAGGCTATCTCTATGCCCAATGGATGATTCAAGAAACTAATCAATTCATCTAGCAGATAGATGAACCCTATGAGTCACTAAAAATATTGTCTATTTTTGCACCCCTTGCAAAAAATAGAAAAACCTGGATTTTCACGGAATTAAAAGGAAGGCCGTGAAGAGTTGGAGTATGCCGTGGGTGAGAATAAAATGTTGTGGCCAAGTATGAGATGATGCCAAAGTCTGAGTGGGTTGTGGATTTTTTAGCAAGACACGATACACTGAAATAGGGAAATGCAGGCAAAATGCAATCTAAAAGAAGTACGTAGATGATTACATAAAGCCGCATAATAAAGACATGTCACGTAGTGTAGAGGATAATCCATGAAAAAACTAGAAATATTTGGAACAAAGTGAATACAAAATCCATAGGGTAAATAATAGGAAGTCTGCGGAAGTCAACATGAGGTCATGCTATTTCAATGCTTCAGAATAAAGCGGAAGGGATGGTTGAACTACAGAGTAAAGAACATGAAGCCACAGAAGCCAAAAACTATGCAAGACTAAAAGAAGAAAGCCACATAGTAAAGGAAAACAATAGTTCTCCATGGAATATGAAAACACATGAATCTGATTTAATATTTTCAAATATGATATTATTTGAAGGAATCTTAGTCTTCTCCACATGAAGGGAATCATATTTCAAGGATTAAATGTTGGTAGATCAATTGAAAGGTGGAAGACTTCTCCAAGACACAGAAATGTGTAGTTATAGGCGGCACAACTACTAGTAGTTAATGTAATATGGTTGCCCATATTTTCTCCAATAAGGAAGATGACATGTTGCAGTGGATAACCAACAGGGTAAATTTTAAGGTCCCTCCTCAAAAATAGCCATATATATTACTCTGGGAATTTATATAAATGAATTTTGAAATATTGGCGAATGCCACGAATTGAAAGGAAATGTTGTTAACCAATAAAAAATATTAGCTGGTAGCATTATGCTACTAACTGGTAGAAAATTTATCTTTTGTGCATGTGGTAAAGGTGATTTGAATATTAAAAATTATCTATTACTGTAAATGTTAGGTGAATCGACCCAAAAATTAACTTGTACCCAGAAAATTTAGGTGAAATAATAAGTGACCTAACCCCTAAATATTAGCAAAATCCAAACTTCAAAAACCTAAATATTCATGAATTAATGAAAATTAGGCTCTAAAATTTACACTGATAACCACAGGCACCCAATTTTCTTAGAAAATTTAATGTCGGTGGTTAAAATTGAATTCAAGTTTCCCCCTCTTTATCTTCTTCTTCTCTCCTTATTTTCTATAAATACAAGAGTATTTCTTATAAAACAAAGATCCCTCTTTTTATGTAACAACACCATGTCAAAATGGTGACTGACTTCCCATGGGTTTCAAACCTTGAGTTTGGCCTTTGTGATGTTTTTCACTTTATGCCATGAATGTAAAAGACTGCATATTTTGATCAATAAAATCAAGTTTTTTCGCTATCTCTCTACCATGGTCTTGCATTTTATTTCTAGTTTCCTCTCTGTTCACATTTCTTGGCATGTTGTGTATTTTCCTTACTTGTAGGATCCATTTCATGTGTTGTTTATGCACGGGAATGCATGATTTTTATGGTTCTTTATTGTGGCTCACTCATTCGCCCTCTCTCCCACATTTTCCATCTTTCTTCTGCCCTTGTGGATAGTGATCAACCCTTTACTTGATGTTATCACCTTCTTAGATTATTATTTCCCCTTTTTTTGCCTCTCCTTCCACCCCTGGTCCATTGGGAAGTTTAAGATAGGACTTTCTTTCAGTTTAAGGAGTATTTTAGGATTAGGAATAGGTAGAGGAAGTTGGCATTCTTCAGAGGTGTATCTTAGTTCACAGGTCCCACAACTGAGAGACAGTCCCATGTTGCTTTAGAATTATTGGTCATTCGTGATCATATTTAGGGTGTAATTTTGAGCTCCAATAGTGTAAAAATTCTATCGTTACTTGTTGAACTGATGAAATGATTAGAAATGTTGATAATAATATTACAAATATTTTAAGAAATGTGATTGAATGTTTTTCCAACTTTTTTTAGAAGTTTTTAAAAGTTGCTTGAAAGATAAGTTATTTGATTACAAATTTACAAAATGATCTGGTAGATTAAATGTAGTACAAATGTAATAATGTACATGAATAAATGTAGATGGATCATGCATAGTAACATTTTAGGTGAAGTGAGTTGATGGATTCACCAAATTCTTAACCCTCTAATGTACACATGCGATATGCGCCATTCTTATAGTCATCTATGACTTGATATGGGCTCAACCACTCGGGCCTGAATCTCCTTCCTTCACCAGTTTTATTATCTATTTACTTATCAAGTCTCAATACTGTATCTCCTACTAATATTTCACACTCGTATACCTTTTTGTTGTACTGTCAGCTCATTCAGTTAGCATAGAAACTATGTCATTTCTCATCTTTGAGTCAAGATTTTTTGAGGGTTTAGAACTCAACGAGTCATGCCTCGCAATATCTTTCTTCACCTAATATGCCTTACAATGATATTTAGAGGTTAAGTATCTCAATTCCAAGTAGTAAAATAAATTTTTGAGAACCAAACACTAAGGAATATGGGGTTTCACCTGTAGGTGTTCTTACCGAAGTTCTGTAGGCCCTTAAGGCCAGGAATAAATTCAAACACAAATCAATTTTATTCTCCTTAACCATTTTTAGGAGAATGGACTTTAACATCTTATTCATAGCCTCAACTTGTTCATTTTCCTGAGGATAGTATAAAGAAGATGTGTGGTGGTTTAAAAGGAAATTTGTGCATAGTTCACACACCTCTTCGATCTTAAAAGACGTGCCATTATATGAGATAATGACTTGTGGGACCCCATACCTACAGATGATATGATTTCTTTATGATCATAGACTCAAGAATGATGGTAAAAGGAATGTCCTGAATGCACTTTGTGAAATATTTTGTGGTCATAATTATGAAATTGTGGCAATCCATTGACAAGGGAGAAAACTTCACTATAAAATCTAAACCCCATGTGGAAAAGGGACAAGGTGTTGCAATAGGTTGTAGAGCTTGGCCATGTATATGAATCTCATGAGAAAATTCTTAACATTTGTGACACCTGCACACATACTTCACAACATCGTGATCTAAGGTGGGTTAACAAAACCCATTTGGTATATCTTATGAGAAGTAACATGCCCTTTGAAGTGACCCCCATAGACTCCACTGTGGGCTTTGAATAGAATATTTTCCAGCTCTTCTTCATCGACACACCTTAATAGAATTTCATCAAAGGATATTTGATAAATAACTTGTTCTATAATCACATATTTAGTGGATATGATGTTTAGCCTTCTTCTTTGCTATGAGGTTTCCCCCTCAGGGTATGCATGGTTCATAATGAAATTGAATTTTTTTAAATACCATGGAAACTTGAAAATGAGAGGCCTAGCTTCTATGTAATACACACACTCATCTGAGAAAGCCAATTATACTAGATCTCCACCATCTAATGGGTTGTCTACTAACCAATCTGCAATGATTTTTCATTTGAAATTTTTTTTATTGACAAAGGTTGAGTCAAATTTACCCATAAGGTCATGAAGCGTCCAGATTTCTTAGACAAGAAACCCTTTGTTAGAAATGTTTGAAGATGATCTATTTTGACAATTACTCGCGTTTCTTGGTTAAACATATAATGCCTTAACCATTTCATTGCAAACACTATAGAAAGGAATTCCTTTTCTACCTACGTATAACGTGTCTCAGAGTTTATAAAAGTGTGACTGATGAAGTAAACTACACATTCACATTTATCATCGTATTTTTGTGCAAACATATAAGCTAAATAGATTTCTATAGCTCAAGATTATAGGATGAGAGGACGATTCACCTTAGGTGGCATGAGTGTGGGTAGTGATGATAAGAAACACTTAAAAAATTCAAATACCTTGTAAAAATCAATCATTTAGATGTTACAAAAATCCTTCTTTAACAAATTGTTGATTGGATGAATAACGCAAGTTAAATCAGGTATGAACCTATGGATTACTCTGAGATTTCCAAGAAAGAACCTGATGTTTGACTCATTTGTGAGTGGAGTCATTTCTAAGACTACTTGATTTTTTTCCAGATCTATGTCAATCCCTTGTGAAGAGATGATGTAACCGAAAAACTTCCCTTTTGTCACTCCAAATATGCAATTCTATGGATTTAACGTGATGTCTTATTCAATGAAATGAGAGAGGATGATGTGAAGCACATCGGGGTGATCGTAGTGCTTCTTGGCCTTAGCCAAAAGATCATCAACGTATGATTTCACAATATTGTGAATAAGATCATGGAATATACAGGGCATTTCCCATTGATAGGTGATACCAACATTCTTAAGACCAAATGACATGACCACATAACAATCGTTACCCCAAGGAGTAGTGAAAGTGGTGTTTGTTTGATATTACTCATAGATCCTAATTTGATTATAATATGAGAAACCATGCATGAGTGACAAAATATTGTACCCAGATGTTGTGTCCACAATAACATTGACAGAAAGTGATGAGAAATCATCCTTGGGACACACCTTTTTTATGTCCCAAAAATAAATGCATATTTGAATTTTCCCATTCTTCTTGAGAATGTGGACTATGTTTGATACCCACATTGAATAATCTACCGGTTTGATGAATCCCATATGTAGGAGTTTCATAACCTCTTCTTTGACCATCAGAGCCACTTTTGGCTTCATAGGTCTCAACTTTTGTTTGATGGGCTTGGTGTTAGGTTTTGTTATGAGATTGTGGACTGCAACATGGGGGGAAATTCCTATCATCTATTTGTAGATTAAAGTGAAGGATTTTGAATTTTCCTTGAGAACCTTTGTATGAATTTCCACTTCTTTTGGAGTTAAAAAAGAACCAAGTTTCAATATATTAGGATCTTCCTCCATCCCAATATTTATATCGATGGTCCCTTCGATTAAAGAGGCATTTCCTTCTTCAAACTTGGGTGGGGCTATAGGTAGTTCTAGTTCTCCTTCCTCCTCTACTTCATAGATCTCAAGGCCTTCTGATGAGGAAGGACCCATTGTACAATCTCCAAAATAGGAGGAAGAGTGAGGTATGAGAGAAAATCCCCTCTTGTGATGAGTGGGATGAAGGTCAGTGTATGCATTAAGGTAACCTAGTATAGCCTTATCATTCTCCACATAATCTAAAGTGGTAGGCTCATTTTAAGTCTCAACATATGCAAATATTGTATTAGTAGGAAATTTTGTAACTAGGGGTTCGGTTCAGATTAAAACAATGAATTCAGGTATCTTGGAAATCTCCAGCTTGGAGAAAAAGTGAGAAGTGGAAGTAGCCATGGAATAAGCTAAAAATTTCTATTCATGTGGGATAGCTTCAATGTATATGAAGTAAAAACCTTTTCTTAGGTTAAGTATCGTTGTCTTATAGTGCTACAGGTGTTCTGGTCTAGTCCCATAAACTTTTGAAAATTGGTTGAAACTAGTTGGGAATCACCCAAAACTCTAATATTGAAAGCACCCATTCTCTTGGCTACAATGATACCAAGAATAAGGGCCTCGTACTTGGCACCATTGTTCATGCATTCAAAATTGAGCTTAAAGGAAAAAGGCATAACCTTCCCTTCTAGGGAAGTGAGGATCATGCCTGCTCCCATCACCAAAATGAAACTTCCCTCCATCATAGTTGAGTGTCTAATAGTTGCTAGGGAAGATTGATGTTTGATCATTTCTAGTATCTTCTTCCTCCACTTACGAGACCTCAACCATGCATATCTCTTTGGCTAGAAGAAAGTCAAGTCCTAGAGAATGTCCTATTCCCAAGGAGTCTAAAGTAAGGAGAAGAGGAAAATAATTCTCTAATAAATTGATAATATTAACCGTGGTTTCCATTGATACTGTCTCAACAACAAAAAATTCATCTTTAGCTACAATAACCCCCTCAATTAAAATGGAGGTTTTGAGTTCCATTGTGGGAATCGATTTAGATTCCGATGTTGTATCTTTAGGTTTGTTTACTTGATTAGAGGGGAGTTCAAACTTGGTATTGACATCAAGTTTCTTCTTTAAGTTGTCTAGGTGAATATTGAAAGGCTTTGAGTCACCCTGAGTGATGAAGACTTTCCCCAAATGCTGAGTTTCTTCTTTAAGTTTTCTAGGTGAATATCAGAAGACTTTGAGTCACCCTAAGGGATGAATAATTTATCCAAATGTAGGAATATGACTTCCTGGAACAACATGGAAGGTATTTCCTTCATCTTATGGATCCAAGGCTATCCAAGAATCATAATATAGTTGGTTTCCCTATCTATAATATAAAAATCAGTTAGAACCATCTTAGATCTAAGAGTAATCGAGATCACTATGGTCCCTATGGACGTTGCTTTGAGACTATCGTAGCCTCTTAGCATATTTCTAGTTGAGGAATAGTTGTTTTCTCCATATCCTAACTTTTAGAGGAATTAAAAAGAGACAATATTAATAGCTGCCCCATAATTAATCATTGCACATTTAACATAATTATTATATATCTAGACTTGTTAATACAAGGTTGGATCACCTCTATGTGTCAGTTTAGCATTAGTGGGCATATTACTAATGTTGAATATGAATTCAACATCTCTTTCAAGAAACCCAAAAGGATAGACGTCAAAGTCTATGTGGTTAATTTGTACCTTTGACGGAGGGGTAACATTAATCAAGTGACCAAGACCCAATGCTTCTAACAAAGAAACTTGATGTGCAGGAGAGTTCTTCAACAAATCCAAGAAGGAGATGTGAGAAAAGGTCTTGGTTAAATCTGCAATCAAATCATATGCCCCTACAGGCCTCAAAAGTTTTGGAGTGTCATCTGACATAGATGGGTAGATGGGAATAGGTTGTGTTGAGTAATCATGGGTTCTTGTAGTTGTGTTAATTTGAGGTTCAGTGTCTAATTCAACAAGACCCATAATTTTTTTTTTTCAACCTCATAAAGGAGGTACTGCCAATGGGTTTGAAGAAGTGGAAGCTTTGTGGTGGTTTCTTCCCACTGGATTATGCTTATTTGTGTCGTGGGGGTTTGATTTTCTATTGTTAGGACACATAAGAAGAGTGTCATTAAAGATACTAAGAGGAGTTTTTTTAAGGGAAATAGGCCCCATGCTAGCATTCTGTGTTGGCGCCATAGGATTTTCCAAAAATATCTTGATGAGGAGTTGCCTTTGGTCCTTTGGTAGGCATTGTATGAACTTGTTAAAATCACAAAAAGTTATAGCATCATGCCCTAGGACTCTATGGAAGTAGCAATAAAGGTTAGGATAATAATCATGAGGTCTTTGATTTGCATTTTTTTACAGTCTAAAGTTTTGGTTTTTGTTTACTTGTTGGTTGTAATTAAATTTTGGAGGTCTTTTCCTTTGGTTTTGATATTGATTTTTATACCCGTTCGGGTATTAATTGTGGCCTTGGGCCTAAAATTGTTGTGGAGGTGGAGGATGGTTGAAATCCACCGCATTAATGGAAGGACTGTAATTGTTACTCCTTTGATTATTTTTGTTTGTGTTGTTATTGGCATTATTTATGATTGACGTGTTAAAAAAGTTAGGATTCTTGGCTTGATCAGTTACATTGTTCATTGTAACACCAAGCTTATTATTAAGGACCTTTGGTCCTTGATTATTGCTAGAATTGTTAGGGTAATTTGAATTACCTTGGGATGGAGTGATCAGTCTCCCTATTAAACTGTAGGTCTTTCGACCACTATCTATTGTCACTTGATCAATGTGGAGAACATCCTCTAGTACCTCTTCATAGCTCCTAAGGGGGATATTTTGGACTAATTCTTTTGTTTCTCGGATAAGGGAATGTAGGAATAGATAAAAATATCCATCTGATCAATATTGGGAGAACTCCTCAAAGAGTAGAGGACCTATTGCCATATCTGAATGAAATGGGAAACATATTTTTTATTATCTTGTTTTATATGAAGCAATTCCTTATTTCATGTTCTTAACAATTTGTTCATATCAAACACATTTATGAACTCAAGTACGAGTTTCTTAAAGGAGTGTATGGAGGATTTAGGTATCCTGTAATACTAATCAAGATAAATCCCCTCAATATTATTAGAGAAGATCTTAGCTACAACCACATCCCATGGGAGTAGCTCTCTTAATACAGTTGTATACACTATAATATTCACATATGGATCTCCCTCCCCTTTAAACTTTGGCAAGTAAGGAAGCAGTCGTGGAAGCATTACAATTCATATAGTAAATTCCATGGGTTCCTTAAGATATTCAACATATGTTCCCAATGCGTAGGAATATACTATGGATGACCCTTGATGGGGAGGTGGAGTAGGCATATGAGGCTGATATGGCACAATGTAAACATTTGTAGAGGTAAAAAATGTCCCCTGTGGCTGAGCATATAAACCAAGAAAATAATACATGTCCCCCTATGGCGAGTTGGAATACATTTGAAAATATGGGGGAGTATTACTTTGGTACAAAGTGGGATGTAAAAAACTAGGGAAAATTTCATTTCCAGTTGGAATGACATTCGAGAATGCACTTCCGACTGGTACTTGTTGAGGGTATCCATACAAGGTGTGAGGGGGCATACCTAATGTTCCCAATCGAGTGAGATGATCTCTAGGGATAGGAACTCCTATGTAAATTGGAGGTGGTGGTAGTTCCAAGGGTATATAACCTAGATTTTGATCATGGTAATGGATCTTGCCTTTCCCAGAAAAACGTGAAACATGAGATGAATGGGAAAGTTCTAACTCCCTAACTTTATCTACCAGTGTATAAATTACATCGCTTGAAGATGGTTTTATATTTTTTTGGGCATATTTTGTGCCTTGTTGGGAGGTATAGGTATGTGATTTCTTACTATAAATTGTTCTCTTGGAGGCCACGCCTCGTTAGTTATATTTTCCATTATAGTGGGAGGCATAACAGTATTGTTTTGAAGTAGAGCATCAACATAATCTTATATCCTTTACAAGGAATGTTCCATAGCATTGAAATGATCTTGACTTTTGGAAAAACATGCAATGATTTCATCATGAGAAGAGAGGTAGGAAGTGAAGGGATCACGGTGCATGCTGACGTGGGGCCTAGACAAGACTCGAGGATATAAACCTCGTCCTCCAGTGAGCATCATATCATTCAAGTTGGAGAACTCAGGTTAGTCAATTTATTCAATCCTAACAGATGAATTACTTATAGAACCTTGTGTAAGAGGAGTGTGAGGTGAATGTAGGTTGAGAGAATAATTGTCAACCCACCTTGATAATGAGGGTGAATGTGGTATGTCGACTTGGTGGTAATAATCCTCAAGACCTAAAATAGGTCTTCTGTAATCTTGACCTGACATATTCATGAGTATATAAATTCCCACAGAATAATGGGAGAGGAGAAGGATGAATGAAATAAATTAAAAAAAGTGGGAATGAGAAATAACTAGCATTTCACGTTGGGTTTACTAATTTGAATGACTGTAAATAAACACGTGACCTTCAAATGCACTCAACCTCTTGAGGTCATGCCGATATAGCCAATGTGGAATGAATGGATGGCTATGTGTAACAAAATGTGATTAAGATGGTAAAATAAGCTATTAGGAAAATTTAATATCCTCTACGGGAACTAATGGAATCTCATTGTTAAGGGAAACTAAATCCTCTCGAACCTGAGTAGATGTAATGGAGAAGTCGAGAAGAATGCACACACATAATAGTAAATCATTTTTTGTGTGGGAAAATCTGTTAATAGGTTACAGAATCCATGGAAAATGATCTACTGGTGCCTCGTAAGGATGTCCAAACAAGGTCATGGAATAAACAGGAAAGAGGTGTGGTTCCACAAGGTCTACACATGATGAGATGGTTCTGTTTAGAATGTGAAAGATCTATAAGCATCTTTGTTCAGGATGTTTAGTTATATGAAAAATATCTAGTGGATGTGGGGATGTTTGAAAGACTAGGGCACATAATCCAATGTCTATGCCTATGAATTCTTCAGGCCCATTCAATTAGGGGAGCTTGGGATCAAAACTGTTTACTCTCTCTTGTTGTGGTCTGGAAATGGTCATGGGTGCAATCGTGAAATTTAATATATGAAAGAAAATAACAAGCTAATCTAAATAAATGAAAGCTAACTATGTTTTTTTATTTTTGGATATAAGAGAAATAAAGAAATAAACAACAATATAATCTAATTTAAACTAATATTTTTATATTTTATGGCATTATTGAAAATAATAGATGCAATAGAAGAAATGTAGAAATTGCTTCCACAAGTTAAATGACAAATCTTAAACAAATAAATAGTCAGATGTAACTATTTATCTATGCAATAATATATCTAATCTATCCTAATAAAATAAAACCATTTCCAATATGTAATTCTGGATTTGGATCCTTTGCTTTTCCTCAAGGGTATGAGAATAAATCAAATCTTCACAGAAGATTTTCTTCCCCTGTAGCTTCCCCAAAAAAATTAAAGAAGGAAGGTTTTAAAAATGAAAATATATTGTAGTTGATTCTAAATTAATCCAAAATCTTTCCTCCTGAGAAAATTCCCTTGCAAACCCATAAGGATAAGCAGGGAAATAATCTATCACTAGAAGTTTTTCAAAGAAATGGAAGCTAAATTATTGATATGTCTATTTGCAACAATTGAAATGGAAGGTTTTCTACTCTAGTAAATAAATGTGCATACAAATTAATAAATAAAGAATTGAGAAATGAAGAAAATCAATAACAACCCAAACCTATAAATTATAGTGCTTACGCAATTCTAATTGTGGTATCACTTTGTGTCCCATCAGTTATCTTTTCCAATCTTTAGTGTCCATGTGAGTATAGGAAGCTGTGAATGCAGAAGAAGAAAATAAGAGGGTGTTGGAGAAATGGTGGCTTGCAAAAGTGGTTTGGTAGTAATACAAGTAGAGGAAGAAAAAAACAAGTTAACAATGCTTGGTTGTGTAGTCTCTAGAAATATTTTAGCAGTGTGACAATGTAATTCATGATAAAAATCTATGGCAATTTGCTTTAGAATAAGCGTTGGTTTTAGAAAACATAGGTTGGGAAATGGTCTAAGCCATTTGGTAGAAATGGGATGCCACATCACAACAAGGAGGGGAATTTAAACTCTCAATAAACAATTATAAGTGGAAGAGGAGGCTGGTATGCATCTATGAATCCCACAAACAACCAAATTGACTATGAAACATGCGCAAAATATGAACTACAAGAAGTTAACACGTGTCAAAATCACACATGATAAGTCTTGGTCAAAATGCATGGAAGTACCACCCTACATAGGGAAATGATTACATAATGGCCACCTAGATAGGGTAGCGGTCACATAACCACTGCCCAAATACAGTGGCAATTGCGTAACTACCACCCAAATAGGGTGGCGGTTGTGTAACCAAAGGCTGAAAACTAAGGAAAAATGCTGCGGAAATCTAAGGAAAAGAAGGAAATGGTTAAGTAAGGTATTATAAGCTAAACATACAAATTGTAAAGAGAGAAAGGGGCTCAAACAATTTTGGAAAAGACATGAATCGTCATTGGGGACTTTTGAATTGTTTTTGACAATGTAGCATTGTAAATTTGGGTGCATACAATAACCAAAAACATTCCTCTTGGTATAAATAAGAAGGTAGACATATATACCTCTTTCCAATTATAAGTCAACTAATATTTAAGGTGATTAAAGTTTATTCTTCCCCCCAAAATAGTAGCCACTATGGTATTTCTAAAATACTTTTTTTTTTGTAGTCATCAAGATTGTCGTTCTCAATCCATACTCGGGCCACTTTACTAGACACATTTCCTACCTACACTTGAAGCAAAGGAATAGGATCACATTTTCCATTAGTTCTATGAAAGGTGGGTATAATCATCTCTTTCTGATGGTCCTTTTATCAAGACTACTCTCTTTTTAAAATTTAGATATAGTTTATTAATATTCTTTTGAGAAACCTAAAAAAACAATATTGGGTTACCTCAGTAAGTAGGCATGCCTCAATTTATTTAAGGGTGTACAACAAAGGAACTTTCCACACATCAACACTAGATTATATCTCTGAGACACATTTTTCAAAATTCATCCTTTAAAATTCATTATATGGATAATTTTTTCATCTATTCTATCTTGGTATTGTAGTTCATCATTCAAAATTAACCCGGGCTCTTTATGATCCTCCCATTTGATCTACTCTTGATCCTATATATTCCTTATATTTTTCTCCATTATCACAAAGTGACTAATTTTCCTATAAATCCCATACTGCACTAGCTCATCATTCTATAAGGGATCATAGTTATGCCTATGGCTTAGAAAAATAACATGCATATGGTATAATGAAATTAAATATTTATTAAAGGAGTGAGATCAAATAGATATAATAGTAATAAAAAATATCTATCATATAAGAGACAAAAAAGTGTACGTAATAGTAGGATAAAATTGAATTAGATTGTGTTCAAATATATAGATTGATTCTGGGATAGAAATTGGGTGGAATAAGATAGATCTAGGATAAATAAGCTTCTTATAAAAAACTGGCAAATGAAACTCCTTCAGATATAACTTCCCAGAGAAGTATGTGGCCACCTAAGTGCTAGTGTCTGAACTAGGAACTGATTTCCTAACAATTTTTTATTTCTAATCTATTCTGGGTCTAAACTTATCTTCTTCCTTTCACTATTTATGACATCCAATTCACTATAGGGTTCTTGTGGTGCACATGAACCTATAAAAACTCTATCTACCTATACAAGGCTTAAGAAAACATTATATAAAACAAATAATACATATAGTTGAGTCATACTAAACTCAGTGGTCACCCCAATGTGATTGTCATAGAGTGTTGTACTACATTTCAGAATTTATGTAGTTCTAGAGTGTGTGTGATTGAATCACATCACTTGAATCTAGGTTCCCTTGTTGTAGTCACACCAAGATAGCAGGATACAACTAATTTCCCCCCAAGATGAATGTGTGAGATGGAATTCAGAAATATCCCATCCTATGTAATGAATAATGCATCCTAAATTTAATCCTTGAATGTTTGTCTTTTTCCCAAGTAGTAGATAAGAAATAATAACCTAAATTATTAAGACCCGAATGATAGTTAGTAGGTTGTGTATATATAATACTTCCTTTTTTGAATTTTGACACTTAGTGGCACAAAACACCAACCCATAGAATTATAAAAAGACCCAAATTGAAGTTTCAAAAAATATTTTAGAAAATGAAGGATAATTGACAAAAACACCTAGAAGGGAAACTAGCATCTGGGAAGTAGTGTCCTTACTAGATGACATCGTCCCAAAATCTAAGAAAAAAAATACCAAGAATGGGGACAAGGATCCCTATGAATATACCAAAATATGTAAATCTGAGAAGTATAAGACAATATAACAATAAAAACCAATAAAAATCAATAAAAGGACTAGGAAAAGGTGTCACCAGTGTCTAATATTTGTACTAAGAAATCATGTATACAATAAAACACTAAAGATATAATGTAATAATAATAAGTGCATAATTTTGTATCTACATTTCCCCTCATTGTATGCTAGTGAATGAATATTAAGTAACATAAAGTAAATAAGAAGTGGGACTTGTAACTGATAGCATACCATATGAATATTATATATTGTGTTGAATGAATATTTTGAAATGTGTATCATGAAATCTAATAAAACATAAGGATCTTAGGGTTACCTTGTGTGTGTAGTAGAAACAATGCATGTAATTGTTCTTTAAATATTACATTTTGTTGAGTGCCTTGTGCTTGAGATTTATCCTTGTTCCATTTATGTATTTCCTTTTGTCAGAGTATAGTTGGACTTGTAAGAGAAGATAACTCTAATCAATGCTTATGATAAATGTAATTGAAATTTAAGTTAGTAAATGTGAAAATAGAAATGCGTATTGAAAAAAAATTGAATCAAGGATAGAATACACACAAATGATGTGAGAGAAGAGATAGAATTGTTAACGTGTGTTTGATGCCTTGGTGATGGTTGGAATAATACTAAGGATTTAGGCATCCCATCACTAAACTGATGATTTAAGCATCCTATCGCTATACTAAGGATTCAAGTGTCTTGTCACCAAGGGAAGTGTATTAGGATAGTGGTAGGATTTTCTCTCTAACCTTTAACAATTCCACATGGATAAGTGCCACTATAGGTGGTCAAAAACATAATAAAAATTGGTCATGGATGATACACCATTCCATGCATATAACTTTCCTGCATATGCCTCAGGTACTATTCCTTATTTGATCCTGAGAAAATATAATAATTATTTACCTTGCCCAATGTATATAACTTAGAATTAATGTTTTCCTATTATACATGATATTAACCTGTAACTGAATATTGTTGCTGGATTTTGGATAAACCCATCAATAGAAACATGTTGATCGTATATTGTACCTATTTTTACCCCTAGGATAGAACCACCTAGATGGGACACTAACACCCACCGTTCATGTCCAATCTTAGTGCTTTTGTCCCTGCTATGATTTTTGATCAATTGTGATTCTAAGCCAATTTTCTAGCTCTTGTTGTAGACAATAAAATTAGGTCACACTCCCCTTTGGTCCCTCAAAAAACAAGCACCCTTCATCACATTCACCTAGCCATGGCCCCTTTCACCTCACTAATATTAATTTAATCAATTAAATTAAATTAATTCATTATCCTCATTATATTTATTATTTAAATATCTTAATTTAAATAATATCCACACATACACCTCACTTAAACACCTCATCAAGCCAACTCACCCTAAAACCTATTCTTAGTAAGTTACCCTAACTAACTAAGACTTACCTAAACCCTAAAAATCAATACCTACATTCCCTCTAACCACATTCCTGCATGCTTACAAGAAGCTTCCAGTCTCATCCATGGGTTAACAACACAAGAGCCGAGGAAATCAAGAGGATCTCTCTAGTTTAGTAAACCTAGGAAATCCCTCCTTGACCGACGCCGGTTACCCCTAACTGTCGTCAATTAAGCCGGAACCACCATCGGTTACCCTTTTAACCCTAAAACAACCTTATTCTCAAGGTTGGAAGAAGGTTGGAAAAAGATTGGAAAATTTTGTAAACATTAGCACATTCCAGAGAGATATCGCATCTTCTAAGAGCAAATTCTAGTGAGAACATGCATGCAAGGAAGGAGATCAAGCATCTTATCCTACACAACCATCCCAACAATGATCTGATCTAACCAAGAAAAGAGGAATGTACATGCAGCCCATGTAAAAGATTTCCTTCAGTTGGTGACCACCTGCAGCCTTCAAACCTCTCATCAGAACCTCCATCCCTCGATCATAGGCATCCAAGACCAGAATTCAAGTAAGTAAATGTTATACTTCTCTGGTTTATTCCATTTCATCATTATATTATTATCTTTTGTTTACCTAGCCACCCATTGACATCCTATAACACTCACCCCTCCATATACCCATAAAAACCTTGCCAAATCATACCTAAATCACCCAATACCTCATCCCGACCAACCAAATTCCTTTTATGCAATCACAAAGGAGACCTAAATCTCATTTTATGGCATTCCTAGTTTTCCACAGTAAACGATACCGGTTACACCTAACCACCATTAGTCACACTTAAACAACATCAGTCTTTGTATTTTCCCATACAACCCAGAACAGTGACCTATCCACCTAATTCCCTCTCACCCTCATTCACCTGTGATCTTCTTGAGACCTATGTTAGACCTACAGAGACCTACAACCAATTATTCGACATTCGGATCCTATTGTAACCTAGCATGTTAGATCAGATCTATTTCTTATTGTGTTTTAAGTGAGATACCTAAATCATTTCAAATTACAATAGGTTTTACCTTATTTACCACATTAAATTGTTTAAAACAGTGGACTGATAACCATCTAGGAAGTATCACACTTCTCGGATCTAGCACACACTAACCAGTTCATTGCATATATTGTTTAACTCTTTTTGGTGGTCTTTCTTTCATTACAAGTAGTTTCTCCTAGTCAAAAGGAAGCTCTCAAAATCATCTGTGGATTCAGAATTCATACGCACGTAAAA
The DNA here is from genome assembly GCA_019776745.2 of Taxus chinensis. NCBI lineage: Eukaryota > Viridiplantae > Streptophyta > Pinopsida > Cupressales > Taxaceae > Taxus > Taxus chinensis. The sequence goes on along the minus strand of CM034156.1, from coordinate 329,473,604 downwards.
ACCCATCAACCAACATTAAAACATGTATTCTTCCTACACCCGTTACCCTATCTATTTCATCAATACTTCAAAGAAACGATCTAGAATCAGGTGAAACACTTGTTTATTATATTTTTTTGTGTAATATACCATTTTTGGTTTTTAAAATAATGAGAGGGTGAAGTAATCACTTGATGATTTCCCCCACTTGTTTTGGGTTCATGTTATGAACCAATGTGAGCATGAACCAAACAAGGAAAGTTCAATTTGATGTAGACATCTAAAATATAACTCCTATGAGGGAAATAGAGAGTGCACATGGTAACAACCATGGAGCATGTTAACCAATTGGAAAGGATAGAAAAAAGTTTTAGTCACAAAAAACATGGCATGATGTAAGAGAAAATAGTCAAAACATGTGGTACCATGGAAAAATACACAATGCATAACTGGTTGAATACACGGGACACCACTCAAGATGTCACAAGCCACTCAAATCCTTCAAGGTGATTAGAGAAAACAAGTAATCAAGTATAGGGAAGACCTCAAAAATAATATGAAGCAAGACACAAGAAAAGGAAATAAGACAAACAAATTAGATAACCATGATTGGAAGTAGGCATGCAAGACAAGTGCTACACATGAATCACATGTTAGCATGTTAGAAAAAATTGATAGTATATAGCCAAGTATATATCTAAAATGTAAATGAGAGTAGTAGATATGGTAATGATAGAACCTAAATATAGATAATTATACAAAGCTAGATGTCCCCCAAGAGCAACAGTGGGACTGGTAGAGAACAATGCCAATCATCATACATAATGTGATTATCTATAAGTAGTATGCATTAACCTCAAAATTACCATGTGAATGTGCCTGTGTGTATAGAAAAATGATAGATCATATTATGAATTAAACTAACATGGAAAGTAATGTGTAACATAGAATATTATAAGAAAGAAATAATACATTCAATCAAGATATAAGATAGTATATTGGATTTTTTTTTAATATTTGAATGTTTTTTAATTATTAAAATATGAAATATTATGACTACGAGAGAGGATAAATATTTCCCCTCTAGTGTATGTGTGTAAAGTGAGGTCCATGTAGGTAAGTGCACCCTCAACATTCATGTTTAAACCTAGAACAAGAGTTTTTTATCAGGTAGCAAGGGGGATAACAAAAATTATATTAAAGAACATTGTCAACATTGTGAGGGAAAACCCTATAGAGTCCAAGATCCCAACTGCATAAGTAAGAAGTGTATAATTAATAAGAGTGTGTCAAGTAGGAGAAACTAGAATATGTAGAACATTGGGATTGTTGAAAATAATGGAAAAACTAAGAAAAAATATAAGGATCGATGTGTGAGTAAAGAGATGTGTAACATATATAGTGCTATGAGGCTCATCAATATCAACCAAAATAAATTGAGGTAGAGACAAAAAACTCATCATAAGGAATATGAGCAATTTTGAAAGACCGGAAACATTAAAGTTATATGTACTAGCCCCTATAACCATAAAATAAACCATGGAAATAAATGTGGAAAGAGGGGAATTGATTTCCCCCATGGATGCAACAAGATGAGGTGTATCCATAATATATGAGTCATGTATATAAGTTTAGGAATCAAGTGAGGGTAGACCATCAAGGATTATTATCAACTCAGGACAATGTGTTCTTGCTTATGGAGGGGAAGTTGCAAAAATTGATGTAATAATTGATTCAATAAGCAATATAATAATTATAATTGCATCAAGAGTCGTGTAAAGATTTTTTTTTGAAACTCATGGTCATTGTGACAATGTGAAGGGGGATATGAGTGTCTCCTAACACCTTAGGTATCGTAGATGTAACAACCATCATAGGGGACACTAGTCTATATATAGGTAAGTGTGTAGAAATATGCATTCGGGATCAAGTATCACATGGATGAGAATGAGACATAGTGGGAAGAGCATCATGGGTGACAATAGAAGGTTGATCATGTAAATTAGTTGTACTGTAGATGATCATAGGAGGAGAATGATACACAATGTAAGCAATGTATTCATTATCATGTATGAGAGAGATATCAAAAATATTAACAAAACAAGGTGTGGAATATATTAAAATACTATCCATGAAAGAATATGTTTATAAGGAATTATGTGGTATGACATGGGTAGAAAGGGCTGCATACATAGTATGTAACTAAGGGAAACCTAGAAGGATATTATAAGTGAGATCATGAGGCATAATGTAACATAGAACATTAAGAGTTCATGGTCCTACAATAATAACTTAAGATATTTATCTCAAAACATGCTTAGGTGTATTATAAAAAAATAATACACCAAGTAGAGGGAGTTAGATCAGAAATAGAAATCCCTATTTGATGGATAAAAGAGATGTTACATACATTAAGACCAAATCTATTATCAAGTAAATAATTATTAATAAGAACATTACCAATTCAAATATAAATATACAATGGGGGATGATTGTTAATAAGTGTATGGTAAGATATAAAAGAATTTTACAAAAGCAAGCTAGAAAGACAAATAGATTTATATTTAAAGTGATGTTGGGAAAAAAATTATTTTTATTAAATGAATAAAATGATCATATCTAGAAATAGAAATTGGATTTTATAAAACAAAAAGATGATTTTTTATTATAGGTGAAACATGGTTGAGGGGGACCTACCCCTTACAAGTCAGAGATCCAAAAAGAGAAGATAAGACATTACATAACATTAAAAAAGAAACATATATATCAAAAATTACATTCGATCTCCTCCATGAGCATATAGACCAGATTAAAACATAACAAAAAAGAGTAATAAAAGTAAAGATAAAACCCCAGACTAACAACAAATTTAAAATTAAAATAGTATAATAATATCCACCCCAAAAAACATCACTTTTTGGCCTTTTCAATACCATCCGACACTTTTTCCCATTCCTTTGACAAAGACTCAATGTTGACCCCCAACAATGCCAGGACATATCCAACAACATCCCATTTTCTTTTCTTTGAATTTCCATGCTCATGAACAAGCCTGTAAGCATTGGACAACTGACCAAAGGTTTGGAGATGTTGTAGAGTGGGTTTCACAGTGAAAACACTCCATTCCATATAGTTATGTAAAATAGATTGAAGTGATCCACCTCATTTGAGATGTTGTTGCAGTTGGCTTTCATAATTTCAAACTCACCCCCATTACTAATTTTTACAACATCTTCAACCTCCATTTTCATTTTTTGTTGTTCATTGAAGAGTATTTAAAAAAAACTCTTTGTAAACCTCATATCACCCTTCAGATCTTCAATATACATGTCCATCTTGGCCAATTATCCCCTTTCTCAAGAACCACTTTTCCTAAAGCTTCCATCTGTTGCTCTAATTGGGCATTCACAGGAATATGATTTTCCTGAATGATTGATTCACCTTTATTTTTATAGAATGACTAAGAACATACTTCAATTTTAGCTTTCTGAGATTCTAAGCAACATCAATTTCCATAACATCCTTATCATCCCCTAACGAATCTACTTCCTAAGACTCTGTATCTTCACTAGAATCCTTTTCCTCTGAGTATGAATCTTCTTCCTTGGCATAATCCTCAAGATATTTCATGAGGGTACCCGATTTATAGATATCAAGAGAAGCTATTTTAAGTAGGGAAATGATAAAACCTTGGTGAAGGGGGATAAAAAATCTATTTTTTTAAATAGGGAAATGGAATCACTCAAAGAGCAAAACAAAAAATATGGGAAAATGAAACTATGGCCATGATGGAAATAATTAAGCATAGGAAGATGGTAGGCATAGATACAATTATGACGGCCTTCTAGGGTAAGAATCTAAATAAGGGATAAAACCACATCAATAAAAGGTCTGGGTAAAGTAGAGTGAAGAAAACTGACAAAGTGAGTGGTGAGTTTTTCATTACATTGTAAGAACAACTTCAACTTATTCATGGCTTCCTTTTTAGGCTTATAAACCTCCCTAACATCAGCAGGAACACCAATCACTTTCATGAAAGAATCCACAGTAATATTGATATGAACACCTTTCATTTCCACAACTACCCCTTTTTTGGTCGTCTTCTAAGCTTTGGTAAATTCTTTACTCAGGTTTTCATAATAACCTTCTAATATTTTGAGAAAATCTCAGAAACCATTTCTCTCAAACAATTCCTTGGCTTCTATCTTAACCCCATCCAGATCAAAAGGATCAGTTCTCACAAGATCACCCCTATTTGGAAATACGAGTACCAGTTCATATGAAATCCTAACTTTAGATTATTTAGAATGATACGAACAATCCCAGTAATGCCGATGTTACAAGAACAGATGGAAATAAAGGCCCTAAGTTGAAATGAGTGAATCCAAGCCCAAATCTTCACATAATATCACCATAAATTCACATGATTCAAACAATTGTTATAAATTATTTCCTTAACATACCATGTCCTGTCATTATTACCCAGTGGTGATGTGTTCATGTTGATATTTTTGGAGGTGTGCTCGCAGCTTAGTATCTAAAGCTTCTTCATCATGGATTAACTTCATCTCGTGAAAATTAACCCCCTTGTTGGAAAAATAGTTGAAGGCAGATTTTCCCTCTCTATAGGTATGTTTAAAAGTAATAGTTTCAAACAAGTTAGACATTTAATCTATACTATTTATAGAGTTTTGGATAGATGTAGAAGTAGTACCTTTACCAGTAATTCTATTAATAATGTTCAATGAGTCTCCTTCCACTTCCAATCTAAAAAATCCATGTTGAAAATCTATAGATACCCCCCAATAAATAGCCAATTGCTTCAACAACGTGATTCATTTGAATACCAAGATTACAATGATACCTAATAATGAATCTTCCTTCAAAATCACAAAAGACCCCTCCAAAACCATCTTTTCTGGGGTTTCCTTTGGAGGCCCCATCGAAATTTAGATTTATCCATTCCTTGCTAGGTTTTCCCCAACCTTAGAGCCTAGGATTATGCATAGGAAGGTTAGTTTGAGTAGGGCATAAACCCCAATTCTTAGATAACTTACTCTTAGTTTGAAGAATAGTTTTCTTATGAGGGGATATGTTTGAGAAGTTTTCATTAATAGCGTTAAAATAGTGATTTCTAACTTTATTTTCCAACTCCTTCCATTTGAAAATTTTCCTAATTCTCTCTTTCCAAATTTCCCAAGCTAGGTGCATAAAAGAAAGAGTCCATAGAGGTTTGAGTCCTTGAATCCTTAAAGGGGGGAACCATTGGGACCATAGTTGTTTAAATGGACATGGGAAAACCCACTTGATTTCAAATAGGTTAAGAAGGGTGTTTCTTACCACTATCAAAAAAGAGAAATAGAGGAATAGATGTAAAGAGTCTTTAGTATCTTTTTCACATAGAACACACCTATTCACCATATGAAAATTTCTCTTATTAATATTGTTGACAGTAAGGATTTTATCATGGAGAACCAACAACCAGAACATATTGATCTTAGGAGTAAATTATTTGACCCACACACTTTCCCATTTGAAGCTGTCAGGATCAACTTCATCAAGGAAAAAGGTATTGTAGGCACTTCAAACTGAGAAGATACCATTATCCTCTCTATACCAATATAAGTTATCTTTATTAAAAACAACCCCTCTTAGTGTTCTATTAATATGATTGATATCATTTCTTATATGTCCATCCAATTCAATTATTTTCCATTAACCCATGGGTTCCTCAAAAATGAATTAATCTTTGACCTTAGCCCCATATTCAATCACAACATCCTAATAGATGTTAGGATATATAACCTTAAGAGGTTTGTCTCCTAACCATTTATTTTCCCAAAAATTAACCACTCTCTCATTTTAAATCATCCATTTTCTTCCCTCAGAGACAATGTATTTGTCCCAATTTATAAATTTCCAGAAAAAAAGAACCATTAAAGTAAGCATTGCTAAAGCACCATTCATTAGCTAGAATGTTTGACCAATAGTTTTGTCTTATGATGGAAGTCCACATGCTATATTCCTTAACCAATCTCCAAATCATTTTTGATAACATAGATTTATTCATTTTAGCCCAATCTCTAATACCAAGAACCCCCATTTTCTTTGGCTTATAAACCTTTTCCCAAAAAATGAGAGGAATTCTGTCTTTTTGTTATGAGCCACTCGAAAGGAATATTTTTTAGATACTCTCAAATTTATTATCAATAGTAGAAGGTAATCTATAAATAGACACAGAGTACACATGCAAATTTTTAATTGAGCATTTGAGGACTGCTTTACCTACTTGAGATAAAAGTGATCCTTTCCAACTTTCCAATTTCTTGAGAAATCTATCTATCAAAAAATTCAATTCAAAAATCTTTGGTTTTTCAGTTCTAATAATCATTCCCAAATACCTAGTAGGGAATGTTTTAGTCACATAGCCTAGAACACTAGAAATTTTGGCACATCTTCTTTCAGGGGTATTGATAAAAAATAATAAACTTTTACCATAATTGATCATTTGGTCAGAAGCTTCCTCATAATATATCATCGTGTGTTTAAACTCTCTAGCCTCCGGGATGATAGCCTCTCCAACCAATATAGTGTCATCAACAAAATGTTGGTGAACAACATTGTCACTATTAACAACATGACAAATGATTTTAATTCTTCCTTCTTAATTATCCTTATTAAGAGATCCGCTAAGAGTTTCAACCATGATTATAAATAGAAAGGGAGAGATAGGATCTCCTTATCTTAATCCTCTAGAGATATTACAAAAATCACAGGGATTCCTATTAATAATAATGAAAAAATTAGCTATGGAAATACATGTCTGTATTAGAATCTTGAAGCCTTCATCAAATCCAAACCTAGTTAAGACATTAATAAGAAAGGACAAAGAGACATGGTCATATTATTTTTCCATATCAAGCTTAATGAACAGAGCTTCCTTTTTATTTTTCTTCGCCATGTGAAGAGTATCTTGAATAGTGAAAATACCATCTTAGATCTATATTCCCATTATAAACCCTCCTTGATGATCAGAAATAATGGAAGGTAGAAGAAGTTAAATTATTAAAGATAGGATTTTTGAACACATTTTTTAGATACAATTACATAGGCTAATAGGTTTAAAATTCTTGAAATCCGTAGGATTATGATTTTTAGGGACTAAATCTAGGAAGGTGTTGTTTAATTCATGAAGCATATTTTTGTTCTTGAAAAAATCTTAGATAGCTTTGCACGTATCATCCTTGATAATATCCCAAAATTTTTGAAATAATAAAGGTGGAAATCCATCAGGTCCCGAAGCTTTTTCATGGCTTAAAATTTTTAGCATAAATTCAATTTCTTCCATTAAGGAAATCTTAGTGAGCATACTATTGTCAATCTCATTTATTAGTTGATGAATGTAATCCAAAAAGTAATCTTCCTTGTTGTTGTTAGATGAATTGGATGTAGAAAGAAGTTTGCTAAAAAAGGAAGTGGCAACAAGTTGAATTTCCTTAATATCATTAAGCATCACACCATCTTCCCCTGTGACACACATTATTCTAATAGTGCTTCTCCTTTTTAGGGTTGAAATGTGGAAGAATTTCCTGTTTTTATCCGCTTCTCTAAGACATTGAACCCTATATTTATGTCTCTATAAAGTCTCCTCTTTAAGAAGAATATTATGGTAATCAGACAATAATTCACTCTCTTTTTGTTGTCCTTCCTGAATACAGTCTTTATTCAGAGTTCCCAAAGTATCCTGAAAGGAGGATATCTCATTTTCCAGTGAATTTTTTTATCTCAAAAATGTTACTAAAACATTTTTTATTCCATACTTTCAAATTATTCTTAACATGAGCAAGTTTCTTACCAATTCTAAATATAGTTGTTCCTTTGATTTTCACATTCCACCAATCTTTCATAAGATCAAAAGTAACCACATCTTCTCAAATCTAAAGGGATTTATCCTCATCTCTTTATCTTTGATTTGGAAAAGAAGCGGATTGTGGTTTGAACCAATCTGAGGGAGAGAAAAGTGGCAAGATTCTTTATTCAACCACCCCCATGAAGTCAGAGCCCTGTCAAGTTTGACTTGAATAATTTGATCTCCTTTTATCCTATTAGACCAAGTGAATCTGCTACCCTTCAAATCAATATCCATGATATTATTTTATGTAATAAAATCCTAAAGATCTTCCATACTTTCAGTTAAATCAATATTAGTGCCCTTATTTTCCCCCGGACTCAAACAAGTGTTGAAGTCACCCATAATCATCCATTCAGTCCCTTTAATAATGTTTTGAAATTTAGAGAGTTCAGCCCAAAAAAATTTCTTTCTCCTTTGTTATTTGGAGCATATATATTAGATAGCACCCAAAATTCTTTAGATTTATTATCTTGAAATAACATAGCCATGTGATTACTTATTTTAAGAAGATTCATACCTTTGAATTTTTCCTCATTCCAAATGAAAGCCATTCCTCCTACAGAACCTTTTGAACTAACAACAAGGAATATGAGTATGAAAAATAAAAAACCTCCAAGAGAATTTTCTCAAAAGTGGGTATTTTTTGAATTATGAATTAATTACCAAAAGGCGTAATTTTGAATTTTTTAAAATTATGCTAACAATTATGGAAAAAATGGTTTTTTTGTTAAATATGTAAAATTTAAAAATAACCTCAAAGGAATTTTAAAATAGAGTCATTATCCTTAAGACATGAAAATAAAGGTGATTTAAAAATTAGGAGCCCTAGAAATTCACCCAAAGGATATAACCAAACACAAAACACTAAGAAATGTTTTGTAGATTAGATTTGTGTAAGATGATATTTTAAAATCATGTGTCAATATGAAGATAATGTGTATATATGAACCATAATACAAATAGGTTTTTGTATTGGAGAAGAATAGATCCAATAAATATCATGCAAGGATTAGGTTCACTAAATGATTTAACGAAATTAAATCTTTATAAGAGAAATGAGATCAAATATATAGAACCGTAATAAGTAAGATCTATCATGAAAGAGGCAAGTAATTTTAATCAATAATAGGATAAAAATTATTTATCTTGTATTCAAATATCTATACTAATTCTGGGTAAGTAAGCTTCATGTGGGAAACTAGCATCTAAAACTCCTTTAGATAGAACCACCTAGAGAAGGACATGACCACCCAAGTGTTAGTGTTTAAATTGTGCACTAATGTCATAGAAAATGTTATGATTCTAATATTTTCAAGGTCTAAAGTTTTCTTCTTATTTTTTACCTTTGTTACATCCACTTAGATGTAGGGTTCCTGTGTTATACCTAGACCTATAAATAAACCCTAGTTACGTACATAATGAAAACATAAACATTAGATGAAATAAAAAATTCATATGATTAAGTCAAAATGACCTTGACAGTCACCACAATTTTATTTTCACTGAGCATTATACTACATTTTATACTCTATGTAGTTATAATGAGTGTGTGAGTGTGTGTGTGTGTGTGTGTGTGTGTGTGTGTGTGTGTGTGTGTGTGTGTGTGTGTGTGTGTGTGTGTGTGTGTGTGTGTGTGTGTGTGTGTGTGTGTGTGTGTGTGTGTGTGTGTGTGTGTGTGTGTGTGTGATTGAATCATGTCCTTTGAAGTTAGTTTTCCCTTGCTTTAATCGCACCAAGATAGTGGGTTACAACTAGTTTTCCCCTAAGATAAATGTGTGAGATGGAATTCCTAAATAAACCCTCTTATGTAGTGAATAATGAAGATAAAATTCAATCATTTAATGTTTTTATTTTTCCCAAGTAGTAGATATGAAGTAATAATAAAAATTATTGAGCCCCTAATAATAGTAAGTTGTGTATAAATAAATTCCTTTCTTGAATTTTGACACTTAGTGACATAGAAATCTAACTCAGAGAATTAGAAAAGTACAAAATTAAAGTGTCAAATGGTAATTTAGAAAATTAATGAGAATGAACAAAATTTCTTAGAAGGGACACTAGCGCCTAAATGGTAGTGTCCTTACTTGGTAGTATTGTCCCAAAATCACAGAAAAAAATATGACCAAGAATGGGGAAATGGATCCCCATGACTTGACCAAAATATCTAAATACAATAATTATAAGACAATTTCATAATCAAAATCAATCAAAACCAATAGAAGGACTGGGAAAAGGTGTAACTGGTGTCTAATTCTCATACTTAGAATGTATGTATATAACAACATACTAGTGACATAATTCAATAGTAATAATTCCATAATTTTATGTGTACAACATAATAGTTTGGAGAATTTTTGCATGAGATCCCTTAATATATAACTGTTGGGCCTTATAATATTGACTAAGTCCCAAACGGCACATGCGTGCATGGGACCAGTGAAGAATATGAGCACACGGAGAAAAGCATAAAGGACAAGGGTTTTAGAAGGGTTTAATAGAAACCACGAGATGTGTCCAAGGCAGAGAAAAGGATTTTAGGACTTAGTCATATTAGCTTTCTAAGACGCACTTGAGGAAAAAATTGACCTGAATAGGCATGTTGAGTGGAAAAGGTGATAGCCTAATGAATTGGTGGTCAGAGAAAGAATATGCCACACATGGAAAATTCCCAAAGACATCATTATAGAAAGTGGGTAGCTCAGATCAGAAGAAGCATGCTCCATTGGAGGACCTCCTTGACACTTGGAAACCGATCTGCTACTTATGGAAGGCATGATGGTGGGTGTTAAAACTATTTTTTAGAGATTATCGGGTAGAAGAAAAGGGCATGATAGATAGATGAAGAGAAGAAGAGGGACATGGTGTGATGAACCATACCAGAGTAGGAGAAGCCCTACAAAAATGAGTAGAAGATTTGAGGGGTTGGGGTTCTGATTAGAGGACTATAGGAATGTTATAATATCTATGGGAATGGGTTTGCTAAATTTTTGTATAAGGAAGAATAACTAGAGCTTCTGATGTGTGAGTCATGATATATCAGTTTGATATGACCCTTTTGGATGTTATATGGTTACTAAACTATGATCAATATAAATATATGGTTTTGTTCTAAATATATTGTTCAAGGGTGTAAACCCTAGTACCTTTTTCTTTATGTTATGGATCAGATCTACTATCTATATGATGTTTCTTTTATGGGTATGTTGGTGTAATGATTTATCATATGCTTTCAAAATATATGCATGATCATTTAATTTTATGCACTTAATCCATCATCAATGAAAACATCTTCTCACAATGCTTAGATAAAGGAGGGGCTCGGTGCCCGCGCATGCCTCGGGTGAGCACTCAGCACCCGGTGAGTGATAGGACAATGCGCATGGGGTTATAAGGTTATTCTATGGTCATAAAAATGACTACATCTTGGTTCCATTTCCTGGACTTATTTTCAAAGTTTTTTTAAGGGGTGGCTACATCTTGGTTTCTATGACACGTGATGACAGAGTGCTTTAACCTGGAAAGTGTTGAATCATGGTTTAAGAACATGGAGGATGATTTTTCTCAAATATTTAGTACTAGACCTGAGCTTGATGCACGCAGATGGGTAGAAGAAAAATTATATCATAAGTTATATGAGACCTTATTTTGTTGCTTTCCATTAGAATTATATGAATTACTTTGAACATATACATCCAGATAAATATGGTACTATAGATTATGCGTATGGACCCAAGATAATTACAAGAGGCTGGAGAATGTAGATATGACTTGGACACGTGCTTTTGATCACTGGTGGAAAAGAGTACTAACCAGTTATACCCTGGAATATGTCATTTCTATGTATTACTATCTAGAGGTTTCTGAGTTTGAGTTCCTAAGGGAACCTATGGGATCATTTTTGCAAGCTATCCCATTGGCTATGAAAATCTTGATCATTACGCTAAGTTTGGATGCATTACCCACGGCTAGATAAGCTTCTCTAAGCACTAGGAAAGGAAGCTAGGGTGGAGGAAGATGGCATGAATTGCGGTGGAAAAGGAGAGGGAAGAAAGGTAACTCAAGTATAGTGAAGTGCATGAAAGGGAGTTGGCTTGACAACGTAAGGTTGCAGGAGTGATGGATCTATGGAGGAAAATGTTACGGGAAAGAATTCAGGTTCATGCAGAGGACACACAACATGAGCAGTCTATGTTACCCCATATTGGCAAGCATGGTAGAGAAAACCCTTCATCTTCTTATGAGAGTTCATTATGTGGAGAAAGGAGAGTCATTGGTGTGCATCTAAACCCACCTAGTGAATAACCCATGGCACTTATTTTTCCAAATCAAGAGAAAAGTATTGCTAACTGTTGTTGCAAATCAGCAGCACCCCTGGATGTTGATCAGACTTCTAGTTTGATCATCTTGGACATCCAGTGTGATTTTACAACATTGATTCTTCTCCCCAAGTGTGGGACTTATAAAAATGGGAGAGGAATCTCTAGATTAGAGGCTGGTTCCTCAAATCCTCTGATCAGATATATCACTTACAAGTTGCAGAGATTTGAATTCCTAGTTCCTACTCTAAATTCCAAGGGGACACAGATAGGGAATGCAAGAAAATGAAGTTAATGCTAATGAAGTGATGCACCAAAGGAGTTGAAGATAGCTAATACTGTCATACATACACAATCCATAAGAGAACATAGTAAAAAGCATGCACAAATTGCTCAAAATGTAATGAAAGATCAGGAAAACAATGGTAGATATATGAAAGGATTGAGGGGTTTTAATCACAGAGCATATATTAACATTTCAGATCCAATGCAATGCATTACAGTGATCAAGAGGTAAAAAGGAGTGTTTTATTACATGGAAAGGTAAAAATTTTCACAAATTCTGCCAAAGAGGAAGAAAAAGGAAGGTTGCAGAGATGAAAAAGTCTCTTTTGCAAAAATGAACCCATTCTGGCTTTTACAGTGCAAGCCACAACCCCAAGAGAGAGAAACATGGGAAAACATGGGAGAGATTCAACCATTGACCAGAACACAATCAAACAAGCATGGTCATCCTTATAGGCACATCCCCTGACATTTTTAGCCATGCTGGGAGAGAATACGAGCCATTCTTCATTAAAAATGGTGGTTGAAACATAATTTTTGTCCATGACCACGTGCCAGAGGTGGTTTTTCAATTTTCTCTCTCTAAACTCCATCAAAATATAAAAATGACCCTGTAATATTATAGATAATTTCACCATTTTTCCATTGATATAAAGAACGTGAAAAAATAAGCTCTGGATCGAAAGTTATGGGCATTTGAAATTTTAGGGAAAAACTAGGCCAAATTGGGTTAGCGGGCAAAATTTTGAATTTTTTCACCCTTTTTGCATTTGGGAAAAATTCCCCAAAAATCCCCACGATCTACCATTCTGGGTGCCACATGGTATGCTTTGATTGGGTGGGCCTTTCCTTCAAAATTTTCCATGTGGGCCTGTCTTTTAAAATTTGCCACCATTGGACACGTGGCAAAATTCCATTGGTTCGCGCTCCGGGGGTGGGGGTGGGGGCGGTGATTTTTCCTTTGAAATTTATTTCTTTTTCCTTTGGGAAAATTTCCCAAAATCTCCCCGCCTTCCACCGATCCAGGACACATGGCGTCATTTCATTCACTGTGGGCCCTCTACAAACATTTTTCCTTTATGCGCAATCATTTGGGAAAAAATCCCAATTTCCTCCCACGTTCCGTAACTTCGACCCCTGGGGACATGTGGCATAACATGATTGGTTGGCAGGGGCAGCGGGCCAAAAAATTCCTTTCAAAAATTAGAAAAACACTTCGCCAAAATTTTAACCTTTCCTCTGCGCTCCACTGGTTCGGTGCCACAGGACACGTGGCACAATATGATTGGCACATTCCTTCTTCATTAAAATTCTCCCTGCGCTAGCACTTAGTCATTTTTTCAAAATTTCCCCCCTAGACATGTGGCATCATCCAATTCACTGGCGGGTCTGTGGGGAAAATATTCCTTTTTGAAATTTCACCAAAACACTCAGTAAAAAACCAAATTTTCTTCTGACCCCGCCACTTCCTTGGACATGTGGTGGCATATCATTGGCTGCGGGCCTTCTAGGGGAAAATTTCCCACAAAAATTCTGCCGAGCCATAACTTAAAAAATACATGGAGTTAGGAGGAAAAATTTACCTTTTTGGAAAGATGAGAAAGAACTCTATCCAATGGTGCCATTTCTAGAAATTTTTGAGTGCCTAAAAAGCAAAAAATTATGACTGAGGCATAAGAGAGGGAAGAATGGAAGGAGTTAGCCACAAAATGTGCAAGGGGCACATTTTGGATAACAATTTTGGCGACTCAGAGGGTTCATCTGCCTGCTAGATGAAGTTACCAGTTTCCTGAAGAAATCCATTGGGCATGGAGTCATCAAATTCTTTGTTTGGTACCCCAACTGACTAGAACACTGCAAGGAGGAAGATGGAGGATGGAACATCCCCTAATGGAGCAAGGGCTGCAAACACATTTCCAGGAATAACAAGCTTGTGCCAAAGCACTTAGGGAAAGAAAAGCTAACCTACAACAAAACAATGTGCACAAGCACTTAGAGGAATGAAAACCTAAGCTAATATGTACAAGGTGGAGAATTCCCTTTAGTAGCAATGCTTTAGATGGATTACATTGACTAGAATCTGCAGTTCTTCACCATCCAATGAAGACAATTGGAAGGCATTTCTATCATTACACTTTGTGACCATGTATGGGCCACTCCAAATGGCATCAAATTTCGAATACCTTCCCAGTTTTGCTCTGTCTGCATCCCATTTTAACACTAGATCTCCAACTTGGAAGGATCTATCCTTGGCTTTCTTATCAAAGGTCTTCTTGATCAAAGCTTGATCGTTCTCCATTGCTTGGGATGCTTGATTTCTAATTTCTTGGAGCTCCATCAATTCTGCATATCTAACCTCCTTGGGCTCAAACTCTAACAACTCCAACTGTTTCATGAGTTCCAATGTTGGAAACTCAAGTGACATGGGAAAAATTTCCTCTCTCCCACAAACAAGCTTAAATGGAGAGTTACCTGTAGATCTTTTAGGAGTTATCCTATTAGCCCATAAGGCTGATTTCAATTTAGTATGCCAAGACCTCTGATTTTCATCAAGAATCCTTCTAATGATCCTAAACAAGTTCTTGTTTGTAGATTCAGCCTGGCCATTACTCTAAGGGTAATAATTTGATGAAGTTCTTAGGTAGATCCCATTCTTGACAGCCCACTCAGTCACCTTGGACCCAATGAATGCCAATGCATTATCTGATATTATTGTAATAGGTATGTTGAATCTGGTTGCTATTCCCTCATAAAAGTCTAGGATGCTAGATTTATTTGCTTCCTTGAGTGCTACTGCTTCAGTCCATTTGGTTGTAAAGGTTGTCTTGAACTGATCTTCTTCCTTTACCGTAATTTGATTATACCCTGAAGAGCCATCAAGTAGTGAAAACCTCTCGGAGCCAGCAACAACCTGTAAAATCTGCTCCATAGAAGGAAGTGGATAATGATCCTTGAGAGATGCTCTATTCAAATCTCTGAATTCAACACACAATCTAATTTCCCCACTCTTCTTTCTAACTGGAACCAAGTTGGCCACCCAACTAGAATTCTTGATACGGAATATGATTCTTGATTCTATCAACTTATTCAATTCCTTTCTCATGAGAGGCTTCATGTGTGGATTGACTGGCCTTTGTTTTTGTCTGATGGGTTTAGTACTTGGATTAAATTCAATGGTGTGTTGAGCTAACTTGGGATTGAAACCTTTCAAATCTTCATAGCTCCAAGCAAACACATCAGGGAATTCTTGACAAAGTTGTATGAACTCATACCTTTCTTGTTCAGTTGTCACCTTACCAACTCAAAGTGATTTGCCTTCTTCCACCAAGATGGACATTGTATCTTCTCCCTTGACTTGAATGTTTGTTTTCTCCTTCTTAAACTGGTCATTAGGATTGAAAATGGACTCCAGAGTAATAAGTCCCTTTGGTAGTTTGTTGGTTCTCAGCTGTACCACTTGGTCACCATACTATTGTTCCAAATTTTCCCAATTTTTAGCTGAGAACTCAGCCTCTTCTTACAAGAAATGGATGATTTGCTGATCATTTTCAAACACTTGCCAACTTACATTGTTTTCGGACACTGATGGCCTTACAATCACATGGATGTTTGGCTGTACCTTTATCTTTTGAATGCTTTCAACAACATCAAAGGCTGCCCCAACTACTGCAAGCCTATCAACAGCTTGGTTCTCTTTTCTAGGAATGGATTTTATGCCAAAGCCCTCAAAATATTCAATGAGGTCCCACACCCTATTTTTGTAGCACTTGAGTAGATCATTCTTGACAGCATGCTTCCCTTTAACTTGGTTGACAATCAACTCACTGTCACCAAAGACTTGAAAGTTCTTTATTCCTCTCTTGATTGACCAATGCAATCCTTGTATCAAAGCTTCATATTCAGCAGTGTTATTAGAGCATGCAAACTAAAATCTAAAAGATGAATAATACTTAACTCCTTGAGGTGAAACCAGCATAGCTCCCCCTCCTGCACCTTGTCTACTCCTTGATCCATCAAAAAACAACTGCCATACCTCATTGTCATCCTTGTGGTTTGGCTTGGTGATGCTAGGAATAGGCTGATTTTCTTCATGCATGCAATAGACTCCTAGCTTGGATTCTTCTATTTCTTGATAAGGGTCAAAAGAATGCACCTTATTTGCCCATTCATCAAGAGTTAGATCTAGGATGCTTCCTACCTTGGTGTTAGTTTCATCAGTGCTTTGGATAATCCTCTTGATCAAACGCTGAACAATTGGTATTGATCTGACTTGGAGTGTAAGGCTCAATGTGAAAGTTTGCAATAGGTTATAGATTGTGGCCTTGGTTCCATATGTTGTTCTGAAGTGTGACCAATATTAAGTAACCTCTAATCTTGGTTGTGAAATCCCTTGACAAACATAGGGCAAAGAGTGGTGGAAGATCTATTAAGACATCTTGCAAAACAACAACGTTGGGGCATGCATGCAACGTAAGACTCAAGTTTTTTATCACTCCAATTATTGTTACTGCTGTCCCATCCAATTGCACTACCCCTTTGGATATGACATCATACTGAATTCCCAACTGATCAGCTATTTTCTTGGGCATTACTGAACTACTTGCCCCGGAATCAATCATGCAATTGTGTACTAATTGGTTTCCAATGATCAATGAAACATAGAATGGAGGGGGTTTCAACATTTTACCTTGCTGTCCTCCATGATTCCCTTCAGGCTGGGTAGAATTTGTGAGCACCTTCTCTTGCATTTGGACTTGCTGATTTGAAGTTGACCAGTCCTTCATGGCAGCTTGTAGCAAATCTCTTTGGCCTGGGATAGATAGTGATTCCCACATTGATATGTTTACATTTGTCTTCTTCATCTGATCAATGATGTTGAATGGAGATGAAGCATATCTTTTTTGTCCCTTGTCCTGCACATTCATCCCTTGCATATGGGCAGCAACAACTAGCATTTGAGTTGGCCTAAGAGCTATTTTAGGCAGCCCTTGCGTGTTTGGGATTGGATTTTGTTTGCCAATAGTTTGTGGAGTGATAGAAGATTGTGGATTTCTTGGGGCTAATGGCTGTTCTTCACCCAAATTTCTCCTCTTTGACCTTGTGTTGGCTGCAACACTTTGGGAAACTATTTGATTCATGCCACAAAAATCCTTATACTGCCAGTTTACAAGTGTGGTATCATTTGGAGCTGATTGTTGCTGGAATGTTTCTTGTTACTGGTTATTTCCTTGACTACCTTCACCCTCCACACTAATTGTAGTCACCATTAATGCTTGATTCAAGGCACCATTGAAACACATAGACTGGTTGTGAGGTTCATTGCATGGGAAACACCAATCATACTCTTGAGCTATGTTGTTTTGCACTGGCACTAATGCCTTAGAGGCAGATATAGCATTGGAATTATAGGGCTGAAATGGTCTGTTGGCAGGAGGTCTTGCTTGGTTTAAATTTTCAGCTAGATTGGGTGGTCTTTGAGGTTGGTATGGCTGCCTGTTAGGCTGAGCTTGAGGCTAGAAAGGAGGTCTAAAACCTTGGGCTTGTTGTCCTCTTGAGTGTAACCAGCTCATTACCTAAATTTTGCAATTGCTTCATGACTTCTTGAAGTTCATTTGAGGCACTAGAAGATGAAGTAGAAGCTTCACTTAAATTATGATTTCTAGGAGTGGGAATAGGAGCTAAATTAGGCACTTGACTAGCATTTGGGCTCTCTAAACTTGGAAACAATGGCATTGGAGGCCTAGGAGCTAGCTTGCCAGCTTGAATCAAACAATTTTCAGCTCTAATAGAAATGCTATAAGCAATGGGGATAGTTGTGCCTCCCATGGATTGAATTAACATAGAAATATCAGAATTTAAAGCTTTAAGGTAATATAGAAAAGCACCTTCTGCTGCTGGCCTTACTGCCACTGGAATTCTCTCCCAAGTCCTTTAAAATCTGAAGTTGAAGTCAGTCAGCTGCTCATTGGGAGCTCTCTTGATGGTTGTCAGCTGTTCCAAAAGGGACAAGTTGTCTCCCTTTTCTCCAAACTACTCATGGAGGGCTATACATAGCTGGTTCTAATTTTGGATAGAACCTGAGGCAAGACTCCTGAACCATTGCAAAGCTTTCCCTTTGAATGAAGATGTCAGCAGTTTGACAGCAACTTGCATCTCATTGATCTCATGGATTGCACAAATATTAGCAATATCCTTAACATGATCACCAGGAGTGGTCTGATTCTCTCCAGTAAAGTATGGGATGTTCTTCAATGCTACAACTAGGATTGGATTTTGTGCATTGATAGCAAGTGGGTTGCTGCCAGTGAAATTGACATAGGGGTTGTTTTGTGCCATTCTGATTGGCCTTAGAACCCTTGTTGATTGAATGAAAGGCCTACCAGGTGGAGGAGTTGAGAGAGTTTTGTTTGGTGGAGATGGAGACCTTTGAATTATCCTCCCTCTTTTCCTTCTTCTTGGAGATAACTACAGATATTCAAACATCACCTCTTCTTCTACAACTCTTGACCTTGTGGTGATTCTTCTCATGATTTTTCAGGTCTGCACTACTAAAACCAGTTGATTCTTCTTCCTTGGAGTCGTCAGATGTGTAATTTAGGGCTCTTTTAAGCAAGAAACTTGCAACAAATGCACATCAATTTTTTTCCATGAAAGTGAAGACCTCTAAGCTCCCACCAAGCGTGCCAAAACTATTGTTGCAAATCAACAGCACCCCTGGATGTTGATCAGACTTCTTGTTTGATCATCTTGGACATCCAGTGTGATTGCACAACATTGAATCCTCTCCCAAGGTGTGGGACTTGTAAAAATGGGAGAGGAATCTCCAGATTAGAGGCTAGTTCCTCAACTCCTCTGATCAGATATATCACTTACAAGTTGGAGAGGTTTGAATTCCTAGTTCCTACTCTAAATTCCAAGGGGACATAGATAGGGAATGCAATAAAATGAAGCTAATGTTAATGAAGTGATGCACCAAAGGAGTGGTAGACACCTGATTACTGCAATAGATACACAATTCATAAGAGAACATAACAAAAATTCATGCACAAACTGATCACTATGTAATGGAGGGTCAGAAATGACAATGGTACACAAATGAAAGGATTAAGGGGTCATAATCACAGAGCATATATTGTCATTTCAACATCAAATACAATGCATTACAATGATCAAGAGAGGTAAAAAATGGGTGATATTACATGAAAAGGTAAAATTTTTCCACAAATTCTGCCACTTTTAGGAAGAAAGAGGGAGGTTGCAATAGCATAAAAAAGTGTTCAACTTTTGCAAAAATGAGCCCAATCTGGCTTTTACAGTGCAAGCCACGACCCCAGGAGAGAGAAACATGGGAAAACTATGGGAGAGCTTCAACCATTGACCAAAACACTATTAAAATAGCATGGGCATCCTTACAGGCCCATCCCCTAACATTTTTAGCCATGCTGGGAGAGAATGCGAGCCATTCTTCATTAAAAATGGTGGTTGAAACATCATTTCTGTCCATGACCATGTGCCAGAGGCGTTTTTTCAATTTTCTCTCTCTAACCTCCATCAAAATACAAAAATGACCTCAAAATATTGTAGATAATTTCAGCACCTTTCCATTGATATAAAGAACGTGAAAGATTGAGCTCTGGATCGAAAGTTATGTCCATTTGAAATTTTAGGGAAAAACAGGGCCAAATCGTGTTGGCGGGCAAAATTTTGAATTTTTTCACCCTTTTTGCATTTGGGAAAAATTCCCCAAAAATCCCCGTGATCCACCATTCTAGGTGCCACGTGGCATGCTTTGATTGGGCACGAGCATTTCCTTCAAAATTTTCCATGCGGGCCTGTCTTTTAAAATATGTTGCCATTGGACATGTGGAAAAATTCCATTGGTTCACGCTCGGGGGGGGAGATTTTTCCTTTGAAATTTATTTCTTTTTCCTTTGGGAAAATTTCCCAAAATCTCCCTGCCTTCTACCAATCTGAGACACGTGGCATCATTTCATTTGCCATGGGCCCTCCCCAAACATTTTTCCTTTATGCGCAATCATTTGAGAAAAAATCCCAATTTCCTCCCGTGTTCCGCAGCTCTGACCCTTGGGGACACGTGGCATAACATGATTGGCTAGCGGGGGCAGTGGGCCAAAAACTTCCTTTTGAAAATTGGCAAAACACTTTGCCAAAATTTTAACCTTTCCTTCATGCTCCGCCGGTTTGGTTCCATAGGAAACGTGGCAAAATATGATTGGCATGTGCCTTCTTCATTAAAATTCTCCCTGCGCTAACACTTAGTCATTTTTTCAAAATTTTCCCCCTGGACATGTGGCATCATCCGATTCACCGGCGGGCCTGTAGGGAAAATATTCATTTTTGAAATTTTGCTAAAACAATCGGTAAAAACCCAAGTTTTATTCCGAGCCCACCACTTCCTTGGACACGTGGCGGCATATCATTGGCTGCGGGCCTTCTAGGGGAAAATTTCCCACAAAAACTCCACCGAGCCATAACTTTAAAAATACATGGAGTTAGGAGGAAAAATTTTCCTTTCTAGAAAACTGAGAAAGAACTCTATCCAATGGTGCCATTTCTAGAAATTTTTGAGTGCATGAAAAGAAAAAAATTATGACTGAGGCACAAGAGAGGGAAGAATGGAAGGAGTTAGCCACAAAATGTGCAAGGGGCACATTTTAGATGACACTAACCTAGTTGGTATTAGTGGAAGTGACCGATGATCTATACCTAGGAGGTATAACTTCTCGTTTGGAACATTTATGGCCACACAAACAATTCATGTGTTTGGAGTGATTTTTGGGAAAAATGAAAGTACACAGAGTTTTGGTATTGCATCTAGGAGTGGCACGAGATACACATCTAGTAGCAAAGTAGTATAAAAAACCATCAACACATAGTTCAATGGGACATTGGGAACACTAGGTGTGACCACTCCATACCCATTACCAGCTGTAGGAGGAGAACCTAGTAGATCTAGCAGATTTAGAGGTGGATTTGGTGGATCAGGAGGCATAACACCTGGTGGATCTAGTGGATCTGGTGGTGGAGAAAACACCAGAGGGAATCAAGGTTCTAGATCAGGCGGACAAGGGCCTTAGCCACCTCCACAACTATTGTTTGAGATGTATTTACATCTAGAAAATTACAAGGGTATTGAGGATGCTACAGAGCATGTGCACAAGTGTGAATTACTATGACGTGTGAAGGGGATCACTACCCTAGAGAAAAATGCGTGCACATATAGTGGTACATGAAGTATGACCCCCATCAAATAGTGGTAGATTACATCACATTGTGAAATGCCTTCATGGCTAAATTCCATATCCCTGAATTTGAGCAGAAGAAAATTAGCACTTTAAAAGAGATCCAACAAGAAATGATAGAAAGTGTGTAGGAATATGACACATAATTGAAAACTCTCTTGTCAAAGCTATCTTATGATATTCATCCTTCTCAGCATTCTCAGTGGTTTGTTGGAGGATTGATAACACTATTAAGAAGAGTAATTTTTCATAAGACATTCATGGATCCACGTGAGGCCTTGGAGGTTACTTTGTGCACTGAGGCTATTAGAAGTGTAGCTACCAATGTTATCCCTTTCCTTGAGGCTCAAATTGTTGTGATGAAAAATTAGTTGGATAAGTTATCTACAAAATCAATGCATGAGACTTGCAGTGGTCTATGGTGCACATAGTGTAAGGTAGAGGGGCAAGCAAAATATAGTTATCCTTGAAGGTTGGTACGCATCATGATGGTAAACTATGATATTTTCCATGGGGATCATGATGTAAGTAGATTCCCACTACTACAATGTGTGATCCATAAGAATGTTTCTAGTTATTGCAATATTTATACCTCTACAACCCATGAAACCAAATATTATAAGATAACTGACCAGATACATGATGTTATTAATCTTGGTGTGCGCTAAACCAGCCTTGCAAGAAGTTACAAGTATTATGATCGCCGCTATGAGGGGCGCGTAGATGGAGGAGCACATGGAAGAGGTTTCTGTGGAGGAAGAGGTGAGTTCCCACGAGGAACCTGTTATAACTGTGGGTCTACAGAGAATTATAAGTGTGAGTATCATGATCATTTTCAATGCTCATAGTGTTGAGAGAAACATAAGTACAAAGAGTTCCTTGAACTGTTTGATCACATGAGCCAGCAACACCAGAAAGACAATGGCACTAGGATGGTAACCATAAAGAAGGGCAACTCACAATGGATGCTGAGGGTGGCGCATGAGTTAGGACTAGAACTTGTATTGGTGATGACACGAGTAGAGGCTACGTGTGCTAGGGAGATTCCAAGAAAAAGAACACTGGTTATAAGAGAACAAGTGGTACATGGGAAATATACAGACCCTACCCATGAAAAATAGGTGTATCAAGAGAGTATGGATGTGATTCAAAGTTCGCAAGGAGAGAACTAGTGTTTGAAGGAGTAGTCAATGAAATCAGCAAAGGAAGCATGTCTAGGCTCTGTAAAAGGATATGAATGAGGTTATGGAATTATGAAAGATGCTAAGGCAAGAAAATACCATTTCCCTTCTAGGAGAATGGTTTCGGGAGAAGATACCATGCACTGGAAGAGAGAACGAGAGATAGGTTCTGTATGCTAGCCTTCCTCCCCACAACCTTGACTATGACAAAGAGATCACCTTAAATGATTTTGTAGATGGATGGCTTCTGAGAAATATTCTGATCAACATGGGCACAGATGTCAATGTTCTCACATTAGATGCATGGAATTAAATTTGAAGGTCCACATTACATCCATCTTCGAATGTGTTGTATATGGAAAACAAGACAAGGAAATGCCCATTGGTGTCTTAAAGGATGTAGTTATCACTATTCAAGGGGCCAAATATTCAAAGTCTTGGTGCTAGCCGAGGCGGATAACTTTCCAACATTGCTTGGGTGCCCATGGTGTTACAAAAACAATGATGGCCTATGGTTTAACAAGGGTTATATTAGTTTTGAGAACAAGGAGGAATGATTCATCACCCCCTTGACAGATGGGAAATAAACACCCTATACTGAGCCCTTGGGATAAGAATTCCTTGACAAAATCTATGTATGCTCTATAAAGGACCCTAAGGTAATTCATCCTACAGAAGTAGTTATCCAGTTTGAATATGCCTAGTGTATGAGTGATACAACCAGGGTAACATGTTATAATTAGGAACATGGGACTTACGAATTAATTAGGAAATAGTTGAGAGGATTGGTGAAAAGGGTTAAAAAACATGTTTGGTCAAGCACCTAGGAAGGAAGAAGATACCAAGTTACTCTGGAGGAGTTAATCCTGATGATTTATTACAAGAAATAGAGGCTCAGTGGATAAATGATAACAAAATAAGAGGTATGCTCAGTTATAACCTGCTCGGGGCCACAACGTGTTGGTGGGCGACACATTGTGAAATCCTTCTAGAATGGAATGAGGTGAGAATTTCATTCTTTGTTAGGTTTTCAAGAACCAATGTGCCCATTTTCATATAAGACTACCATGGCAAATAACCCACCTCATATCATATCCTAACATGTGAGAATTCCTAGATGGAAGGCACAGAAGCTTTGTCACCTTCTCTATGGATGTATAAGTTATATTCCACCTTACAAGGTTGTGTGCATGCATGGTACATTCACTCAGAGATGCACAGTTAGATAGGGAATTGACAGGAGTTTTTGGTTGATATCATTTAAGAATTTGAGTATCAGAGTATCATTAGTGGATGGGGCATTAATAGTGGTCAAGTGTCTCAAAATGGGAGATAGTGCTAGGGTAGAAGATAGGATACTTGAGATATTAGGTTAACCTGGTTTAGAGAATCATTTTGATGAGGAAGAATTAAAAGAGACATGGCTTGAGTGTGTGTGCATAGAAAATGAAGAATTTGAATAATGGCCTCCATGATAACTATGTTTGTTAACACTATGTGAGATGGGTAGATGTAAGACCCAATTTGAAGGTACCTATGAAGTTTGGGATAAGATAGCTGAGTGATAGTGTGCCTACTATGATGGCTTAAGGAAAAGAGTGAATGGTTTCATCTTAAATGTAATTTTAATAGGTATCACCTATAGGAAGAAATACAATTGCATGGCATGATTGGTAGAAGAATTTTTCCTTTGTAGGGATCCTCACTGATTTTTTTCATATGTAAAGTTTCAAGATTTGTGCCCATATGGGTAACATGAGCTTAAAGGCTTTCACCAATCCTTAGGGGAAATGTGGATCAAGTTCAAGGAAGGTTCCCACCTGATTCAGAAGAGACCATATCAGATGAATCCAAACTTACATGTATGGGTTTAATTAGGAGATTGCATACCACTCTGAGTGGTCGATACAGCCAGTTCATGGATTATAATTCATTTTATATTAGAATGGTTATGATCTTTTCTTTGTTATAGTTTGTCATGAACCATTGACTAAGTGATGGCTAAGGATTAGGGAAATGTACGTTGCATTACCCAAAGGGGTAAATTCAGCATGTAGCCTATTGACCCTAGTCTTCGGCATATACATCCTTTGTAAGCTATAGAATATATTATGGAAGGAGTGTCTTGGCGTTTAGATAAGTCTAAGTTTTATTTGAAGGATGTTAAGGTAATCACTGATAGGTTAAATACCAATTGTTAGAATATATGATTATTATTATCAGGATAATGCTTAATCTCTTATTCCTTTAAGAATGGAATAATGTAATTTTCCTCCATGTGAATCATTATTATTTTGATTAAATAATACACCTGATAATATTATTATGCATTAAGATGGGACAAGCATTCCATTACACTTCTTCTCTAAATTTACAATCAGGTCTACCTGGATGATTTTGACTGAATGATAATTGTGTGGTTAGTATAATTATTACCTGACTCGTAATATTAATTTGACGAATGATGGTATTAAAAAGTATGTCGATATTTTTAGGATATCCCTCAACATTAAGAAATGTGACTTTTCTACTCCATTTGGAACCTTGTTTGGGTATATTATATGTAAGGAAGGCTTGCTCATGGATCCCGCCAAGGTTCCAATTATTGTGAGATTGGGGGAGCCTACCAGTCAGAGTGTAGTGCATAGATTCCTTGGGAATAAGGGGTACTATAGGAAATTTATCAAGGGATATGCCAAGATCACTATTCCCTTGGAGGAATTTCTTAAAGATGAGTTCCTTTCACTAGGGAGAGGCACAATAGAAGGAATTTAACACATTGAAAGATAGGCTTGTCACTACACCCATATTACGCTTTCCTTCTTGGGATAATCCTTCCATGTGCATGTTTATGCCTCAGAAAAAACCATTAGAACAGTAGTAGCACAACCTGGTGAGGGGATTGTTGATCACCCCTTGTGTTTTTTAGTAGGAAGTTGACACCAACATAACATAATTACACAACTACTTAGCATGCGGCACTATCAATGAACTATGCACTGCATAAATTCAGGTAGTATCTGCTAGAAACACCATTCATATTCTACGTGGACCATATGGCACTGAAGTAATTGGTGAACAAGCCCATTATGCAAGGGCACATATGTTGTTGGGTCCTATTATTTCAAGAATTTGATTTTTCAATTGTGGTAAAAATAGGAAAGAGTAATTCAAGACCTGGTCATCTATCAAGAATTAACTTGGTGGAGGACACACAGATCATTGAGGATGCCATGCCAGATGCACAACTATTTATGTTGTGGCGCACACCCTATGACTTAGAGGATATTGTAGTGTTTCTTAAAATGGGTGTGGCACCAAAATGAATGAAGGCCTTGGAGAGAAAGTAGTTGGCCATGCACGTCATGCCTTACATGTTTATTAGTGGAGATTTGTATAAGTTAGGCCATGATGAGGTTCTGCGCCGATGCGTATTAGAACATGAGTGCATTGAAATCATGGAGGAAGCACATGGTGGGATTATAGGAGGAAACTATGTAGGAAATGAAACCACATGGAAGATTCTACTTGTAGGGATTTGGTGGGAGAGTATGTACCTAGATTATATTGAGTTTCGTAAGGCCTATGACCATTTCCAATGCCTTGGAAAACTTGGAAGGAGGGATGAAATTCCCTTGCGACTGATAGCCATTGCTGAACCATTTGAAAAATGGGAAATTGAGTTTGTAGTACTGAATTCACCTGCCGTATGAAGGTATGGCTCACATTACATCATCACTTGCACTGATTACTTGACAAGATAGGTAGAGGCAATGCCTATAAATGATTACCTAGCAGCGACAACATCGAGATTCTTATGGAAAAACATAATCATAAGGTATGGATGTCCGTTGAGTTTAACAAGTGATAGGGGTACACATTTTCTGAATGAAACTGTCAAGATTTTTTTGGAAGAGTTTATGGTATCCCATCACAATACCACCCCTTATCACCCATAAGAGAATGAGACTACTGAAAAATTTAAAAAGATAATAAGTCACACATTAATTAAGATTTGTGACATTGGTAGACAAGATGGGGATGATAAGGTATCATCCATTTTATGGGCATAAAAAATAACCTACAAGATATTGAAAAATACCACACCATTTCAATTGGTGTTTTGCATGGAGGATTATTTTCCAGTTGAATTTATTATACCATAGGAGGATTGGCTGATGAACGAACACTTGAAGAAAGAATTGATAAGTTAATGCAGCTAGACAAAAGATGATCACTTGCTAGATGGAGTCAAAATACAGAGAAGGAAAGAAGAAACGCATGGCATGATTGTCATATTAAAAATAGACAATTTGAGGTTGGGCAGATGGTTTTATTATATGACTGTAAATTTCTGCACCATCCTGGGAAATTGAAATTCCATTGGTTGGGACCATACATCATCTCATACATCCTTGACTCAAGTGCTTTCCAGTTACATGTGTTGGATGGGACAAGACTACCAGGTCATTTTAATGGGAGTAGGTTGAAGCCCTACTATAAATAAGTCTTCATTTTGTTTGTAAATAAGGAAGTTTTCCAGTTAGCCTAGGATTTCCCTTAATGAATTTTTATTTTTCTTGTGTTTCCCCTTCTCATTTCTTGTTCCTTTCTGTTGTGTTGTTTTTCGCACCTTGTGTGCTAGCAACCACATTACTTTATAAGGTTGTGTATGTGTAGAGGATAATGCATCTGGTTTAGTGTGGGGTGGAGTAGAATAAAAAGAGAAAGAAGCTGGTAGTCATTGTGATGGCCTGGATTGGAAGATCAAAAGTGTGTAAGGTAGGAGAGCGTGTGGGGAAACGATGGAATTTTTTTTTCGTATCAAGAAGGATCTAACAAAGACCACATAGAACGGATAAGAAGAACAATAACAACATGAGGTAGGCAAAGGAAAAAATCATGTTGATAGAAGAAGTGCCTTCAGTACTCCAGATGCTCACGTAAGATTCTTTGGTCAGTAAGGATTTTTTTTGTGCACCAGAAGGTTATAGAAGAATTTTCATGTAGGAATTGCCACATGGGTAAAGGAACCTAAGATTAGATTTAGTGGGAAAATCCACATTTAATGTTCATTATGTTGGTAGGTGGCATACCATGTATTGTGGGAAATACAAAAAAAAAGCTATCAGTAAAGGGTGGGAACATTATTATTTACCTTGCTATTACGAGATTGAAGAGATTTGTTAACTAGGGAACCCACGAAGAAAGATTTGTGTGAAGAAATAAGAGTGAAATATCAAGTGTGTGACTAGGGTGATCTACAAACCAGAGTGGAAGGAGTACACTGGCATAGGGAAGAAGGTTTGAGTGAAATACACCATCTTGTGGAAGAGTTTTCCAAGTTAGGGTCTTACAGCTAGGGCACAGGAATACAAGGATTCTTTCACAGAGTTGAGCCATAGATTTGAGTAGAGTGAGGAAGGAGAGCAAGGAGTTTATTCTTTTAACAAAGAACATGGCACCAAAGAAGGTGACTATTTCACCTAAGAAGGGAAAGGGAAAAGGAAAACATAATACCACCACCATTTTAAATGAAGAATGGTATGCACATATATAGTACCCGGATGGAGTGTTACTTGGGAAATAATGGGTATCCCATGTTAGGAAGATGGCAATGAGTGAATATAATCATCACATAAGTACCACAGAAAAGTAAATAACACTAGAGTTGTTGCATCCAATGGATAAAAGGACACCACAGGGGATGCTAATTGACAAATATTAAGTGAAAGTAAAATTGGAGAAGGTAGGGCTACTACAACTATTCGAGTTTCCTTATTTTGGCAATATCGAGTGGTTATACCAATGGTTGATGTCACGCATACACAAGGACCATTTATACTTTGCGGGCCAAAAAATATGCATAACTCCCCAAACCATCTCCAAGTTTACTTGACTTATCTATGAAGGGGATTCATTGGATGATGACCTGGAGGATAAAGAAGCATTAAGAAGACCGTGGAGGAGTATGACTACAAAAAGGGTTCATGTTACTTTGATATCTCAGATATCCCCAACCCTATGATGAGAATGGTCATGCACCTAGTAACCAAGATGAATGGTCAAGAGAGGTGGGCATAAATAAACAAGGAATGGTTGAATGGTTGAATGTATGGAAAAAAATTTTAGAAGGGACCATCTATAACCTATCTACCTATATTTTAGAAGAGATCATCAACACCACACAAGAAGGATAAAAGGTAATGTTCAACAATGTTCTTCTCACCATCATCTTCTAGGAAATTAGAGTGCTCAATGGGCTAGAGAAGTTTTTATGGGAGTATCCAAATGAAGATCCCTCTCCCATGAAGAGGTTTGAGAAATACACATGTAATACCATGATGGAATCCCATAAAGTGTTCTTGGAGAAATGGTACAAGCGAATGCACAATGCATTTAGGGCTGAATGAAGGATACAAAAACAATTTCTAGTGCTTTTAAATGGAGAAGATGAGTTCACTGTCTATTAGCATTTATGCACTAACATGTTCACTTTGTCAGATGGGACCAAGAGACCATGGTGTAAATTACCCTTCTCCTTCACTGCGTAATATTTCAAAGTAGGGGTAAATCACTTCAAAAAAGTTAAAAGACTAAGGTTCAACTTTAACAAGGTGGACTAGGACCACTGGAATTTTCAAAGGAAGCTGGTATATCGAATGAAGAATGCTTATGTGGAGAATTACGTCTCCCATGAAGTGCGTATGATAAAACCCTTGACACTGCCAACTGTTGGAAGGGTCGTAACGAGAATGTAATTATGAATTAGGCCCAAGTATGAAAAGGGATCTTACTTAGATAATGATGTCTCCATCCCTAAGTATCCCACTAGTAGGAAGAAGGCCATGCCAATGAAGAGAGAAAGGGAAGAAACCTTAGAGAAAGAAGTGTCAGAAAAAAAAGCACCAAGTGTGTAGACAACACAATCTATGGGTGTGCCAAAGTTGGGCACTGAGCTAAGCAGATACGCACATAGGAAGAAGTCTCCCATCAAGGATAAGGAACAAACACATGAGGAAGAGGTGAAAAAATAAGAAGAGTCACCTAGAAGGGAATCACCTGATGAGAAATAGGAAGAATCCCCAACTAGGAAGAAACAAAAGGTAGTGGGGAAGGCAGACTCAGAGGAGAGAGAGAGCTTGGAGGCCTACAGGGGCAAGAGAGATGATGATGAGGATGAAGAAGTTTAGAATCATCTCTTTTACAATGTACATGATTCAGAGGAAAAAATAAGTGAGGGGAAGGGTGGAGAAGAAGAAGGCACCCAAGGAAAAGGGGAGAGTGAAGAAGTAAATACAAAAGATCACAGGACCCCTAGCCTAACCAAGGATAAGATAGAAGAGGCCAAAGAGAGAGAAGTAGTGGTCATAATCAAGAAGTTAGTGGAACAAAAAGTGGAGTGGAGCGTAGATGAGATTCTCAAGGATATAGAAGAAGAGAGCATAGGGAAGGAGTATGGAAGCATGGGTGGAGATCCCAATTTAGCGGTAAGCTTTCCAAAGGCTACGCGCATAGGGGGGAAGAACATGGTAGTATCACAAGGGAAGGGAATGGGTTATATCAATGATCCAAATAAAGTACTACGTGCATGCTTCCAAAGCATCGTGCCAATAGACCAACTCCTGAAAATGTATTCATTTGAGGAAGAAGGCATGTACCCGTGAACTAGGAAGATGTTATTTTGGGATTTTGAGTCCCATGTCAATGAACCTAAATTCGAATTTAACCTAGGGGTGCTGATGAAGGTGACAGAGACCAAAAGTATAAACCCACTAGTGAATGCTTAGCAGTTATTTGATGAGAAAGTATGTAATGCACTCAACAAGGTTTCACTTTAAGTTGAGGCAAGGATTTTTGTAAGGAATGACCGGATAAGATTCCTATAAGGGGAATTGGAGAAGAAAAAGGAGGAGCTTGTTGAAAAGAGAAAATATCTGAATCAAGAGGAACTAATCAGTGCACATTTAAGGTGCAAGATGGAGGAAAAGGCTAGGGTGCGTGAGGTATATAAAAAGGTAGAAATGATTACAGATGCTATTATATTAAAGCATCCAGACCTAACACTTCCTGAGTAGAAGTATGAGTCAACCTTGTAATGCTTGGAAGACCTGACTCACATCCTCACCATGGAGAGGCAACCTAACACTTTGGAATTAGTAGAAGAATTATTATCATGCTAGGAGGAAGAGGAGAATCTGAAGGTGGTAGAGATAGTCACTCAATACACTAAGCTCCTTGCCAATGTAAAGGCCGCCACACAAATAGCCAAAGCTGCTTATGACAATTGCATGGATAGAGATAGAGTGGAAAGAATTCTAGTTACCACCCATGAGTCAGACCTCAAGGAGTATCAGGATAAGATCCTGGCTGAGGTAGAAAATAATTCTGAAGCCATCGAGACCCTAAGAGGCTCGATCAAAAATCAGATGAAGGAATTATACCCTCAGATCACCCGCATGATGGAAGCGTTGGATGACCTTAGCAATAAGTTGGAAAACATTGTTGATATGCTAAATGATAAGGGTGATGAACTAGGATCTGAAGAGGTGAGAACCTTAGTAGGTGACCTCTATCAATAGGTGCAGGGTGAGGTGGATGCTTGGGAGAAGATTGAGGCATACATAAAGAAGGATTTCCCACTCATTCTTCAACAATAAAAAAATTCGTCTTCATTCCTCCATTATTTATTTCTTCCATTTCTCTTTCCTCATTCTTCATTCTTTATTTCCACCATTCTTTATTCTTTGGAGAAGATGTTTCTAAGGATGGAGAATAATATTAGTGTGGGGTAATGTTGGGCCTCAGAATATTGACTAAGTCCCAAAGGACGCGTGCGCGTGCAATACTAGTGAAGAATATGGGTACGCAGGGTAAAGCACATAGGACAAGGTTTTTAGAAGGTTTTAATAGAAACCACAGCATGTGCAAGGTAGATCAAATGATTTCAGGACTTAGTCATATTCATATTTCCAAGAGGCACTTGAGGAAAAACGTGACCCAACTAGGCATGTTGAGTGGAAAAGGTGACAGCCTAATGACTTGGTGGTCAAGGAAATAATATTCCACACATGGAAGAATCACAAATACATCTTTTCAAAAAGTGTGGATCTTGGATTAGAAGAAGCATGCTCTATTAGAGGACCACCTTGACCCTTGGCAAGCAATCTGCCACTTCAGGAACACATGGTGGTGGTTGTTAAACCTATTTATAGAGATGCTCAGGTAGAAGAAAAGGGCATGATAGATAGAGGAAGAGAAGAAGAGGGCCATGGTGTAATGAACCATACCATAGTAGGAAAATCCCTACAAAAATGAGCAGAAGATTCTAGGGGTTGGGGTTCTCATTAGAGGACTATAGGAATGTTAGCATATCTAGGGGAATGGGTTTGCTAAATTTTTGTAATAGGGAAGAATAGCTAAAGATTATGATGCGTGAATCATGCTATATCAGTCTGATGTGATCCTTTTGGATGTAATATGGTTACTGAATTATGATCAATATAAATACATGGTTATGTTCTAAATATATTGTTCATGGGTGTAAACCCCAGTATATTTTTATTTATGTTATGGATTAGATCTACTATCTGTATGATGTTTGTTTTATGGGTATGTTGGTGTAATGATTCATCATATGCTGTCAAAATATATGCATGATCATTTAATTTTGTGTACTTAATCCATCATCAATGATAACATCTTCTCACAATGCTCACATAAAGGAGGTGCTCAGTGCCCGCATGCACCTCAGGTGAGCGCTTAGCTCCCGCTGAGTGATATGATGGTGCACATGGGGTTAGAAGGTTATTATATGGGAATAAAAATGAATACATTAATTGTACCAGAAGACCTTTCTTAAGTCCATATAAAGCTTCCCTTTTGTCATGAAAAATGACTAGCCTAAAAATTAAAACTTTAAAGGATGAAAAATAAGCCCATAGTTCAAAATTTTGCTTCCCAATCACACTAAACCCATCTAATGGAAAACCTATATCAAATGGAACCATAAAAAGGTCTCCAAGGAAGGTAATAATGAAGTTTTTAAGTATGCATTAGTGTACAAGGATGGGTGATTAATTTTATGGATGAATTTAGTAAGGTTATGTGAAAGAAAAGTCCTCCCGGAAGCCTAAAAAAGATAATTTAGTCATTTTGCAGGTAGTATACACCCTCCAGGAATATTTCAGGAAAATATAAGACATATGAGGATGGTGTCAGAGAGTATTAAAGGTGTATGAGGTAGTTTAGGAAAGATTCAGGAATAATCTAATCAACATTAGGTTTTCTAGGTATAGGGAATAAAAATCATAATGGTGAAAAATGAATTCTCCGGATGATTGGAGGAGTTCCATGAGGATCTATCAAGAAAAAATAAGATACAAAAAACTCTTGGAATCATCTAAAAGGTGGAAAAATTATATTTTATCAAAGGTACAAAGGTTTCCTGAGATTGTTCATATCATTATAGCTGCCCCTAACAATTCCAAACAAAATAGAACTATAGTCATTTTTAATCCTATCATAAAAGGAAGAACCCCATGCATGCCGGCCTATCACCCAATAGAATTTGAGTGCCCACCCGAGGCACACGTGGGTACCGAGCCTCTCTTTTATGTGATTCTATTGGGAAGCATTATCAATGATTAGTGTAAGAGTATTTAGGAAAGAAGTTGAGACATACAATAACCATAGGGCTCAGAATGGCCTCCAGATCCTTGCAGTCACTTGAGACCGAGTGCTTCAATAGATTATGAAACATATACTATGAATGAAATAAAGATACAACCATTCATTCATAGCATGAAAGGAAAGAGAACTCGTATGAATGAAATATACATTAAACCCATTGATATTCATATCTATTTCTAACAGGTAACCTCAATATATTCATTGGTTCATTACAGAGTGTCATAGAGAGTAGACCGTAGTCATGCGCATCACTGGACGTATGTAGCTTAAGCTAACAAAAAATAAAAATAACAACTCCATGCTTAGTACATCCTTTCCTGAACAAAAATATTCACTCGCAGCAATTTTGTAGAGCTTCGCTTACTCTCTAACCCGCTATTCCCTATGTATATTTAGATGATATATCTCTCTCTCTATGTATATATATTTTCTACAGCAGGCATTTGTATTTATCACTTTCCCAGGCTGCCAAATTGCCTTGCCATGCCCTCAAATACATTGCCAAGTGTCGAATGTGGTCC
The DNA here is from genome assembly GCA_019776745.2 of Taxus chinensis. Classification (NCBI taxonomy): domain Eukaryota; kingdom Viridiplantae; phylum Streptophyta; class Pinopsida; order Cupressales; family Taxaceae; genus Taxus; species Taxus chinensis. The sequence continues at coordinate 329,439,455 of CM034156.1, read as the reverse complement.
TCCATGTGAGCATGTTCCTTCAGGCCTGAGCTCTCCACACCATCTTATGATGATCTTATAGAAGATTCCATCTAGGGCATGCTATTTCTTAGGCTAACCTGTTGCCAGGTTGGAATCTTATCCACACACAACTGATCATGCTTTTCACGTGTTCTTACTTGGGCGCTCAAATTGGCTAAGTCTCAAACCTCCTTACACGCGTTACGCACACTATTTTATTCCTTAATCCTCTCTCTTGTGCACTTTTTCCGTGCACGCAATTCTATAACTGGGATCCCATGTGCCTAAGCACCTTCATACTTGGTAAATATTCTAGGGGCCCAACATCACCCCACACTACGCCTGTTCTCCATCCTCAGAAAAATTTCACTTGACCAAAATGCAAGCTATTTTATGGAACCAAGATGTAGACGTATACTTTAAAAAATTAATAAGGAATAAAAGAATAGGTGAAATAATGAAAAATGGGGGGGGACATCAATTAAATAGGTTGGGAAAGTCCTTTCTCATATCTACCTCAAGCTTGTTCCAAACTTTGACCTCGCCCTTCACCTTCTGGCATAGGTCGCCCACTAGGGTGCTCACTTCATCAAAGCTTAGGCCAATTCCCTTGGCACCCAAAGTGTCCATAATCTACTCCATTTCCTTACCCAGGTCTATGAGTTTATCCATTCTTCTAGTAATTTGGGGGTATAGTTCCTTTAGCCGGGCCTTAATTGAGCTCCTTACAGCCTCAATTACCTCTGATTTTTTTCTACCTCGGCTAGAACCTTGTCCCTCTTTGCCCTGTTCACTTTGTTCCTTCCTTAGAACTCTTTCATCTCTACTTCAAGCGTGGCAACCAAGGATCTCGCCACTTTATCTCTATCCACACATGTGTCATATGCGACTTCTACAGATTAGGTAATGTCCTTAATCTCCACAAGTACTTGGCTGTACTCAGCAATAAGCACTACTACCTTGAACCAGTCTTCCTCTTTCAAGCGCATGGCCACTTCTTCTACAGATTCTAGCACCAAGGGTTGCCTCTCCATGGTGAGGATGCGTGTTAGGTATTTTCATCATTCCAAAGTTGATGTGTACCTCTGAGGGATTGGCATCAAGTCTGGGTGCTTTAATATGATGGTGCTCTTGATTGAATCCATCTCCTTATAGACCTCCTACATATTTACTTTTTCTTCCTTTAGCTCGTACCTTAACTACGTGTTGATTAATTCCTCCTGTTTTAAACTCTTGGCCTTCTCCATCAGTTCTTCCTCCTTCCCCAACTTCACCTCCAATGCTCTGATTCTATCATTTCACGTGAATAGCCTAGCCTTGGTCTCAGCTACAACTTTGTTTAGAGCATTGCATAATTTCTCGTCTGAAAGTTCCTGAGCATTTACTAAGGGGTTGTCTCCATTAGACTCTGGCAACATGATGAGCTCTTTTTGGCAGAGTTCAAAGTCTGGCTCATCAATGTGTGACTAGAACGCCGAAGAGAGCATCTTCTTGTTCATGGGGTACGTGCCATCCTTTTCAAAAGACCCCATGGCCAGGAGCCTTTACGTGGGTATGGTGCTTTGGAATAGTGTGTGTAACACCTTCTTCATGTCATCCACATAGCCCATTAGCTATCTTTGTTTTGTAACTAGAGTTCTTCTATCTAAGTGTGTTCCTTTGGGGAAGCTAACTATCATAGCGGGATATCCTAGGCTATCATGTTCATTTTCAACGCTCTCCTCCTTCCCTTCCTTAAGTACTATGTCTGCACTATGCTCTAACTCTTGGTCTACAAGGGATTCAAGCATCTTTTTCACTTCTCACTCTGCTACCTTAGTAATCTACTCTTTTGTAAAACTTATGGCACCCTGCTTCTCCTTTGCATCCTTCTCATCTTCCTTTGTGTCTTCAATGCCTTCCTCATATTATGCACCCTTACACCATGAAAATAAAAAATCTTACTTCTCCTCTCCACTCTCTTCCTCCGAGTCATAGACACTAATCACATGTGGTTCCTTGTCTTTCTCAGGCTCTTCTTCATCATCATCATCTCCTTCACTCTCATCTTCTCCTTCTCCCAAGTACTTCTCCAAGCTGTCGGTCACCTTCAAGTCAGCTTCTTCATCCACCCTCTACTTCTTCTTGAGAGATGGCTTCTGATAAGGAGATTTGGCCTTCTCTTCTTCCTTTGGATATTCTTCCATGGTGGTGGGTTACTTGGGCGTCTCTACTTCTGGCATCTTCTCCTTCACTGGAAACTTCTTTCTCCATATGTAGGTGTTTGGCTTGGTGCTTGTACATGGCATGCTCACTATCTGAGAAGTCAGCACACTTAGTGATCCTTCCTCTCCTCTGCCTCTCTTCTTATATGTTGGCTTCTTCTTCCCCAAGGGGTCTTCAGGCATGGACATTTCATCCTCCAAATACGTGCCCTTTTCAAACTTTGGCCTTATGCACATGTACACGCATGCCATGGATCCTTCAGCGATCGGAAGCGTCATCAGCCTAGTCATTTTGATCTTGTGTGATACATACTTCTGCACGTATGTGTGCTTACCACCGTGGTAATTTAGCTTCTTCCTTATCTCCCTATGTTCCCGGTCCAACCTTCCTAGTTCTAACCTTAGCTTCTTTGATTCTTTAAATATTTTTACCCCCGCTTGGAAGTATTGGGTAGTGAACGCAAAAGGAAGCTTGCACCAAGGGATCCATGATTCATCAATAAGATTAAATCTACCCAAGCAATAGTGCTGGTACACTGTGAACTTAGCTTCTCCCTCAGTGGTTACTGGGAGTTGTTCAGGGATCCTCCACTCTACCCCGAATGCATTCCTCAAGCGCATATACCACTTTTTCAGCTGTGCTTTATGGGGATCCATCATTGTATCACAAGCATAATTCTTGAACTTCTTCACGAGTGAAGGGTCTTTGGTTGGGTACTCCCACACAAACTTTTCTGATGCATCTAGTACTCTAATTTCTATAAACACTATGATGAGCAAGACATTGCCAAAAGGGATCCTGTCCCCTTCCTTTGCACACTTAACAATCTCCTCTACAATGTACATAGATAAGTTGTATATCGTCCCATCTGCAATATTCTTGCAGGAATGTAGCCAAGGTTTGTTGACCTTCGTCCATCTTTCTTAGCCATTCATCTTAGTCACTAGATACGCAGCCATATTCATAACAAGGTCCTTGATGTCTGAAATATTGTAGTACCGTGACCCTTTCTTGCAAGCATATTCAGTGAAGGTCTCTTTAATAGCCTCCTTGTCACCAAGGTCATCTTATAGGCTATCTCCTTCACATATGAGGCCTGTAAATTGTGAAATCAGCTAGGGAGTCATAAGCATCTTGTGCCCAGCAAATTTGAAATAGTCTTCATGCACCCGAGACGTCAACCACTAGAATAAGTGATCTGGCTTCCCAAAATAAGGAAATTCATAGAGTTGCAATAGCCCTGCCTTCGCCAATTTAACCTTAACGTCATCATGATATATGGGTAAACCTTCAAGTGTTCACTTGTTTGTGAGGTGTACCAATTCCAATGCCATTTCTTTCTCTATAGTATTTGTGTAGTGATTATAGTCACTAATAGGTATTCTTCTCAAGTGGGATTCCCATTCCTTTCCCATCATCACCCCATCTGGGTATTACATCTCTGCATACCATTCTTCATTTGTGTCTACTTCAGGTTCTGGTTGTTTAGCCTTGGCTTTGCCCTTTCCTTTCTTGGGTGTCATGGTCGAGGTATTTTTATCACTCCTAACCTCGATTTGTTACTCTGTCTTTCTTCTCCCAACCTTCAATCTCAGATCCATGATATAACTCTTCTAAACCCGTGTTGTTATTTATCGAACCCTAACTTGGATAAAATCTTCATGAGATAGCACCTTTTCAACTCGTTCCATGCCTGTGTAATTCCTTTTGGTCTGTAATCTCAAACTGGATCTTCATGTTTTAATCACACAGATCTTCCACTTGATCAAATTTGAAAACCATAGTTTATAGCACTCACTTATATCTCCAACTCTTTGTTTTCGTAAAGTAAAAATGAGAGTGCTCTGACCCTTTATTTATAGTTTTTCCTTTTTCTGATCATTAAATGCTAATTTACCTACCCCCATACTTTGTTCATTTAATGCAGATTTTTCAAAAAAATTCCATCTCTAGCACCTTCACTCATGCGCCCTTCCTGCGTGAAAACTCCTCCAACCTTCTAACATGCAACCCAACCAACCTAACAGGAGAATCTTGCATGTCCTTAACCTGTGCTAAATGTACTTCTTCTATCCAAATTCTTGCTTTCACCTACCTTGTGTTGCTTTAACTGCACTTCCTTTTCCCCTTTTACATGGGATCTACTAGTAGCTTTATCTTGGCACCAACCATTCTATCTTTCTCTTCATCTACCTCTTTCAAACAGGCTACACAACAAGGATCTTCAACACAACTTCCTTGGTACTTTTAATCACGCGTTTCTTCACTTTTCTCCACCCCACACTTAAATGATGTGCAGTCCTCTGTGTACTCACAAATTCTCTAAAAATAGCAATAAGGTTACTGATGCTCAAGGTGTAAAACCAAAACAACAATGCAAAAGGGAAACACAAGAAAGGGAAAATGCAAAAAGGAAACTTCTAAGCTAACTGGTGAAAATGCCTTATTTACAAACACCAAGAAGACTTATTTATATTAGGGCTTCAACCTACTGCCATTGAAGTGTCTAGGAAACTTCATCCCATCCAACACTTGTAACTGGCACGCGCTTGAATCAAGGATGTATGAAATTGTGTAGGGACCCAACCAATGGACTTTCAACTTTCCAGAATGGCACATAAACTTGGAATCATATAGTAACACCATCTATCCAACCTCAAACTTCTTGTTTCTAATGTAGTGATCATGCCAAGCCTTTTGATTTACCTTTTCTGCTATCTGGAACCATCGGGAAAGTGATCATCTCTCATCCAGTTTCATTAGCTCATCAATCCTTTCTTCCAGTGCTTTTTCATCAGCTAAACCTCCTGCGCATGCTATTCGCAGAGAAGGTAACATAAATTCAACTGGTAAAAAGGGTTCCACGTAAAACACCAATTGAAAAGGCATGGATTTATTTAGTCTTTTATACATTGTTCTGTAAGCCCATATAACTACCGATACTTTATCATCCCAATCTTGTCTTCCAACATCACAGATTTTGGTCAAGGTATGACTCAATTTTTTTTGAATGCTTCCGCAGTTCCATTTGCTTGTGGGTTATAGGGCGTAGTCTTATGATGAGCCACCATGAACTCTGATAACAGAATCCTCATAGTCTCATTTAGAAAATGTGTACCCATATCACTAGTCAAACTTAGCAGACATCCATACCTCGTGATAATGTTCTCCCATAAGAACCTTACCGTTATTGCTGCCATGCAATCTTTAGTTGGGGCTCCTCTACCCACCTTGTGAGATAATTCGTGCAAGTGATGACATAATGTGACCCAGTCCTACACATTTTTGGTGTAATAGGTCCTACAAAATCTATCACCCATTTTTCAAAAGGAACCACACTAGGGATAGGGTGTAAAGGCATTTCATCTCTTTTTCTTGGTTTTCCAATGTGGTGACAATGGTCACATGCTTTACAATAATCTCTACAATCCCTATACAAGGTTTCCCACCACAATCCTACCATTAATATCTTATGCACGGTGGCATCGCCTGTGTAATGCTCACCCGCACTTCCTCCATGTGCTTCCTCCATGATGGCCAGGTGTTCATGCTCTAATACACACTTGCAAAAAACTTCATCTCATCCCAACTTGTATAAGTCTCCACTAATCAACATGTAGGGCATGATGTGTATGGCCAAGTGCTTCTTCTCCAATGCCTTCATTCCATTCAGTGCCACACCTTATTTTAAGAATAATGAAATCTCCTCCAAATCCGAGGGCGTGCAATGTAATCTAAACAGTTGGGTGTTTGGCATTGCTTCCTCAATTCTTTGCACATCCTCTCTTGAATCAATCCTTGATAGATGATCAGGCCCATAGTTACTTTTTTCGGGCTTCACTACAATGGTGAATTAAAACTCTTGAAACAACACCACCCATCGACATATGTTCCCTTGAAGAATGGGATTTTTTACTAAATACTTTAATGCCATGTGGTCTGTGTAGAATATAAAGGGTGTTGCCAACAGATACTTTCTAAACTTGAAGAGCGCATAGATCATTGACAATGCCTCGTGCTCGGTTATGGTATAATTTTGCTTTGCTGGTGTCAACTTCCTGCTTGCAAAACTAAGAGGATGGTCAACAACCCCTTCACTTGGTTGTGTAAGTACTGCTCCAATGGTGATCCTTGAGGCATTTACATGGACATGGAAGGGCTTGTCCTAATAGGGAAAATGTAAAATAGGCATGGTAATAAGTGTATATTTTAATGTATTAAATTCCCCCTGCCACGCCTTTCCCTAATGGAAGGAACTTTTGTGTCTAAGAATATCCTCTAATGGTGCAACAATCTTGGCATATCCCTTAATGAATTTTCTATAATACCCCGTATGCCCAAGGAATCCATGCATTGTGCTCTGGATAGTAGGCTTCCTTAACCCCACAATAACTGTAACCTTGGTGAGATCTACCAGTAAGCCCTCCTTACATATGATATGCCCCAATAAGGTCCCAAAGGGCGTAGCAAACACACAATTCTTAATGTTTAGGGATATCCTCAACTACCTACACCTCTCAGACATTAATCTCAAGTTGTCACAATGGTCCTTAACCAGACCATATACTGTCTAATCATCCAAACAGACCTTAAGAAATTTATGGATGAAGTCCTAGAATGCTTGCACCACTATGCATGAAAAAATAGCACGTGCATTCTTCAACCCAAAGGGCATGACAATATATGCAAAAATTCCGCATTCAGTGGCGAAAGTTGTCTTCTTCTAGTCTTCCTTTACAATCTGAACTTGGTGGTACCCTAAAAATCCATCCGTAAAGGAGTAGATTTCATGCCCAGCGAATCCTTCCAAAATTTATTCAGTGAAGGGGGTTGGAAATGGATCAATAACACAAACTGCATTCAATTCCCTATAGTCCACACAAATCCTAATCCGCCCATCCTTCTTGATGTTGATTACCATCAGACTTATCCACTCCGATTCTTCCACTGCCTCAATGATCCTAGAAGCTATAATTATTTCTATCTCCTCCTTAAATTTCATGTGTAAATTGGGATTCATCTGATAGGGCCTTTTTCTAACCAAGCACACATTGTCCTTCAGTTTTATCTTCATCTTCCCCAAGGAATCGTGAACACCTTTGAGCTTATGGTACCCGTGTGGGAATAAATCCTCAAATTCACGCAGTAGATCAATGATCTTTGATACTTCCTTCTCTATCTAGTAATCCCTAATAATATCTTCCTTAGGTTCTTCTTCTAAACCGATGTTAACTTTCTTCATCTTTAAAGGCTCATGGTAGGCATGCGTATGAGCATTTGCATTGTCCACTACCTCGTGCGTCCCTAAAAAATGGCTAACATATAAGCTTTCCAATTACTCTCCATCAATCACATATACCAACTTTCCCTTCACCTTTTCCAAACACATGTGCTCAAGTTGTAACTCTTCTTTTTCCTCAACTTCTAAAAAGCGTGCCCCTATACCTAGTTCACCTAATAATTCTAACAGCCTATCTTCTGTTCTGGCACTATCCCCTCAGGTAAGGTGCTTGATACCCTACAAGACCTTATCAATTGATGGCTTAGTACTCTAATACTCAAAGGTTTGAATAAGGTTAGCTGTGAGCTCCTACCAATTCCTCGTCTGACAGTGTGTCTCCAAATGAATGTACCATGTGCGCGCACAATCCTGTAGTGTAGAATACAACTTGTGCACCTAGAGGGATGGCGGCAAAGCTTCTGTGCCTTCTCTCTAGACCCGTTCACATTCCTGGAAATGGAAAGAGGCGGGATCCTTCCCATGGTAGTTCTTGATGATGGTGGGTACATTACTCCTAGAAAATATGACAGAGAGAGTAATTCTTACCTCGCGCCACTCTAAAAGGCTCTCCTGATGTGTGGCCAACCAACGAGCTGATGTGGTAAGCAAGACATAACATCTCCCTCCATTCCTTCTCATTCTTCCATTGAGCTTATACCTCCTACAAAAATATCTCAGAGAAGGATCCTCCTAAATACTTGGGTAGTTTTTTTCCTCTAAGGCACCTAACAGTGAACTCCTTTGTTACCTTGGTCACCAACCCTCTCAATTTCCATCCCATTAATTTGTAAGTTCCATGCACCCAATTGTCACATGCTAGACTAGTGGTATCACTTACTGAATGAGCATATTTAAACTAGATAACTTTGTTAGTAGGGTGTACCTTCTTAGGGTCTCTGATTGAGCACACATAAATCTTGTCTAGAAATTCTTCTCCCAACAATTCAATATAGGGTGTCGACTTCCCATCAACCAGGGGTATAATGACCCGTTCTTCTTTGTTCTCAAAGCTGATTTACCCTTTGTTGAACTGAAGGTCCGTATTATTCTTGTAATACTAAGGGCACCCAAGTAGTTCTGGGAAATTATCCGCCTTGGCGAGTGCCAAGACTTCAATGTCCCTAGTAAACTTGGCTCCATAAATAGTAATAGCTACATCCTTTAAGACACCAATGGGAATTTCCTTAGTATTTTTTTCCATATACAACACATTCAAAGATGGTTGTAGTGCAGGTCTTCCCATCTGATGCCATGCATCTAAAGTCATAACATTAACCTCCATGCTAGTTTCAAAGAGTATATTGCTGAGGACCCATCCATCTACAACTACATTCAATGTAATCTCCTTATCATAGTCGAGGCTGTGAAGGAGAAGGTTCATGTGCAAGACCTATGTCTCACGCTCATCTCCAGCGCGTGGTACCTTCTCTCTCAACCAGGATCCTAGCAAAGGAATGATGTTCTTCTGCCTTAGCATTTTATGCACCTCCTTGACCTCATCCAGGTCATCCTTTTGCACCTCGATTATCTGTCCTTGTTCCTCCTTTCTGGACTGCTCCTTTAGGAATTATATATCCCCTTGTAAGCTTTGAATAACATCCATGGTGTCCTGATATATCTCCTTATGATGCGCGGGGTTTGGATACTTTCCATGAATGACTGCTTCTCTTGAAACTAGGTTCTTCTGTCTTGGTACCTCCCTCACGTGTGTGACTTCTTCCCTTGTTGTGACTAAGATAGGATCCAAACCTTCATCCCATGTTACCTAAGGCATCCACTTTATGTCTTCCTTCTTGATGCTGAATATCACAGCACCTTTTTCCTTCTGGTGCTATTGATTCATATGCTCAAATAATTCTAGGTATTCCTCATACTTATGATTCTTTCTACACCATGAGCACTATAATAGGTCCAAGCACTCATGCTTATAAGGTTCTGTAGATCCACAGTTGAAACATGTTCCACACAAGAACTCACTCCTTCCTCCTTAGTTACCCTGACCACAGAATCCTCCTTGAAATCCTCTTCCACGCACGCCTCCATATACGTGCTCTTTGTAACGACGATCATCATTTTTAGAACCACTGGCAATGCTGGTTTGGTGTACCCCATGATCAATGGCCTCGTGGATCTAATAAATGATCCTATAGTCCTTCATATCATGGGTTCTGGAGGTGTAAATTTTACAATAACAAGATACATTCTTCCTGATCACATGTTGTAGAAAGGGACATCTACTTATATCATGGTCCCCATGATAGATCTCACAATCTACCATTATAGCATGTACCATCCTCTTGGGGAAATTATCCTTAACGTGCCCCTCTATCTCACAATCTATGCACCATAAAGCACTACGAGTCTCATGGACTAATTTCGTAGACAATTTTTCCAACTGTTTGGCCATAACACTAATCTGGGCCTCCAAGAATGGCTAATGCCAGTATCAATACTACCAACAGCCTTAGTACAAGGTAACTTCTAATGCTTCACACAGATATGTAAAAGTCTTATGAGAAAAAGCCATTCTAAAAGGGGTGATCAATCCTCCAACAAACCATTATGTATGATGAGAAGGATGGATATCATATGATAATTTAGACAAGATATTTTTAAAATGCACATCATATTCCTGCACACTCTCTACCATTCCTTGCTGAATCTCCTTCAAAGCACTAATGCTTTTCTGCATGAAGTTAGGAATGTGTAACTCTACTGAGAATGCATTCTTTAAAGCAATGTAGTCCACCATTTGATGAGGGGCATACTTTCTATACCAACTATGTGCACGCCCTTGCAGAGTGGTTACATATTGACTAGCCTTTCGTTCTGGGGTTGTGATACCCTTCGTGCATGCCATAGCAGTTCACACTTGTGAACATGTTCCAAAACATCTTCAATGCCCCTATAATCTAGTAAATGTAGAGACATTTCAAAGAATATTTGAGGTGGTGACTGGGTTCCTTGTCCTGAACTAGAGCCTTGGTTCCCTCTGATGTTTCCTCCACCACCTAATCCACCAGGTCCACCAGGTCATATACCTCCAGATCCACCAAATCCACCAGAACCAATGGGTCCAATAGGGTCTGTAGGAGCTGTGCCAAGCACCCCCATGGTCCCATTGAACTGTGCATTGACGGTATGTGATAGTGCCCCACTACCACTACTGTTTCCCATGCCACTTCTTGATGTGAACCTGAAAGCTTTTACACTTACCCTTTGTCCAAAAAATCCTTCGAATACTGGAATATGTGCAACCATAGAAGAAGGAACTAAAAAATTATACCTCCTAGGCATAAATATGTCTCTTCCACTTATATCAACTGGATCAATAACACTTCTTCCTGGATTGGGAAAACTAAGTGCTAGGGCTCAGTCACTGGGTGGGTTTAGATATGCGCCAACGACTCTCCTCTCTCTGTGTGACGAACTCTCACCAAAAGCTAAAGGGGTCTCCCTCATACGCTTGCCAAGACGGGGTAGCATAGACTACTCAGGTTCCATTTCCTTTGTGTGAACCTCAACTTCTTCCTGCAATGTCTGTCTTCATAGATCCATCACACTAGTAGCCTTGTGTCATCTAGCAATCTCCCTTTCCTAGGCTTCGCTATACTTGAGCTGTCTTTCTTCCCTCTCCTTCTCTTTCATGATATCTACCATCTTCCTCCACCCAAGTTCCCTTACCCAACACTCATAATGGTTTAGCTGACCATTAGGAGTGCCTCTAAACTCATGGTAACCATCAATATCTTCATAGCTAGAGGACTAACACGTAGAAACATTCCTCTAGGTTCTCGTAGAAATTCAAACTCAACAACCTCCAGACAAGAATACGTAGAGATGGAATACTCCAGAGTGTAGCTAGCTAGTACTCCTCTCTACAAATGATCTACAACATGGGTCCACATCAGATCTACATCTTGCAACCTTTGGTAGTATTCTTTGGTCCACACATTTGATCTATAATGCCATCTTGATCTAGATGCATAGGTTGAAAGCCATTCATATAACTCTACTGGGAAGGAGTAGAAAAAATTCTCATATAGATCATGGTAGAGGTTCTCTTCTACCCATCTATGTGTATTAAACTCAGGTCTAGTGCCGAATCTCTGAGAAAATTCATCCTTTGTGCTCTTAAACCACGATTAAACATTTTCCAATGTTAACTGATCCGTCATTACTCTTTACACAGATCATGATGCATTTTATATCCCACTACAACTTCAAAAAGAGGTCCCGGAAACGGAACCAAGATGTAGTCAATTTTAATCCTATCACAAAAGGAAGAACCCCATGCACGCCATCCTATCACCTAGTAGAAGCTGAGCACTCACCCGAGGCACGCATGGGTACCGAGTCTCTCTTTTATGTGAATTTAGTGGGAAGCATTATCTATGATTAGTGTAAGAGTATTTAGGAAATAAGTTGAGACATACAAGAACCATAGGGCTCATAACATCCTCTATATCCTTGTAGTCACTTCAGACTGAGTGCTTTAACAGATTCTAGAACATATACTATAACAAAACTAAAGATACAACCATTCATTTGTAGCATGAAAGGAAAGATAACTCATACGAATGAAATATACATTAAAACCATTGATATTCATATCGATTTATAACAGGTAACCTTAATATATTCACTAGTTCATTACAGAGTGTCACAGAGAGTAGACCGTAGTCATGTGCATCACTGGATGTATGTAGCTTAAGCTAACAGAAAAGAAAAATAACTACTTCATGCTTAGTACATCCTTTCTTGAAGAAAAATATCCACTCACAGCAATTTTGTAGAGCTTCACTTACTCTCTAACCCGGTATTCCCTATGTATATCCAAATGATATCTATCTCTATGTGTGTGTATATATCTTTTTCGCGGCAGACACTTGTATTTATCACTTTCCCGAGCTGCCAACTCGTCATTCTACACCCTTTGATCCATCTCAAAGTGTCGAATGTGGTCCTCCATGTGAGCATGTTCCTTGAGGCCTGAGATCTCCACTCCATCTCATGATGTTCTTCTAGAAGATTCCATCTGGGGCATGGTCTTTCCTGGGCCAACCTGTTACCAGGATGGCATCTTATCCACGCGTAACCAATCATGCTTTTCACGTGTTCTACCTTTGGTGCCTTGAATTGGCTAAGTCCCAAACCTCCTTTCATGCGTCACACATGCTATTTGCTTCCTTAAGCCTTTCTCTTACGTGCCTTTTCCTTGCGCGCCATTCTATAACTGGGATCCCACATGCCTAAGCACCTTCATACTTGGTCAATATTCCAGGGGCCTAACACCAAATTGAAAAGGGGAACATCAAATTGTGACCCAAAAAAGGACTGTAGTCATTTTTACTCCTATCACAACATGCGTGCCGGCCTATCACCCAACAGAATCTAAGTGCTCACCTGAGGCACACATGGGTACCGAGCCTCTCTTTTATGTGAGTTTAGTGGGAAGCATTATCTATGATTAGTGTAAGAGTATTTAGGAAAGAAGTTGAGACATACAATAACCATAGGGCTTAGAATGGCCTCCAGATCCTTGCGGTCACTTCAGACCGAGTGCTTTAACAGATTCCAAAACATATACTATAATAAAAAGAAATATACAACCATTAATTCATAGCATGAAAGGAAAGAGAACTTGTATAAATGAAATATACATTAAACCCATTGATATTCATATCTATTTATAACAGGTAACCTCAATATATTCATTGGTTCATTACAGAGTGTCACAGAGAGTAGACCGTAGTCATGCGCATCACTGGACATATGTAGCTTAAACTAACAGAAAAGAAAATAACAACTCCATGCTTATTATATCCTTTCCTGAACAAAAATATCCACTCACAGCAATTTTGTAGAGCTTCACTTCCTCTCTAACCTACTATTCCCTATGTATATATAGAAGATATATATATATATATATGTGTGTGTGTATGTATATTTTCTGCAGCATACACTTGTATTTATCACTTTCCTAGGCTGCTAAATTGCCTTTCCATGCCCTCAAATCCATCACCAAGTGTCAAATGTGGTCCTCCATGTGAGCATGTTTCTTCAGGCCCGAGCTCTCCACTCCATCTTATGATGATCTTCTAGAAGATTCCATCTGGGGCATGCTCTTTCCTGGGATAACCTATTACCAGGTTGGCATCTTATCAACACACAGCTGATCACACTTTTCACGTGTTCTACCTTGGGTGCTCAAATTGGCTAATTCCTGAACCTCCTTTCACACGTCATGCACACTATTTTCTTCCTTAATCTTTTCTCTTGTGCACTTTTTCCTTGCATGCCATTCTATAACTGGGATCCCATGTGCCTAAGCACCTTCATACTTGGTCAATATTCTAGGGGCCCAACATCACCCCACTCTACGCCTGTTCTCCATCCTCAGAAACATTTTACTTGACCAAGATGCAAGCTATTTTATGGAACCAAGATGTAGACTTACACTTTACAAAATGAACAAGGAATGAAAGAATAGGGGAAAGAATGAAGAATGGGGGGGACATCAATTAAATAGGATGGGAAAGTCCTTTTGTAGATCTACCTCTAGCTTGTTCCACACTTCGACCTTGCCCTTCACCTTCTGACATAGGTCGCCCACCAGGGTGCTCACTTCATCAAAGCTTAGGCCAATTCCGTGGGCACCCAAATTGTCCACAATCTGCTCCATTTCCTTACCCAAGTCTGCGAGTTTATCCATTCTTCTAGTAATTTGGGGGTATAGTTCCTTTAGCCGGGCCTTAATTGAGCTCCTTACAGCCTCAATTGCCTTTGATTTTTTTCTACCTCAGCTAGAACCTTGTCCCTCTTTGCCCTGTTCCCTTTTTTCTTTTCTTAGAACTCTTTTAGCTCTTCTTCAAGTGTGGCAACCAAGGATCTCGCCACCTTATCTCTATCCACACATGTGTCATATGCGGCTTCTACAGACTAGGTAACGTCCTTAATATCCATGAGTACTTGGCTGTACTCGGCAAAAAGTGCTACTACCTTGAACCAGTCTTCCTCTTTCAAGCATGTGGCCACTTCTTCTACAGATTCTAGTGCCAAGGGTTACCTCTCCATAGTGAGGACATGCATTAGGTCTTCTCAGCATTCCAAAGTTGATGTGTACCTCTGAGGGATTTGCATTAGGTCTAGGTGCTTTAATTTGATGGTGCTCTTGATTGAATCCACCTTCTTGTAGACCTCCTACATCTTTACTTTTTCTTCCTTTAACTCACACCTTAACTGTGTGCTGATTGATTCCTCCTATTTTAAAATCTTGGGCTTCTCCACTAGTTCTTCCTCCTTCCCCAACTTTGCCTCCAATGCTCTGATTCTGTCATTTCACGTGAATAGCCTAGCCTCGGTCTCAACCGGAAATTTTTTTAGAGCATTGCATACTTTCTCGTCTGAAATTTCCTGAGCATTTACTAAGGGGTTGTCTCCCTTAGACTCTGGTAACATGATGAGTGCTTTCTGGCAGAGCTCAAAGTCTAGCTCATCAATGTGTGACTCGAACACCCAAGAGAGCATCTTCTTGGTCCTGGGGTACGCACCATCCTTTTCAAAAGACCGCATGGCTAGGAGCCTTTCCATGGGTATGGTGCTTTGGAACCATGTGCATAACACCTTATTCATGTCATCCACATAGCCCATTACCTGCCTTTATTTTGTATCTAGAGTTCTTATATCCAAGTGTGTGCCTTTGGGGAAGCTAACTATCAGAGTGGGACATCCTAGGCTATCATGGTCCTTTTCAATGCTCTCCTCCTTCCCTTCCTTAAGCACTATTTCCATGCTACACTCTAACTCTTGGTCTATAAGGGCTTCAAGAATATTTTTCACTTCTCACTCTGCTACCTCAGTAATATGCTCTTTTGTAAAACTTATGGCTCCCTGCTTCTCCTTTGTAGCCTTCTCATCTTCCTTTGTGTTTTCAGTGCCTTCCTCATCTTGTGCACACTTGTGCCGTGCAAATACAAAATCTTTCTTCTCCTCTCCACTCTCTTCCTTCGAGTCATAGACACTAAACACATGTGGTTCCTTTTCTTTCTCAGGCTCTTCTTCCTCATCGTCATATCCTTCAGTCTCATCTTCTCCTTCTCCCAAGTACTTCTCCAAGCTATCAGTCACCTCTGAGTCAACTTCTTCATCCACCCTCTGCTTCTTCCTGAGAGGTGGCTTCTGATAAGGAGATTTGGCCTTCTCTTCTTCCTTTGGCGATTCTTCCATGGTGGTGGGTTGCTTGGGCACCTCTACTTCTGGCATCTGCTCCTTCACTGGAGACTTCTTTCTCCATATGTAGGTGCTTGGCTTGGCACTTGTACTCTAATTGACAAGGGGAACACCAAATTGTGACCCAATAATGTATGTATCTCCCAAACCTCCACGCGACCACACTCAGGTCCACCGGTTCCATTTCCTATCCCCCTCATCTCATCCACCACACATCACAAGATGGAATTTTTCACCATATAGTGTAAGTCACACTTTGGTGTCCCTAGTATCCCATCTGTTAGTACCCAAATTGGTTTTACCTTTGAAGTCAAGAAGCATCAAGAGCCTGAGTGGGATGTTTAGAAAAAGATAGATTAGAATTTGAATCATTTTGTAGCCAAGGAGGGATCTAACTATCTCCTTGTTACTCAAGCTTGGAAAAAGTTGGATAACATTGTGCTAAGGGTTTGACCTACCCTACTACTTAATGTTTTTCCTTCAACCAGGGTGATATGGCCTATTTTGTAACTTGTATTTGTAAGGGAAAACAATGGACCAATAATATTTGACTCTCATTTTCAAGACATTGAGAAATAACCTTTAGAAGACATGGTCAATGAAACATAATCTAAATCTCATGATTTTTTACCCTAGAAAATGCATATGTCTCCTAATCAAGGCTTGGGTTACTAAAGAAAACAATAAAATTGGTTTTCTCCTACATATTTTGGGTAAAGGATGGGTGAATTTTACAAATCTCCTTAGCATTTATGGATAAATAGTGCAATCAGGGTGCTAATTATAGGATTTATTAGTTATGGATGTATTTTGTTGGGGAATTAAGTAGGATAAAGTTGATTATACCAAATCTTTGAGAACTTTTAACAAATGTTGAAATATTTGCCAAATGTGAGGATAAGAACACTTCAAATAACTAACACTAAACCTTTAACCAGAAGTTGTGTACTCATGGAAGCCCAAGGATACATGGTTTCACATAATCTCTAAGAATTTAAACATAACATCTAATGCCAAACACTCAAAAAAACATGAAGGATCCCTGATCTATCATGCCTAAGATACAGTCATAGACTTATAAATAACCTTCATCAACAAAATGGAAGCAAAGTTAATTTAAAACTATTTATTGCATAATGAAAAGAAATCTTTCCTCATAACATAATTGCAATTACCACAGTTCTACCATAAGAAAAGGTCTTATATTATTCAGAGGGTTTCCTAACATAATATTGTAACAAGAACATGAATAAATACTTTGAAATATCTCAACTTAAAAGAAGACATAACAATGCTCATCATCAAACATAATTAACTCAGAACTCAATATCAAGGCAAAGTTTCATTTGCAATATCAATTCTTATCAATGGCTGTACACTTGCAACCATGTTGACATGATTCAATTTTAAAGCTAAAGAAATTATAAGGTTTCTCAAACAAGTTCTTGGAAAATATTTTCTCTCAGTTTACACCTTTCTTTTCTAAAATTTCAGAAAATTTTAACCCCCTATGCAAGATTATTCTCATTGAATTTATACAAATCTCAATCACTCACTCATTCTTTAATCCCCCCCAAAAAGTATGAATATTTGAATAATATATTATCTTTATAGAACATAATCTAATACATCTTTATTCTCTTGGAAATATATTGTTTTATGTTGCCAGGTGGGAAAATTATGAGTCATTCACATTTTCCATTATCCCAGAATGACTAGGATGCCATGTCACTTATTTGATGTTTATTTTAATCATTTATCTTTTCAAACGATAAAAAAAAAACCCTTTTTGAATATTTCTGAGCATCTCTAAGTGATTTGATTTGATGTGTAATCCCTTTCACCTTTTGAGAATCCATCTCAGGAAACACAAATTCACTTTCATGTCTTTTTGGGTGGATTTTTTTTGCATGTATCATGTCGTATCAATAAAACCATTATCTTTTTCATAATATCAAATTACTTCATACTTATTTCTCCCATGTGAATATCACATTCAGATATGTAAAAATTATGCTACCATGATTATACTCAACTCAACTTTTCTGAAATGTCTTATAAATTCACACTATTTCCTTCATAAACTTACATTTTATTTTATTAGTGTAAGGAATTTAGGGACACTTATTTGAGATATGGAAGAAACACCAGTAGTAGCCAACTTGAAAGACATGTCCACTAAATATTACACTCAATTTTTGATCTGTTAGGCCCTGATGAGGCATTCATAAGAATACTATTTGAGATTATTGATCCTGAAGATTATACCAAGAATTTGATAGCTCAAGTTGTTTGGGTTGTGTTATTATAAGTCTTATCAAGATAATTATATCTTATCTTCTTTCTAGATGATTTATTTTCATCTCTTTAGACTGGAACACTAAAAGAATCCTGATGCATTCAAGAAATTTTTGATTGTGAGAATAACTAGTGTGCAAGGTTTGACTAAATACCAATGCCCATTCATTTATAATGAAAGATTTACTGTGAAGGAAATCCCCTTAGGGTATTATGTTCTTGATGGATAAATCTAACTAGGTACCATGCCTACTGGCTTTTGAAGGATGAATGAGCTAGAGAAACATGTCTTAATCTTGGAGAACAAACAATCAGGGATCATACCTTCTCAACATCCTAAAGCATCACCTTTTTTTGTGAAGAAATATAAGGGTGAGTATAGCTCCAGGCCTCCTAATCCATCTGCTCCAAGATCATTTGTGGTTACACTTCTAGCTCATGGTTCCAAGCCATCCTCCACTTTCAAAGCAATAAGGAAAAATGCCTTCAGTAAAGGAGGTTTGGACATGATTGAATGAGTTTCCTCATATGAAAGGAGGTCATAATTTCTCAGTTTGTAGGATAGTCCTATGAAAACTATTGATGAAATTAGGTCTCTAGGTATGTCTCACACACTGGTAGGAGACATTGTGTTTGTTCAAATGGCATTGGGGACAGATGAATTTGTTCATAGGAAGAATAGACTAGTGATGAAACTTCCTCTTTGTAGAGAGGATTTTATGGTGGTGGATGATTAGGTTTATTTTTCTTATTTCCCTTTTTTGATACAATTCTTGAAAATATATGTAACTTTTTCTTCATGGGCTGGGGCCCCTATAGAACCCCATTTTTTTTTTTCCATAATACAAAAGATAACAAACAATTTCATTAGTTTACATGCTTCATGATGGATTTGAAATATTATCAAAGCAATATAAAAGTCTAATGTATTGTATCAAATTACATACATATATGAAAATAACAAATTCAAAGTGATATTCAGTTTGTTTATGAAACAAGAGTAATAATTGAAATAAGATGAAAAACAAGTTCAAGGAAAACAAGCCTATGCTTGTTCATCAGTATTCATGTCTGTATCTTTATCTTCTTCATCTTCTTCTTCCTTGGGTTGCCTATCCACATATGCATCATACTTCTGGAATAGTTCTTTTATATCATCTTCATCTGGGCATGTATGGTGCTGAAATATCAAGGCTTGTATGCTCAGTGTATCCATGCATTGATCCATATTTTGTTTATATTCCCATGGTTTTGATTTTAAATCTACAATTTTGTTTTCTACAGTCATTAGTGTCTCAATGAATTCATAAGAAAAGTTTTCTCTTTGGATATTATTCTCAAAAGATTTGATTAAGAAGTCAGTTTTTAGATCACCATAACTCTTTTTGAATTTATCAAATACCATGTTTTCTAACTTTAGATCAATAGTGTCCATATTATTTTCAACCCATTTCTTCTCTGTCTCATTTTTTTCTTTAGTTCCATTTAAAACCTCAACTCTGAGTTTGGAAAAGTATTCAATTGCATATTGAGTTCACACAATTAGCACAATTCCTTCCTTCTCAACTAAGTATTCATCTAATTGAGTAATACGTTTCAACTTGGGGAGAATTATTTCAAAATATAAAAAATCATCATAACACTATTAAGTTAACTCATCAATTTCATTGAACTTATTCTTGAGATTTTCATATTTCTTCCTGACTTTCTCAATGGTTTTCTTCCCATTTTCCATTAGCTTCTCCACCTAAGTATCAAAATATTTAACCTTTTCAACTGCTTTTTCAATGTCTTCCATAAGCTCAGGAGTAGTAGTAGAGATATATTATTGGACTTCACTGGACTGGCCAACTAAATATTGTAAACATGAACTCAAAGATTTGACCCATTCTTTCAACTGTCTTTTGGTTATCCTGTTCTCATCTACTTTATGCAACAAATCATTGACTGCTTCTGAGATTCCTTTCTTTAATGCATCTCTTGAAGGTTTTCCCAAAGGAATGAGTTGAACATTATAGTCATTTGCTGTTATATCACTTCTTGATTTTCCTTCATGTGGAATTGCCACCTTCAAATTTCTAGATCCATGTGGGTCAATATCAGTTTTAGTAATGACCCTAGCCTTTTTTGGAGCCTTTTTGGTTTTTGGGAAAGCCAAAGCTATAAGATCTATGGATTTCAAAGGTACAATCTCTTCTTCTTCTTCTTCTGAAATCAACTCTCCTATCCAGCCTTTAGTAAGAGTTCATTCCCATCTTTGTCTTGTGCATTGCCAGTTAGGGTTTTTCAGGGACAACAATGATTTTCTTAGACATATCTTGAACATACTACACTAATGGATCTTTATGTTGCAGTTTCTTCACTTCCAATGTTGATTTCTTGGGTTCATCTTGTGTTGGCACTTCCCCCACTTGCTTCTTTCCTTGATCCTGAACATGGGGTTGACCAACTTTCCTCTGAGTCATATCAACATTTGGAACATGTTATTCATTTTTCACCTCAACTGACGTAGTCATAACCTCTACATTTTCCTTGGGAGCCTCTTGGGCTAGTGTTGTTCCTTTAGAAAATTCTTTTTCTTCTATAGTTTCAACTTCCTTTAGAGGTTGTAGTTTGGTGGAGATATCCTCATGAACTGGTATACGAATTTCCTTTTTTTCTTTTGATACCTACTTTTGTATCACAATGTGTTGACTTCTAGTAGTGGATACTTTACATTTATCAATACCCTGCATACTCTGACTATCCTCAATATTTTCATTTTAAGTAGTTTATTTTACAATTTCAGTCACCTTTTATTCGGTAAACTTTTCTTTTTTAGGTGATTCACTACTTCTGGTAACCTTGGTTTCCTTTTGCGGATTATTTTCATCTAGTGACCCAGTGTCCATACTTTCCCCACTAGAAACTCCTTGAAATTCTGACTTTCTCATTTCTAAAGTAGTTTGGCCTTCAGAAGATACTTTTGATAGTGGAATTTCTGACTCAACAATTGACACATGGGTGGATTCCTTCACTCCTTCACCTGACTGGAGAATACCTATATCTTATACCACTTATTTTTCAACTTATACTTCAAATGTCTCAAGTACATGAATCTCCTCATTTGTGTCTATGTCCACTATTTAAATTGGGTTTTTTGTTGATTCATGGAATTGATCAAAAAGAGGTACACTCACACCTTCAACTGGGGTTGTAAAAAATTTCTTCAACTCTTATTCTAACACAAAAATATCTAGTGGTTTAGGTGCAACATTAAACATGGATTATTTTTCTTGAGTAATATCAGCTATTACTCCTCTTGGAGATAATGCTGAAGATGGAAACATTGGTTGTACATTTGGACTTAATTGAACATATTTTTTGTTCTGGTGGTGGATTTTCTTGCTGAACCATGGAAACAACTACTCCTTGTTCCTTAGTGAGCATGGGAGGATCAATCACTTCAGCCTTCTTATGCTTGTGTTTCTTAAATGCAGGATCACCTTCTCTTACCAAGGGTTGTTCAAATACAAATTTGTACCTTTTCTTTTCCCTTTCAAATGGTTTGATATCTTGTGCTAACCTTACCTCAGTACTTTTTGGCTTAGATTATATATTAAAACTTGTCATGGCTTATATCATAAACTTTTCAGTACTCTGGGATTTTAGTAAAACCTCTGGAGAGGCCTTTTTTTTAGAAAATACCTTTAATTTTAATTGGATTGGTACTAAAAAAATTATAAGAGAATTTTCCATAGATTTTAGAAACATTTATTTTATTTTCTACTTCAAAGAAAACATGCAGGTTCCTGTCCCACTAGCAGCAGTGGTTCACTCATCAAAAATTCTTGTAGTAGGTCTTTTTGAAGGTAATTGATGGTATTTTTCTCCTAATGTATCCATATTATTAGATCCCTACTTCAAAGGGGGAAGATCTTCCTTCAAAATATCTATTTCCCTAAACTTGTTAAGCACCCTTGTATTTTGAATGGATAAATCTATGTTCTTTTATTTTAACCAAGTCAAAGTTCTCCTCATCACATGAACAATATTTCCATGTTTATTATTTTATTCCTCCTCATCCCATTTTATGGGGTCATGAGTTGTCCTTCTACCTTTTGATCAATATAAAATTGAATCATAATTTTCTATTCATCCATGATTACCTCAAAAACCACAATGATTTTAAAATCAATGATTTGTGTGTGAGTCATCCTTGAGAAATTCCTGAGTCTTACTTCCTCTTCATCTCTGTAATTCATCCAATATTTCTCAAAGTGAGGTTCATGCTTAAAAGAATTTTCCAAAGAATTGAACACCCATCTAATGTAATAGCTAGAACTTGCCTCAAATTTCTCCATATCAAACCCTTCTATTTTCTCCTCCATCAACCTAGATTTTATAATAGAGGGGAAATAATACCTTCTAATAATAATGGGAAATTTTATGTTTGTCTTATGTCTCTCAGAAATCATCTTATGAACAAGTGTTAATTATTTTTCCAACTCACATAAAGCCATCTTGTCATCTAAATGCCATGGTAGTTTACATGGTTTTCCCTCAAATCCACTGGCTCTTATGCAAGTGAATATCCTATACTAAATAAAGAAGAAACTATTTTCCATTATTGTATTTCTAGTTTCTTATGATATTCTATATTTCTTCCATTCAAGTTTGAACAAGCACATGAAAGGTGCAAAAAATGTATCATTCACCAATCTTACATTTCCATTCTAATTACTTGATTGTAATTGGGGATAAACCTTATGAATTTTTTGTTATCTGAAAGGGTCATGTGGTATAAGGCCAGGGAAAATTCTATGGCCTGTAATATTGTAAATTAGATATGTCATCGTGTAAAACTTGATCTCCTCAACACCACCCATCTTGATCTTTACAAGCTAGTGCTAGAAGATGCTCATGAATTAAATCAACAATAAGGGTTTCCCAAGAAATTCTCCCTTTCCTTTCTAAAACAATCCAAATATATGGGAACATCCATTATTTGAATTCATTTGTCATTTCTAAACCAACCATCCTACTTAGCAGTACAACTACATCTTCCACTTCTTCCAAAAACTGTGCCCTAACCAATTTCTTCGGAATTCTGGTAGTCACCTTCTCATATGCTAACAACCACTTAGTTTTTATAAGTTTAGCATAGTATATATTTTTGGATTCATAGTCTTTAAGGGATAATTCAACACCTAGGGTTATCAGAATTTTGATTACTGACAAGTTAAGCATTATCCTGAAAGCCTTGGGTGTTAAAGTCAATATTGCTTTACCACTCCCATCTAAGACTTGTATCTTTTCTAGATTATAGTTCATGTCACAAAGCCTCACCAATTTAGAGCAATGCACAGAGGGAGGTATAAAACCAGCTGAGGAAATGTTACTAGCCTCAATAGCTTCCATGAGTTCACTTTTGTCTAGGCTATTCAATCTTTGCAAGAAATCATTCAAATCAGCATTACTTAAATCTATGTCTGTAATCTTATCTAAATGACTGGTAACTCCAGATGTGACATGAAAAACTGATGGAAATGTCTTCATATTTTATGCCCTAGCTTCTAGTTTCAATCTCTTTACAAATTGTGGAGTAAAAAAATTGAAAGTACAAGATTAGTACAAATCCTTACTAGTTTCCTTTGTAAATGTCTATGTAATTTTCCTTTACTTCTTAGATTTTCAAGCCTTTAGCTCCACATTGATACTCTCTAATTAATTTCAATTTGTTCCTCTAAAAATTTTGATAGTAAGGGCATCTGAATCTTTACATATGATAGTAAAAAGTTTGAAACATTCAAATACTTTAAAAAATCTTTCCTTGATTTTTACAAAAAACACATTAATGGTAGAAGCCATTAATGCATTGAATTGAGGCCATCCATAATACCTCCCCTTTTTAAATGTGGACCATCCATGTGGAGAAATTATATGCTATGTAGGTCCAGGGAGTATTTTTGTATTTGTGCACTATTTTTTAAACGTAATTTTTTTTACACATTTGACCCGATCACTCACCCTTGACTTTTATTATGATCTTGACACATGTTTAAATCTTGAAGGTGGTAGAGCTACGGGCACTTTTTCCATATATTTCTATTTTCCTGATTGAGTACAAAACTACTAATTCAACCCAAGGCCCCGCTTCTCCAACCTTTGCTTAAGAATACGCCACGTGACCTTGGTGGGTCTCAGAGATTTTTCTACACTTTACACCTTTTTTGACTTAATTAAGAATACATTATCAACCCTGATTCCCCTCTCTAATCATACTTTAGCATGTATACCTCTTCGGGAGTGGGGTCAACTTCTTGTTTTGTATCCTTTGACTTGAAATATTCTTGGGAATATTCATCATGCCTCGGGGCTAAGTTTGCATTTTGTAAATATTATGTAATTTTTGTAACTTTAAAAATTAAGCCCGCAACACCAAAACCAATGGGGACATGCCATGTATCTTCGGGCGATGGAGTAGAGTATGAAATTTGTAGCAGTGGCTAGAGGATGATATACAAGGATATTTTTCAAGATTACACCCGATTCATGATCAACTTTTATAATGATTTATAGAAATAAAAATGACCATTACATCTTTTCGACTAGAAAAAGAGGATTTACACCCTAAACAAAAGGTTTTCAATCACATTCATCATGAATATATCTTCAAATACATGTTTTTATATGAGAAAACATGTAAGAGTAAATTTTTTGAAGGCATACACTAGATAAAAGGGGTGAGATCAATTCAATCTCTAACACCAACTTTGACTCAGGGATGGGTGCCCCCTACAGGTGCTATAAGAACCATACAACCCAAAAATACAACAGACCAAGTTCCTAAATCCATTGGGTTACGGATTCATTCAAAATACACACTAGGTCAAACAACATCAACACACTTCACAAAAACTAAGAGACCGAGGCAACTAGTCACTGCAGACTAGGAAAACAAAGACAAAAATAAAAAATGTAAAAAAAGAAGAAAAAAAAGGACTAAACACTGTACAATAATTCACACCTTTTTTGAAATCAATCCAAGAAGTGTTTCAAATTCCCGCCATTAATAGGAAATTAAAGAAACTCTTCATCTAGGTCCTTCAGGAAAAAGGTGTGCTCACCAATTCTTATGTCAGTGGAATATGGACCCATCCATAAAGCATGAAATTTACCATATTTCCCCTTATCCTCATACTTTTTATCCCATAGTAAGACAAGATCTCCAACACTGAAAGTTATGGGAATCACTTTTTTATCAACTAATTTCTTGAGTTTCTTTCTAAATCTAAGGTATCTTTGGTGAGACTCCCTTCACTCTTCATCCAACTCAACTATTTGATTAATCCTAGCTTCATATGGGTTCACCTCTTCATCCTCAAGATACTATAGGAACTGATAAGAAGATAAATGCATATGTAGGGGTAAAAGATCCTAGACTCCATAAACTAATTCAAATGGACTCTTTCCAGTGGCTTTTTTTGCCATGATTCTATCTTCCATAAAGAAAACTTCAACTAATCACCTCATTTCCTTTTGTTAACCTCCAATGTTCTTCTAATTATCTTAAGAAAATTATTATTGCTTGATTCATCTTGACCATTCCCTTGAGGGTTGTAGTTAGATGCATATGTCAAATTTATCCCATATTCTTGGCACATAGCTGCTAATGGCTTAGCTCGAAATATCATAGCATAAACTACTTTTGCAGGTACTCCAAACCTACAAATTATATGATTCAGGATAAAATCCATGTCAATTTGATGAATTGTTTTTTAGTGGGGATAGATTTAACCCATTTGGTAAAGTAATTAGTGGCCACCAATATCCATTTGTGCCCTGCACTTGAGGGATCTGAGATCTCTACAATAAAAACCATGCCCCATTATTTAAAGGGATATTCTATATAAATGAGTAATATTTATTCCTTTACATTAGTGGGTAAAAATGTGTTCCCTTCCATAATTGATAATTTGTCTCTACTTGGTCTTGCACAATGAGTTCCCAGTCTGACATGTTGAATGATGTTATCAATGAGCTTGATTATTGTGAAGAGATCGCATCACATATTTTGGAAAGTATTAGCAATAATGCAAAGAAGTTGGGTTCATCACTAATCAATGAAAATTCATCACTGGAATATATTCTAAAATAATTCAAGGATTTGGTCAAGAAATAGGTGCAAGATCCCTTCTGATTCAAAAAAGATACTTTGGAGTATCTAGTAGAAATAACATGTGTAACTTCTATTACTACAAAATATCAATGGGTTTTATTTAATTAGTGAAAAAACATCATCAATACTTATGAAACTTGGATCAAGGCTTTGAGCTTCATTCATATCCCTCTAGCAGAGAAAGTGGCACTTGTAGTAGCCTACTTCAGCAAGGAATTCAAATGTGATGAAATATCTCCAGGAGAATTCCCATAAGGTTCATTAAAAAATGACCCTTCATTAGTAGATGCCTCATCTCCATCAGCATAATCATCTACCTTCTTCTTCCTTCTTCCTTTTTCCTTCCTGCTCTCTCTAAATGTTCTATTTATTCATTAGGAAGGAAAATTTCACTATTTCATCATATTCAATTAAAGTTTCCTATAGTTTAAGATTGTAATGAGTTATTTTTAATTAATAAAAAAGTCTCACTTTTGTTTCCTAGGAATATGAAAGTTCACAAGTGATAAGGGGAAGTGAAAATTCATGTTGGGGGTAGATAAAAATACTCTGTGTAAGGCTATAAATTGAAATCACTTCTCCATTTCAAGTGGTTTTCAATTTTGAGTTTCCAATAGATAGCTTTGCACTACTAAATATTCAAAATCCTCTTGACCTATGTTTCCTTTATCTCCTTACATTCTCAACTTTGTAAACATGGTGATCTAGTAAAACCAAGAAAGGTGTTAGAGCCTTTGATAAATGTATATGTAGAATTTTGTGTCTATAATTTGTTAGTCTTATCATTGTAAGAAAGGTTGGATTCTTATAATTGAGTATGGATTAATTATGGTCAGTGATGTAAAAATATGATAGTTCCTATTCAAAAAATTTACACTCCTTCCCTATATTATTACTCCCCTCTACTTTCTTTCACTTAGCAAATTCCTCCCATACACTAGGTGCAAGTAATTTACCACACGTCTAGTTGAGTATTCCTGTGTGATCCTCAACTTCATGACCACCCACTTATTTAATTTTTTACATTCAATAGATGGGAGCCTCCCCATTACTAAGAGGAGGGACTTAGTCTAGTAGTGTTGGTGAAAAATCACTAATTTTTCCTTGCGATATTTGTTTTCCACCCAATGTGGGGAAAATTTTTCCATTTTTGCACTTCTAAAACCAAACAAATCCTAAAAACCATATATATGAAATAATTAAAAAATATGAGATTAAAAACCTTGTGATCCTTATTTCCTACCCTACATTTTTTCTCTCATGATTATCTTTGTAAGTGGTCAAGTTATACAGCTTGACATCCCTTTCTTCTAAGAAACTTAAGGGGATATCATAACAGATTTGAGGAATTGTATTTGGAATAATAGAGTGAATTTTAATCACTACCATGTTGCTTCAAGAGTTATGGATTATGAAGAAGAATGTGCCAAATATTTATAACATGTGAGACAAGTTCTAAATCAACAAATAAGAGCGTAAGGAAATCTATCTTGAGATGCACACAAATTGTAAAATCTCACAGATTAAAGATGTAAATAGTGAAAACAACCACAGTAAATGGAAAATAAACAAATAAATGTGAAAACCTCACTGTAATCCTTTTGTGTAAACCTCAGTAAGATTGTGAAGACTTTGTCTATGGAACCTTGTAAATGAATGTGGGTGCTCTTGAATGTTCTCCAAATTTTGGATGTAATTTCTACGAACACAAAGAAATTTAGCAAAGTTTTTTACTTAAGATTCAAGAGTATTTGTAAGCAAGGAAGATTGTAATTTATAGAGGCAAAAGTAGTTAGAAATTAGTTACATACGAATGAATGCATATGCTAAAACTAGCATTGGAGGAAGTTACAACAATGTTGGGGCATTTAGGGGCAGTAAATGGAATTAATTGTAAAAATATGCATCTGGAAAGAAGGTTATATTTGTTATTCAATTTCCCCCACCTTTCTAGGGATCTAGAAGTACAATTACCTAGTATAAGGATATGGAGTCTAAGTGGAGTCTAGGTGGATGTTAATCAAGTGGCACTTGACTAAGATGTGCTCACACTTCATTAATTAATTATTTAATTAATAAATGGTAATTAACTTATCTAAAGGGGTACAAAGGGGACATGGGATTAATTTAATTAATCCAAAGGGTAAAATGTGTATGAATTAATCAATTTAATCAATTAATCACAAATGGGTGAATAACAGGGTGTATTAAGAAGTGAACTGGGAATAAGTGGAAATAAGTGTGTAATTTTGGTGTGTCTACATTTTTCTCTTCTTTAAAGCGCTATTGCAAAGTAATAGTTCTTTTAAAGATAATAGGTGCATGCAGATCAAAGACTGGAAAATTGTGAAGAATTTGGATGCCCCAACAAGTAGGAAGAAGTGAAGCATTGGGATGCCCTAAAAAGTAATGAAGCATTAAGATGCCCCAGTGATTAGAATAGTAGAGGAATTCCCCCTCAAGTAGGTGGATGATGCTGGAAAGTAGTGGAAACCACTTGATAGGAAGCAAAAAAAGGGGATTGGAACAAGGAAAGGAAAGGACTGTGCCCGTAACATGAGGGTTCATTTGGAAAATAATTTTAGAACAACCTTATTTTTTCTATTGCACACTAGAGTTATCACCATGATTATAAAATAATCAAGATGGTTAACCCAAATGCATGCAAATAAACACACACAACAAATAAAAGATAAAAAGGAAAAAAAATTGAATATACAAAGTAGGAGCCAACATTAGAGTTATAAAGGAACAAATATGTAATCACATTACTTGTAAGTGGTCCAAAAATTAAACATCAACAATGCAACAAAAATTTGAAAAAAAAAACAATCAGTTATGCCCCTAATGCGTGCCACAATGATGATTAAATAGATACAAATGCTCCCAAGTGGGCATAGGATCAAATTGGAAGAGCGTAGTTAAAGTGGATCCTTATGAAACTCTTTTTGAATACATTGTGTAAATGATCAAAGTTTAAATTTCTCCAAATGAAGTTATATCGCGAAGAAAAAATAATTTTTTGACTTGCCCCAAGCAGAGTTAGCATATCATGCAAAGGTAATAAATTGATAGTTGTAAGATTGGCATGATCACTAGGGTGGTAGATAAAGGTATGTTGTTTATCAAGATTGTATTGAGATATTAAAAGATTCACTGTAACTATTTTCTAGTTATAGGATTTTTGTGATAAGTGAATGTTTATTCAAAACTTTTGTAATTTTTTTATTTTTTGAAATATTTGATATTTTTATTTTGAAATATTTGATTTTTTTGGATTTTGTGAATTTTGGAAGAAATTTAAAAGATAAATGCAAAGAAAGCATAAGTAAACATGAATACACAGAAAAGGAAAATTCTCCATGCCTTAAATAAACCACGATAAAAACACAACACATGCAAATGACAAAAAGATACAAGACAAGCAATAGATACAAACCCAATATGAACAAGAAGGATCTACACCAAAGTTATATGTGAACCAAGATGTAAATAAATTTACTGAAACTACTCCATAAGTGCATTCCAGAGTATTGGTTATTCTAACTAGCAAACATAAGAGACTAAGATAAGAATATACAAGACAACAATCCATATGTACAAACGTTAAAAAAGCAAATCCAACAAATAAGCTATTGAACAAAGCATACAATGAAGAAATATACAAATGTCAAGTTGCCCCCAAGAGAAAACCAAAGCCAAGTGATGTCCCTAAGAAAATTTATATTACAAAGAGTGGCTTGATCTATTGGAAAAGATGATTGGGAACAATTAGATGAATAAAATGGTGAATGGAATTACATAGTTGCGAGTTTTTTTTTTTGGAAAGCATTTTCAAAACATTTTGTGTGTTTTTTTTTGTATTATCTAAAAAATTCTATATTGTTTTGCTAAATGGAAGGTGAAAAATGGTGGTAGACAATCGGAATGACAACCTAACAAGGAAAACATATGACACACAATGAGGTGAAAAGTTACAAGTGAGAAACAAAGAAAAATGAAGAAATAAGTGGATGCACTGATATGCCCCCAACACAAAGGTTACTCTTCAGAGACTCAGGAGTAGAACTTCTTTAGATGAATTTCATTCATAGGATCTTTCATCTCTTTTCCATCCTCGGTAGATATTTTGTATGTGCCAAATCCTAATTTAGTAGTTATAACATAAGGACCCAACCAATTAGGCACAAATTTCTCCTGTTTTTCTCATGGTTTAGTCACATTCTTTTGATTTTCCTTTAGGACCAAATCACCAATTTCAAATTTTTGAGGTTTGATCTTGCGATTGTAATTACGACACAGTATATTATGATATACTTACATATGGTCTAAGGCACGAAGCCAACTCTCATCTAATAATTCCAGCTCTGCAAGGCATGTAACACGGTAATCCTCTTCATGAATGAGGTGCTGAAGGGAGACATGAAGTGAAGGAAGTTCAACTTCAATAGGTAATATGGCTTCAGATCCATATACTAGGGAAAAAGGAGTAACTGATGTAGGTGTACAGAAGGAAGTGTAATAGGCCCAGAGGGCAAGATACAACTGCGTATGTCAATTACATCCATGTTTATTGATTTCTTTTTCTATAATAGATTTGATAGTTTTGTTTGATGTTTTAGATTAGTTGTTACATTGTGGATAGTAGGGTATAGCCCATTTGAGGTGGATATTATATTTTTAGATAGGTCCTTCAGATCCCTATTTTGAAAGAACCACCATTGTTAATGACAATAACAACGGGGATGCCAAAATGATAGATAATATGGTTGAAAATGAATTTTAAAATATTGCACCCAGTAATGTTGGTAAGAGGCATAGCCTCGACCCACTTGGTGAAATACTCAGTGGTAGTTATAATAAATGTGTGGCCATCAGAAGATGTGAGATTTATTTTTCCAATTAAATCAAGTCCCTATTTTGAAAAAGTCCAAGGTGAAGTAATGGGATGAAAGGCTTGGGATAGTGCATGAATGAGATTACCATGTTTTTGGAAAGCTTGAAAATTCTTCACAAATTTACATGCATCTTCCTCCATTATGGGCCAGTAGTATCTAATACACAAGATTTTCTTTGTAAGGACCATTTCATTGGTATGGGTACCGTAAATATATGAATGTACTTCTGCTAGTGTCTTATTAGCTTCATCCTGATTGAGACATCTTAAGAGATTCCCATCATAGCCTCTTTAATACAAGGTGTTAGTAAGAAGGGTGTAGCATGAAGCACGTTGTGCTAAGGCTCTTTTATTATATGAATTAAAACTAGGAGGATAGGATTTAGTTTGAATGAAGGTATATAAATCAGGGTACCAGGGATAATTAGGACCAACAATCTCACAAGCCATGGTAGACTCTGATAATTCATATACGGGCACCAAAATATGTTCAATGAAAAACGCATTGTGATTTTGATTAGTGTCGAATGAAATAAGGGATGTGATACTTGACATGGAATTTATTGCTTTGTTTTTTATGTTAGGAACTTGTTCAAAATTGATAATCTGGAAATACCCTCTAAGGATATCAATGATTCTTTTATAGGGTAAAATATTTTCATCTTTTACTTAATACTATCCATTAACTTGATTAATGATGAGAATAGAATCACCAAGAGCTGTCAATTCTTGCAGGTGCCACAAGATAAAAAACCCTAATCCTGATATCAATGCTTCATACTTAGCTATATTATTTGTGTAAGGGAAGTTGACACGATAATATTTAGGTATGAGGTCTCCATCTGGTGTACACAAGATAGTTCTTGCTCTAGAACCCTGGATATTGTAAGATCCATCAAATAATAATGTCCATAATGGTGTTTCTTCTATGTACAAAAGGTCTTCATCTAGAAATTCAAAATTTAACGGTTGTGAACTTGGAAGTGGTGATGTGGCGAGTTGATCTTTCAATGTTTGACCTTTGATAGCTTTTTGATTGAAAATTTCTATATCAAATTTGTTGAGTAGTGCAATCTAGCTAGGGTTTCGTCTTATGATGACTGGTCTCAAAAATACGTACTTAAGAGGATAAACCCTTGAAATTAGGTTCATGTTATGATTTAGTAGATAGTGTCACAACTTACCAAAAGTATAAGCAACCGCTAAACAATCATTTTCAACCTGTGAACAATTGGTCTCATATTCAAGGAGAGTTTTTATAAATTAATACACAGCTTGTTCCTAACCCTTATCATTGTGTTTCACCAATAATGCCCCAATGGCATGTTATGTTGTAGGTGTATACAACAACATAGGTTTATCCTGTATATGCGACATAAGTATTGGAAGAGATTTCAGGTATTCTTTAAATTTTACAAAGGCGTCTTTACAGTCTTGTGTCCATTTGAATTGGACATCTTTCTTAAGCATCTGGTTGAAGTGATGGAACTTATTTACCAATTGACTTATGAATCAAAGAATAGACTATACTTTTCCTTGTAATCCCCTTAGTTGTTGAAGGTTATGAGGAGGTGGCATATTTATTATAGCTTTGAGCTTGGTAGGGTCCACTTCAATTCCTCTTCGTGAGACAATGAATCCTAGAAGTGTTCCTGAAGTGACACCAAAGACACATTTTTTTGGATTAAGGAAAACCTTGTATGATCTTAACCACTTAAATATACACCTAAGAAATAATGGATGATCTACTCTAGTCTTTGATTTAGAAAGAATATCGTTAATATAATCCTCCATTATGTTGTGAAGAAGGTCATGAAAAATAACAGTAAAGGCATAACCTTGTAACAAAATGTCCCCCATGGGGTTGTAAAATTTGTTTTATGCTGATCGTATTCTACAATTTGAATTTTATTATACCCAAAAAATCCATCCATAAGGGATAACATCTCATGGCCCACTGTAGAATCGATAATCATGTCAATATTAGGCAAAGGGAAATCATCCTTAGGACATGCCTTGTTAATGTCACAGAAATCTATATAAATACAAATTCTGGGGGTCTTCTTTGCAACTAGTACCATATTAGATATCCACTCCAAGTATTCAATGCACCGTATGAAGCCTGCATCAAATAATTTATGTAGTTCGGACTTAACAAGTAATGCGACCTTGGGATGCATTTTACATAATTTTTTCTTTACAGGTTTGGCATCTGGGTGCACCATAAGGTGATGAACCACAAGAGAAGGATAAAGGCCAAGCATATCTTTGCAATACCAATTGAATAAATCTTGAAACTCAATTAGAAGTGCTATGAAGGATTTGATTTCAATTTTTAATAAAATGACACCTAGTTGTAACAATTTTGGTTGGTCTTCAGTTCCAATGTTAATGGTTGTTGTCTCTTCTACCAACAACTTAGAAGTGTCATTATCTTTAAATGATGCCTCAAGCTTGTGAATATTTTTGGATATTTTTGGATCTGAATCTCCACTCTCTATTTCCTCTGAAATGTTTTCACTAGGAGATGTGTCCTTTGATTTCTTTTTCTTTTTCATTTTTTACTTCTCATATAATGCCTCAGAAAGGTTCTCACTATGTAAGATATAATTTGTCTTTTTTCTGTGTTTAATTTCTTTTTCTTTAGGAATGGAGACTATAATTTATTTGTTGGAGTAGGCAGTAGCATCAAGGTTTATATCAAAACCCTTCGTGTGATCTGACAATGGAAAGGGTCCTGAGCCCTAAGAAACTCCTGGATGGCCTCATCATTTTGTAAGAGGTCCATGGAAATATGACACTATTGGTCTTGATCAATGAGGGAAGGATAAAAAACATCAAGGGTTCGAATAGATAAGTATTTGATGAAAAGTGTAGTTTTAGCTAGGTCTTCAAAGAGGATATGTGTGGAGCCAGTCTCAACTTCAGAATTTGAGTCCTCATCGCTAGGTAATACATCAAAGACTATATACCTCTTCTCATGTGTCTCGTACCCTATACCACATTTGTAAAGATTAAAATTGATATTCATAGGTTCAAGAACACCATACTCTTATGGGCCAAGGCCTCTTCCTTTCCAGTTCATGTTTTTCATCATTGTATGACCCTTGGTGTGATCAGTGGATTCATAGCATTCTGCCATCCTGTCTTTACATATCCAAGAATCATTAGAGATTGGAATTTACTCATCTTATAGATATCCAAATCATCTCCAAAGAGTGTTTTTGAGATAGTAAGGTGGAGGTTCTTGTAGATGAGGAACATTAGGATGCCCATAACTATGAGGTGATAATGGGAGTTTTCCAACAAGAAATGCATTGTCAAGTGTGTACTCGCATAAGCCTTTATGGGAGAATGTATCTTCAAGTGACACCTTAATGTACATACTTTAGATGAAGGCATAGAGGCATGAGGAATATCCTCATGGGACACTTTAGAAGTGGATTCTTTAGATGAAGACGTGTAAGCATGAGGGCACAATATTACATCAGGGTCAATACGGCTGGTAATAATAAGAATTGTGCTAGATCTAGTTGTTTTATCAGCAGATGGATAATAATTTACGTTGTTGTACCTTTATTAGAAAAATTTATAGTACTCAAAGGGGTAAGTATCACCATACAAGGTGAACTCTTTTCCGTTATGTGGAAATTTTATGCATTTATGGAAGGTAGAAGGTACTACGTGCATCACATGTATCCAAGGTATACCCAAAAGAAGTTTATACAACGTTTCTGCATTAACTACATGACATACAGTTTTGAGGAGTTGTGGGCCTACTTGTATGGAAAGAGTGATGGTACCAAAATACTGGTGTTCGGTATTATCATAACCATGAATGGTAATGATATTAGCATATAAGTCATTTATTATATGACCAAGGCAACAATTTTTTTTATAGAGCAGATGTTAAGAACCACTCCATTATCAATAAGAAATCTCTTGAATTTATGGTCAGTAACGTATGCTTTGATGTACAAGGAGTTATTGTTAATCAAATTTGGGCTCAACATATCTTGAGGGCCAAAAGATAGGATAAGATTTTCAAGCACAAGGTTTGTGATCATAGCCTGAAACTGTTGAACATTGAGAGTATGAGGAAGACATGAATCATTTAGAGCATGAGTGAGAATATCCTAAAAGCTAGGTGAATCTTTTAATAGTTCCATTAGAGAAATATGCACTGGCATTATTGCTAATTATTTGATGAAGTCATATTGACTCAGAATGGAATATTTGGCCTTAGAATTTGAATTTTGATTTGAAGGAGTTATTGGTTTGGAAGACACAGAAGGTTGGGTTTCTGTATGAACCCATATCTTCCATTGGAGTGTGGTCACAACATTACTCGAAGGTTTGAATTTAATGGTCACCATTGTAGATGGTACTTCCTCAATAAATGAGATAATTGAACTAAAATGAATGTTATTTGTAGAGGGACCTTTATCAACATTTTTATCATCACCACCATGTTTGGGAAATGGGTTTGAGAATACCTTGCGATTGTCTTTGGGTGTTTTATTTGGTGATGGTTCTTCAATAGTGATATCTCCACTATCAATGAGGTCTTGGAAAAAGTGATGTAAGTGAAAGCATCGATCAATTAGGTGACCATCAATGTGATGAAAATCGCAATAAACATAATATTTATACCAAGTAGGCTTGGATTCTCCCTCAACCCAAGATCTGGTGATGGGATAAGTAACCGTTTTTACATTAATGAGTTGTTTAAGGAAATTTCATAGAGGTTCTCCTAAAGGAGTGAAACGACATTGCTTAGAATCAGGAGATGAAACCTATTTGCTAGAAAAAACAAGAGTTTATTTACCTTTATTTGGTCTAGTCTGAGTGTTTTGGACATTGTGGACATTGTGATTATCTGTAATACCATCATTGACCATATTACGATTGCGGTTAACATATTTAGATTTGTCTTGGTGAGAGTTATTAGGATTATTACTATGTTTCCCATTGTTTGTTGAATCAGGTTTAATCAAACCTTTTACAACAAGGGATTTTTAACTCTTCCATCCTTTCTCAATAACTTCTTCAAAATTATTAAGGCAATGAATTTACATGTGAAAGGATAGATTGTTATTAAGATTAGGTACAAATATGCTCACCAGTTGTTTCTCATGAATGGAGCATGGGAAATGACTAGAAATCCCATGCCATATTTGTAGGAATTCTGAAAAGGACTCATTTTTTTTTGTTTTGTATTACACAAGTCCATCATTGTAATTTCAAAGTCTAGGTTGAATGAAAAATGTTTGACAAAATTCTATGAGAGGTCTGAAAAAGTTTGTATAGAGTCCTTGGGGAGATATAGAAACCAGTCTAATGCTTGTCCTCCTATACTTTATGGAAAGAGACACATTAAGAAGACATCACTATAGGCCACCTCTTGGTAAGCCATAAAAAACTCCTTGATATGTTCTCTAGGATCATTCTTTCCCTTTTATTTGTCAAATTTGGGCGTCTCAAAAGATTTGGGAAAAGGGACACATAAAATGTACTTATCAAAGGGGCAAGGACATAATTCTTCAAAGTTGAATTATTTTCGTTGATGTTGCATACCTGACATAGTATCCTAAATCATTTTCCATTCTTGGGGAAACTGTGAGTTGTTATGTAAGAAAGATAAGGAACCATCACTTGTAGAGTTATTATCTTTGGTGTGTGCGATATGTCTATTAAATGAAGCATCACTAGTTTTCTTTGGCACCTCATTATCATGGGATTCATTGGTGACTTTGGAATTTAAGATAGAATTTTTTTTAGCCACGTCATTAATTTGATTCATGAGGGATTGACTTGGATCAGTGTCCGAATCAGTTGATTTTCCTTTGTTCCCTTCGTCAAATTTGTCTTTTTTAGGTTCATCACTTTTGGTGTTATTCAAGGTGGACTTGTTTCAATCATCAATGTTCATGTGACTAGGGCTTCACTCATAATTATTGTTGGTCACAAAAGGTTCACCCTTGTTAGGTGGTTATTTTCCAAGTTATGTTCATAGAATATCCTCATAAAAATCAGAGGATAATTTTGATCCTATCTTAAGGAGATGAAGAAAAAGTTGGTCTTTATTCATACATAAGATGTTTTTCAATGTGGGATTGTTCTTCGAGTGAGATGTCATTCTAATCATCCCCAAAGTTTTGGTCATTTTCACTATCAAAATTTCAAAAATGATTTTTATGTCATTCACCCCTTCTAAAAGGACTATAATCTCTACGTCATGCTCTCACCATTTTTAAAAGAGGGAGGGAGCAAAAGAGAGATGTTAAAAATAACTCAACTCGTAGAAAAGTGAATGTGGTGATGGAAGAGAGGTGTGAGATTCAGTTTAGTAATAAATTATCCCTTAACAAAGTGACTGCTAAGATGGGAAAGAGGTTTGGAAGATATGAATGACGCAACCCTTAACAAAGTGAATGTCAAGATGACATCATGAGAAAGTATTTGATAAACTCAACCCTTGTTAAAGTGAATTCCAAGATGGAAGAGTGATCTGATGTGATGTAGGTTCTCGTCCTCTAACAAAGTGAATGCTAGAACAAAGGAGGGATATAGTGACAAACATCTAAATGTGTTAAACCTCTAACAATGTGAATGCTAGAGTGGAGTGAGGATAGATTGATTTCAAATGCACTCTACCAATTAGCAAAGTGAATGCTAGATGGGAAGAGGGTATGAAAAAGGATTCAAATCGTATGTGATGTGCTCAACCTCTAACAATAATTAGTTAATACGTAAGAGGATAATAAAGGGATAAGAATCAAATGTCGATAAAGTAAATGTTGGAAAAGAAGATATGATGAAGGGCCTAAAACACAACAATTTTTTTGTCAAGTTAGAGACGTGAAGAAAACAAACATATATTTTAATGATGACAATGTAAAACTAAAGGATGTAAGAAGAAAATGAAGATAAGGGGTGATGAAATTGAGTCGTGTAAAATTGGAACACAACACTATTAAGATGTGAGTGGTAAGATGAAATTTCTTGAGAAAGGACGTGGATATTTGCAACTCAAGACTTGATGTTTAAAAGAATATGGAAACTTAAACTTTGGGGAATGTAATCCAAATGTGTAAGTGTTGAATGAAATAGGAGATAAAATCAAATAAATGAAAGAGAAATCTAGATGAATGAAATAAGATCAAATGGAGAAGGAAATGAGGATAAAAATATTGAAAGAATGAAAAGAGAGACGAAATTTCTATAAAGAGGAATAACTCAAGAGTAAAATGAAATTAGTGAATTACTGACGATGAAGAGGAAAGATGAAAAAAAGAGATGAAATGAGAATGAAATTATAAACCAAACAAGGAGTATTTGGAAAATGACAAAAAGATAAGAAAAGTGAAAGATGGATCCCAAACAAGGAGTTTTTGGGAAAAAGTGAGTGTGGAACACTACTAAAAAACGAAAGAAAAACAAAAGAAGAAAATATGATGTACAAGATTTTGTTTGACTATTTTTTTGTGGCCTCTACCTTACATTGGCTTGGATAATGTTTGGCTTCTTGGGTGGCTCTCTCAACTAGGTGTCAGCAGTATATCTAAGTGAGCATGATGCTATTGCTATCTAATGGCTTTACTTTACCCCCTTTGAAACCATGAGCAAAGATTTTTCTTAGAATGAATCGCAATTGGGTTGCCACTAAGGATATCCGTGACTCTAACTCACAAGGCTTTACTAGTCAGGTAGGATAAAAAGTTTCCCATTTCATCCACTAGCTCCTGCAAGGTGTGGACTACTTTTGGGTTCTAAGAACCACCCCCTTTATTATAGCTTAAGGCTTATGCAAATGGGGTTATGTTATAGTTAAGTGGTCGAGCCGTAACTCTTAACCAAACCTGTAAATACAGTGTATTAAATGTGGTATTTTTTAATCTTTTGAGATTAATGGGGTTTGGTTGTACACCATTTGGCAACCTACAGTTAGTAGTTTGTGAGTGTTTTATCTACCTTTTGGAAAGTGGGTCATGCAAGAAAAGATTATAAAATTTTCCAAAAGGAGGTAAAATACAAAACAACAAAAGGAATTTCACGTTTATGATTTCCCAAATCACTTATAAAGTAAAAAGAAACAACATACGTGAAAACAAGATTCGATTAAGTGAAATATTAATTCCCTAGAAGAAAAGAAATGACCACATTTTTGATTCCCAAGATCACTTGTAATATCATGAGGGAATAACATACGCGTGATTGTTTCATGGTTAGCCTCACAAAAATGAAATAAAATGAAAAATGAGTAGCATGGAAAAAATAAATGTTAGAAGACGTTAGTGAATAGACAAAATGATTAAACGTGTGAAAAAAATGGCTAAAAATGTGAAAAAAATTGAACCGAAATGTCCAATAAAGCTAAATGCCAATGTTGACAAGTAGCTTACTATGGGAAAACGTGTGAAAAGGACAACAAGAAGGTGTTGAAAGAGTGTGGTAGAGATAAAAAGTTGATAAAAGTAAAATGAAAAGGCAATAGAAATGCTCGTGAACCCTGCAAAAGCAAAAAACATGATTAGTCAAATTATACGAAAATAGAAAAAAATAAACGATAATGTGCCTAATATTGTAGTGAAAATTCTAAAAGTAAATTAATGAAAGTGATAATTAACTAGGGAAAACAAATTAATTATTGCTAAGTAAATCTAAACTAATTAATAATTAATTAGTTAGAATGAAAGAAAAACAGACACAACGAAAGTGAAAAATATAAACAAAAGAACACAAATTAAATAGAAATAAAAAAAATCTAAGTTTACAACTATATCCTACACTTAAAAATATAGAGTAAAAATTATCCTGAAGAATGGTTTGAAACAAAAAAACAAAAACAAAAATAAAAACCTAAATCTAAAAGATAAAGAATGAATCCAAGATGGAACCCTAAAGTTGCTAAATTGATGGTTCGGGATGGGGGAGGATGGTATTGGTGGTATGGGGAAAGAAGGAAGATCAAGATATGATGAGGGAAGGTGGAAGATCTCTGTATAGGGCGCAGGGGTCCCACCAGGCGTGCCAAAATGTAAACAAACAAAAACTACAGTAAATGGAAAATAAACAACTAAATATGAAAACCTCCCTATAATCCCTTTGTGAAAAAATCATTAAGATTATGGAGACTTTGTCTATGGAACCTTGCAAATGGGTTCTCTTGAATGTTCTCCAAACTTTGGATCCAATTTCTATGAACACAATGAAATTTAGCAGAGTTTTTGTACTTAAGATTCAAGAGGATTTGTAAGCAAGCAAGCCTACAATTTATAGAGGCAGAAATAGATAGAAATTGGTTACATATGGGTGGATGCATATGCTAAAAATAGCATTAGAGGAAGTTATGGCAGTGTCAAGGCATTTAGGGGTAGTAAATGGAATTAATTGCAAAAATTTGCATTCAAAAAGGTGGTTTTACGCGTAATTAAATTTCCCCCACCTTTCAAGGATTCTAAAAGTGCAGTTAACTAGGATAACGATAGAGATTCCAAGTGGATTCTAAGTGGAGTCTAGGTGGATATTAATCAAGTGATGGTTGAATAGGATGTGCACACATTTAATTAATAAATGTTAATTAACTTAGCTAAAGGGGTACAAAGGGAACATGGGATTAATTTAATTAATCCAAAGGGTATAATGTGTATGAATTAATTAAATAATCACAAATGGGTGAAGAACGGGGTGTATTAGGAAGTGAATTGGGAACAGGTGGAAACACGTGTGTAATTTTGGGGTATCTATAAAAGATGCACGAGGGCTAATCGAGCTAGTGGCATAGTTGACCCAAAATTTGAAGCACAAGAACAAGATGATTTCAAGATTCCCATTTTTCATATAGCAAGGAAAAATGATAAAAAATACTTCCCCAAATTTTATCCTAACCTTCCTCCCAAAGGTCATATTGAAGAACCAATTATAGAACCACTAAACCTCATTCCCATAGAAGAAGAGGAAGAGGAATTGCCAAATGATAAGAAGAGAGGATCGGTGTGCCCATTCTATGGGGATAGAATATAGACCCTTTAGCCTTGGCTCCTCCATTGCATGTTTTTTCCAAAGGGATCTAGAATCAAATTCCTTAAGTTCAGAGGAGATGAAGAATAATATCCAAATACTCACATTTTTGCATTCATCATAACATGTGGTGTGTTAGGATTTGAACATGAAGATGTTTAAGTTTTCCTATTTGAGGAATCATTATATAAAACCACTAATTATTAGTTCTGCCACATGCCATAAAGATAAATTAGAAATTAGGCAAACATAAAATCCAAATTTTAGGCTAGATTTAAGCTTGTTGAAGATTCTCATTCCCTCCTAACACAATGGTATAAAATGAGAAAGGAGCCTCATGAATACATTAGATATTTTGTAGATAAGTTTAAAAAATTTCTCCTCAAAATCGTAGGAGTTTCCAGGCCCAAAAAGGAAAATTAATTAATATTCTTCACTAATTCTTAGTTATTGATAGTTAATGATAATTGATTTCAATAAGTCAAATTGATACTCTAGATGAGGTGCACGGAATTGTAGTTGATGTGGAGGATGATATGTTGATGTTTGGAATAATCAAGAATGGACCAAATATAGAGAAATCTCAAAGCTCAAGTTCTAAAGTTACTAACTCTTTAGTACATAAACTTTCTAATGATGTGCTTGCACTCAAGATGTAAATTTATCTAAACACCTTGTAAAAAGACATTCAGATAAAGAACTAAAAATAACAAAAAAATGGTGCTCCACCTCATAGACTTGCTCTTGAAGCTTCACACGTGAATGCAATTTTTAGAACCCGATCAAAAGATTAAGATGAGGAAGATTCATCTTTACAAAGTGATGGAGTATAAGGTGAGTTACTGATCAAAGAAGTTGGATTTTATGAGTTCAGTATCTATGAATATCCATCCTCCTCCAAGGATGAGTATGAAGATTCCATGGTAGAAATTAACAATCAATCTTTTACTATTTTCACTAGATCAAAGACCCTTAAGAAGGAGAAATCATCTAGGCATAAAAAGAGAGAGATAAAATCCTCAATCGATGACTCTACTACCTGAAAATATAATAACTAAGAGATGATCCCCACTCCCCCCATATTTGGAATAAATAAGAAGAAGTCATAAATTATGCCTCATCTCAAGAAATATTTATAAAAATCTAAGTCAAATACCTCTACTCCTTCCAAGAATAATGCTTCTACTATTGAAATTCAAAATACTAATGAAAAATCCACAAACACCTCTTATATATCAAGTTAAGATAATGTTTCCCATACTCTAGAAAAATATTCCTCAAACTTTGACATTATTGATCATGTAAAAACAACCAAATTTAATATCTCTAAATATGAATATTTGTAAATTCACCTTGAGAATTTTTAGAATTTATTCAAGTTCATCAAAGAAGGAAGTTCCAAATCCAAAATTTCATCCACTTCTAAAAGCATACTTCCCACACACAAGTTAATCCCAAGTAAAAATGTTCTAGGTTATACTCCATCATCCTCTGAAAATTTTTAACCTTTTTATGTTTCCATGATGATCAATGGGTAATGACTAGAATATTGTATCATTGACTCCAATTCTTATGATAATGTCATGCCCACTAAGGTTACTAGAGATCTTATTTTGAGCCTTTCTCGGGTATTCATCTATTTTTATTCAATGAAGACTAAGGAGGTTCCACTTATTATAAGCATTAAAGATGCAATGTTGTATTTTGTATCCTTTAAAAAAAAGTGGGTAAAAGAAACGACCATAGTGGATGATATGTTAGCTACCTATGGAATTCTCCTTAGTATAATCTTCTCTTAAGAAAAGGGAGGTGAGATTCAAATGGACCGGTATTCTAGTTCAATACTAGTTAAGAATGAAATGAAGAAGATCCTTTATAAGCCTAAGATAAAATACATGGTCTAGAATTCAGATGATATGAGGGGAAATGTCCTCTTACAAAGTATAGAATTGGGCAAATATTCATTCAAATAATTGGGAAGAGTTACATTCAAGGAAAGAGGTGATGAGAACTATTTCATGAGTTTGGAATGAGGTTAGGAGATACCTATTCTTGAGGGAAGGCTAAAAGATATTTCTGATGAAATTTGGAGCATGGAATTTGATGGAATATTTTCCCCAACTGACTCAGATACATATATCATTTTTTCATCCCCACAAGGAAAACTATTCCCTCTAGCATACAAGTTGCATTTTTCAAACACTAGCAAAACTACTGAATATAAGGCATTGTTTCTCAGATTACAAACTGTCAAAGGAATGGAGATCAAGAAGCTCATCATATAAAGAGATGTGGAGTTATTTATGAAATAGTGTAAGAGATATATTTCATGTTAAGAAATCTCGCTTCCGCCACTACAGAAATAGAACTTGGCATTTCCTTAAAGCCCTTAATACATGTAGTGCCCACCTATTTTATTTTTCTCATTTTTTTCTATATTGACTCGTTGCATTAAATTTTCTATGATAATAGTGATATTATTGCTATATTATACTATTTTGACGTGACATTGCTTCATGACATGGCTATTTTCTAGCACTAGGATGTTAACTCTTTCTAACAAGAT